>JAFBJW010000068.1:929611-1374611 GCA_016785235.1 Pseudorhombus dupliciocellatus
GGCGCACCCCCCCCCCCCCCCCCCCAGCTTGTATGTCATCCACTCATGTTTTTGTCTGACTTGCTGCAGCTTCTTTTCTGTTTAATCTTGAGTTTTCTTATCTCTCTTCTGGTATTAACAACCGCCCTGAGAGATTCATCACAAATGAACTTTTAGAAGTTCATCAGTTCCCGCCTGGCTTTAAAATGCTGAACTAAATGTGTTATTAGACCTCCTCCTTTTCTTGCTCCGTGTAAATAATCACAGGGGCACATAACACAAGCTGAGCAAATATTTTACAGATTTAGGAATCGGATCAAATCGGATGTCATTATATTCAAATGTGTTGCAGTCTGTAATGATCTGATAACTTCAGATGCAAGTTAATACCAGGTCTTGGTACGAGGTTACCATTCACCCTGTGGGGAGCACGAATGGCTGCAGCACATTTCCCAGAATTCCATTCATCTCACAGCACTGTAATGTCAAACGGTGCGGCCGTCTCTGAGATATTGAAGTCTGGAGGAATGTGGTGGACCAAGCGACCAAATGGAATTCACAGCTCTCTCCGCGCAGCTGTCCAAATGAAAAGAAAAATTCAAGTTTAAAGTATAAAAAATAGACCAATATAAACTTGTGTTGTGTTTTTTGAATTGCCCGCTGTCCATACAAAACAGGCGGTGGTTCTAATCAATCAAGGGACTATGCTAGAATATTCTCATCACTGCACTTGAATCTGGACTGGCTTCACACACTCCGCACAGAGAGGTGATCAGGTCTGGTTTATCACACTGACTTCACCTTGCTCATATCATTGTATGTGTGTTTTTTTTCTTTCTCTCTTCCCGCTCACCTTCCTGTTTTTGCCACAACTAAAATACTGCTCAATTACTTCCCTTTATCTGACACTACCCCCACTCTCGTGCCCTGCGTTGGGTGATAATAGAGGGATCCATCACACCATTAGCTGCAGGCGTTTTTACAAGCTCAGCAAAAATGCTGCATAGAGAGAACTCAAATTATAGGTCTCTGCATTATACACCTTAAAATACACCTCACATTTGTGTGTGTGTGTGCGTATCCATGTGAGTGATGATGATACCACGAGTCATGCTACCGCCTAATGACTGTTGATGCATTTCTAAGAGTAGAGAGTAGAGAGTAATGGTGGCTGGTGGCAGCATCCCTCACAATGCTTCCGTTCCCACTGTGTATCTTTCTGTCTGCATCTCTCCTTCACACTCTATACACCTCTGCTCTTTGACTACTTCCCTGCATCTTTCACATTTCACTGCTGGCCAGGTTCATTCTTGTTCTAAACCTGTTAAACATTGTTTAATTATTATTATCTTAGCATGCTCAACAGAGAGGTCAAATCTATATCTATATTGGTCTCTTTGTAAATGTCTCAATCACAACTTGAGCAAACCTTCCTTGCATCCACGAAAAAAGAGTTTATTTATATATTTAATTGTATATTTTTTTCAGTTTCTACAAAGGCAAGCAATCACAGGGGAGCTTAGTGATTTATTTTCTCCGCATAGATATTGGATTATTTTTTTTGTACAGTCTCTGTGGTTGTGTACATCAGGATATATTTCCTTTCTATGGTCAAACTGTGCTCAATTGATTTCTGTGTTTTGCTCCGAGATGGCAAGAATGTTTGAGTACTTCAAATAATAATGTTTCTGCCGCTGTCAAGGATTCTGCGGCATCTCCAAAGGCAAAAAGCCATATCGAGTGATCACCCACTAAAAATAAAATAACCTTGATGAAACCATCTCATTGTGATGGTATTTGTTTTAGTGGAAAACTGTCCACTGCCTCTTGGTCCAGCTGTCAACGTGAAGGCAAGTAGACTGGCCATGTTCATTCCTGTAGGAGTCAGCAGCTGGTGACTCCAAGTCAGTTGCAAGGATACAGAAGCCTGTCGGGCCAACAGTAGCAGTGTGTGTGTTGCTTCCTTCGTGCACTGGGGGACATCAACCTTAATACAAACTGAACACTTGAGGTCCCAACAGGTAGATGCTTTATTTGGGTTAGGGTTAGATTTTGGTGCAGCATAAAAACATTGTTACTGATATACATCAAGGTTGGTAAATGATTAGTGAATGAGTGTCCCCCACAGGAACAGTGAAACTGTGTGTGTGTGTGCGTGTGTCCTCATGCTGAGGGGAATCAGGGGTGTTTGGTTCATTAAACATGCAAATGCATGCTTATCTTCCCTCAGCACTTGATAGTGGGGGGAATAGATAAGAACCAGTGAAACCCTGCCAGAGTGATAGAAAGGGAAAGAAAAACTGCATGCACGACAGAAAGAGACTGAGAGACACTGGGACAAACTTGAAGAGGTGAAGAAAGTGACAGAGCAAGAAAAAGTCAAGGTGAGGGGTGAGAACAGATGTGAGCATGGGTTCGTGATTCGTCCAAATTTAATGAACTGGATATGACTCGTTTTATTTATTTTAGTTTGCTTTAACTGCAGAGCTGAAGGAAAGCCACTCAATCTCATGGATTGGCTACCCAGCCGATGCCTGTCGTCCTGTCCTTGCCCCTGGAGTTGTTTCAGCTGGTCGCACACCTCCCAACTTTTTTTTTTTTTTTTCACTTGCAGCATTTGTAGCACGGCATGGATCGAGCTGGAGGCAAGAGTCTGCAAACAGGTCCATCTCCACAGACATTTCTATACTGATTAATGTCATTAATGAGGGAGCATGTCCCGGAGGGAGATCGCAGAGACTGTTGGCAGAGATGAGGCCTTCTGTAGGAAGCTGTGGATAAACTTGTGTGAGTAGTTTGTCATGGTTAAGAAGTGTGCACATGTCTCTGGGAGGAAACAAGTCAGTGCCAAAACTGCTCCGTGGCGAATCCTCTTTTTCTTCTTTGTCTGTTTCCTGTGTGGTTGTGTTTTTATCTACAGCGTCACTATTGTTTTGAAAGGGAAGGAAAAAGAAAAGGCAACGTGTTGATGGCATTGCTGCAGTGTAATACTCAACAGTTCAAAGTTTTTGTACAATTACAATACAGTAATAGTCCCCCCCCGCCCCCATTGACTAACACTTCAAATGGGAGCTCTTGTTGGTAACTCAGTGGTAAATCAATGATGGAATAGTACTTTAGATGAGTCAGGTAGTGTGAGTGGGTTTGACAGCTAATAATCTTTGGCTTCTTAAATGAACTTGTCTGGTTTCTTCAGTCCTCCATGAAGGTAAAACTAATTTATCCAGGTTATGGATTGATGGTCGGGAGATTGAGGGAGGGAGATAAGAAACGAGTTGATGCGCCGCACAGACTCTCATCGAGAGCAACGTGGGTATATGACAAGCTACAAGATAAACGCTGAAGCGGGAATGAAGACTTTATTAATATGCGTCTGTCCAATGTGATGTGAGACTCAGACACATGGTTATTTTCAGTTTCTCGTCCCCCTGGAGAAGGCTGGTGCTCAAAGTCCTCAGAAAGCTCTTAACTGCAAACGAGTATTTCAGATAAGTATGAGAGAGCAGAGAGAGCGAGTGAGGTCGTAATCCTCGGGAACAACAACCTGAGGCCAGAGGAATCAGAGCCTGGAGCAGTTTGATGAAAAGGTTCTTCGCTCGCGGAGTTGAGGTCGTGTGTGCGACGGGCTCTGCGTCCATCCCGACGACAGGTTGTTTTTGTGCCTGTCTGTGTGCAGCCTGGCCTCCACATCAACTCAACGTCTTCCACTTTATCTCTGCCAGCACTTTGTCATTAATACGTAACGACAACGTAAAGAGGAGCACGATCAACATAAAGGACCAAGTGTCTGTTTAGACTGCGAGCCTTTATTCAGCCTCGTTACCTCTGCCGCCTGCGTGAATGCAAAAGCCCTCAGCAGTTTGATACCGAACAAAGGGACGGGACGAATGATTGATTTGATTCATTAACTGAAGCATAGAGCAGTGAAAGCTGTATGCCGAGCTGAACAAAGCCTCATATTCCCTGCAAGACATCACAGAGGATTTAGATCACGAGAAGCAAGCCGGTTTTATTTCCTCTGGGCCAGGGGTTGGATGTGGGGGCAGGAGCCTCCCAAGAGCCGTAACTGGATTCTTTGATTACACTTTTCATTGTGACTTTTATCACCTGCTCTGGATGCCTCTAAATCGATTTCTTTGTTTTTACATCGTAACGCAGTGAGTCACGCGGCATCCTCGACAGCGAGAGTCGGGAGATGATTCAAACCAGACCTAATCGCATTGAGTTGGGAGTCATAGTTTTCAGGTTTGAGCTCTTAACACAGCAAATAATCAATCATATCTACAAATTCTAACAGCCAATCTAAACATTTCAAAACCTGGCAATCATGTACAGATCTTGTTCCCCAATGTTTGCACAGGCAAAACATAATATTTGTGTATTGTCTTTTGAGGGGAGTGTTCTATTCATTTAAACTTTTTCTTTTTATTTGATTTCAGCAGAAAACTTTGAAACAAAAACGACATTATTCCATGCTCTGCGTGACTGCCAGTCACAAAGAATTCAGTTTTACAAATAAAAGGCCATATAAAGGATTGGCTCACATTGGATAGGTCTTATTTTTCAAAACACATTATCACCTAATTACTCTGCAAAGATTTCTTCACTCTGCAACACTCGAGAAGATGAAGCGTTAGTTCCAGTGTTTGTCTCCGTTTAAGTTTATGGGTTCAGCTAATGCCAGCCTGCTTGCTAGTCTAAGAACATGGCGTGTGTCAAAAGCCTTTTAAACTAGGAAAAACAGGGATGAAGGCGGTGGAACCCAAAGGAAATTGGTCATGAATTTGTTTTCAAGTGATGTTAAAAAGGTCTTAAAAAAGTCCTAAACTTTAACTGTTTACAGCTGCACATGCTCCGGTGCTTTTACGCTGCCTGTTACTTTGCTTTTTGCCAACTTGAAATCATGTTAAACATCTTCTACTGTGAACTGGCCTCAGAAAACAACCATGAACAGCTTGACCAGGGGGCTGTGGCAGGGTCAGGGCTGAGGTTCTCGGCCTCTCTCTGGTATTCAGGGCTTCCTCTGGAACAGGGGCCCTGGTCCACTCTGGGTGGTGAAGCTTTCCTCCTCTCATTCCTCGCACTATGTAGGCTCATCGTTGTCATCATGCTCTTGAGATGATGGATTTTTTTATTATGCTTTCCTTTTCTTCTTTTTTACGTGCGTCTCCCCGCTATTCCATCTTTTATATGTTTTTTAAGTAGTTTTTACATATACACCGTCAACACCATTATCTCTTTGTCATGATGATACAGATGCAGCTCAGCAAGCCAGTGTTTTTCTTATTGTTTCCTATAGCAACACACTCTCTCCCTCTCTCTCTCTCTCTCTCTCTCTGTAAGTACACTTACAGTGCAGAAAGTAAGGGAACCGTATAATTCACACCGTCCTCCGCTATCGCCGTCATTACTACATTGTTTCGTACCACTGTTATTCCCATTTTCTCAATGTCATTAATTTGGGATGACAAAGAACACATCTGTGTGTGGTTCAGAATCGGAGGAAAGAACTCCTGGAGGTTTGTTTTTTTTCGCACTTCAAAAGGTTTGGGAGGCACATCAATTTGTTTGCTGTTGTCACCATGAAGGTGAGACGTGGACTGAATCCAAAACGCTGGTCCTCAATGCAACATCACATTCACTGATTTTTCTGCAATCAATGTAATTATTGCAAGCCGCAGGCCTGTAATTCACCTGTAGCTGTTATCGCAAACTTTATATTTTCCTATCCGTTCTTTCATGCAGAAAGTAAATCATCAGTCATCAAAGGGATTCAAGTCAAATCAATGTCAGGGTGTCTGTTGGGTGAAGAAGACGAACAAACACAAAGGAAAAACAGCAACATGCATTTTCATATTTTTACCCATAGAGCCTCTAAATTGCAATGTGTCATCTTCTTTGTGTCTCTATTTTCAAGATGTTGTCCGTTGTTGACTCCTACACGTTCGGTGCCAGTTAATGACAGCCTGTAAAACGATGAGAATTAACAACTTTGCAATGCTAACAGGCACAGAGAGACCAGTTAGCTGCACCCCGCTGTAGCCAGATGGTCTTTGTGTGTGTGTGTGTGTGTGCTCTCTGTAGGAGTCAGTGCAGACCAGACACAGTGACATTATACTGTCATCGCCAGACCAACCAGCTCTTCTCATACGACTTAATGAAAACCCCAGCCCCATGGGCCCCCAGTTCATGCCACTTTAAATCATTCGTCAATCCATCACACAAACTGTATGCAACGCACACATTCCCACACAGCGTATTTATGAATGCATCCACCTCAGCTACGTGAGCGACCTCATCATCATTTCCACCCACACACACCTACGCCATGTTATTGTTTATTACATCATGACGTCACCGTTCAGTGGGATAGTCAGTGTGTAGCATGAGCACATATGCCCACATTATTGCATTTTCAGACAATGAGGTAATATGGCAAATGAGATGAAAAGGAGTTTGATTACATCGTGTTCTAGTTCTGAATATGGTGGGATTTGGGTTCGTAATAAGTTATAGTCAGTCTTCTTGTCTGACCTCAGATGAACTACAGCGCTGGACTGCAGCCGGGTTCCTGCTGCCAATAATATCTGTCATGCCGTCCAATATTCCACGATATCAGGCTGAAACTGACATTCACAGCTGTGGCAGGTGCTGACCTCCATCGTGGCGAGGACAAAAATAGAATCACTTCCTGATTGGCAAATTGTTTTCAAAGTTAAAGCACTACTTTGGTTTCTTGCTGCAAATCTTTACATCAGGCTGTAAACAGTTCAAACGCACCTGTAAGCCAAACACAGAGCTGTAATAATCATTAAAAAATATTGTCATAGCCCAATACACTATTTAAACAAAAAGCTCTGCACACACTGTCGGCGTAAATGTAATACAAACTGACAGAACATTGTTTGAGGACTCACTAAAGGGAGGATTCTGAAGTAGCTCTGCACCATTTACACAGGAAAGTAAACCAGCTCGCTGAGAACTTCCACTCCACTAATTCAAACAAATCACCCTTAGACAAAGTCAATCAGCCTGAGGAGTTTGTTCCTGAGCAAAAATGAATTGCTGACCATTGCAAAGTGTCCAAGATAAAGTTCAGCACCGGCGGAGGATTGACAGCTCCCTCTACCGAGACTAGATCACTGCCCGTTGGAACGTACGTAACAAGACAGGAAGTGATCCATCGCTCTCTACCCTGTGTGCTCACGCTGAATTAGTGTCATCAAACGCTGTCTTGACTTGAACGCTGTGCAAATCAAGTCTTGTTAATTCCTCTCTGTGCCTGTGTTTTTATAGTAGTAAGTATTCCACACTTAAAGCTGTCTCGCCCGGATCATGAATATTGACAGTAGAAGACTCATGTTGAGCCATTAAACTGATAAAACTGTCAAGCAGCGGCCTTTCCAATATGGTGTAAGATTACATGGCCGTGTGTGTACAACCACTGGGTATTGGTAATTGGTCTCAGGGGGGCCTCAAAGCAAGAGAGATGCGTAAGGTGGATAGCCTCTCTCCCCTTGCGTGATCTCACACGCACACACGTACTTTGAAAAGTTGTGAGGACGCTCAGTGACCTAATGAGAAGAACACACACAAACAGAAGAACACAAAAAGCTGTGAAAGTGTTGGGCATCCCTGCAGGCTATTTCCAATGAAGTCGATTTGGCAAAGCAGAAGTGGCCGACATGTGTTCGGCTTCATCGTTTATCACAACACAGCAACAATTTGAGGATAAAATGGGAAATAAAATGCAGGATCTTTTGCAGGCTCATTTTTGAGAGCACGGTCCCCTTCTCTAAGTTCACATGTGGAATACTGCTACTGGCCGAGGCAGAACTGTTTCCGACTGCGAGCCAGGCAGCGCAGTTGACAATCTGGCCAAGTGTTTTCACGATGCTCTCAGTAATCTCTGTTAATCCCTCGCGGTTATGCCAGTGACTTTCTCCTTTGGTAATACAGTGGTGTGTGAACAAACTTATTAGGGTCAACATCGCATTGAATTTGAGCAGTTTCTCTTCCGTCCCCTCATCTCTAGCTGGAAACCTTTTAAAAAAGGCGTCCTTCTCTGTGGTCACTGCACCGCGGAAACCTCAGCAGACCGTGTTTGAACCTGTGATGCAGGTGTGTTGTGTTGCATCTGCTGTGCTGTAGAAATGCTGCTGATTTGTTCTCTGAATGTCACTGCATTTTGTGGCCCACACATCATCATATTTCGACTCCTACTTGCGGCTGTACTTAGCCATCTGGGGTATTATTATTATTATTGTATGTGTACAACTTCAATATTTATGAAAATATTATTACTGCTGTGTCCAATGCTATATGATTCAGTCAAGAAGGCCTTAAATGGAGCCAACACGCTTGTTTTTATGGCCTCTTGTTAAACTTCTTTTGTTGTGTATTTCTGTGTCTGCTGTGTAACACGCTATATTATACCTCCGCCCCAGCTGTTAGCAAAGATAACCAGCGAGCAATGCGTGTGATTGATTAGCCATGAGGCGTTCTACACTGTTAGCTGGGGCATCATGTGATAGGAGCCTGACAAACACCCTAAAAGTGTGGCTCGTCGTGACCATAGGGACCCAGTTATCCAGAAATTGTCGAGTGCCGTCGTCGTTTGCAAACAAATCTTTGTTTCTGGTGGTCCAGAGGGAACCAGCCTGGAGTAGTCAAATTTAAAAAGCCGGGGGTATGCATCGTTGACATCTTATATGGCTCCCATGTCCTTACATCACCAGTATGATCTGTTAGTTCTTCAGTGAATGTGTATAAATACGAATTGAGCAAAAAACAAACCCAAGAACCAGCCCTTTGGCATCTCTATCCATCATGAGGGGAAATGTTCAGGTTTTATGACTAAGCAAAGCTAAGTATTTATAATTGATTCATATGTAAAGATTAACACATTCTGTAGCTCAAGCACAAGATCACACTTAAAATCTTTATTGTTGCGCTCAATAATCCAGAAACCTTGATTGCAACATTTCACACTGTGAGCAGCGGAGCTTTTAATCTCATGTTCAATAATGTGTCGTAACGGTGCTGCCGCAGTGAGACTCGTTGCTCTGTGTGTGTGTGTGTGCAGCACAATAATGCAGGGCACACCTGGTGTCAGGCCACCCGTCCCTGGTGAATTATACATGGGGGTATTCTGTCATTATCTATGCTGGTGCAAAACAGCGATAGCCCACCTATCATAATAACTATAATAGCTCAGTGATTTAGACGCACACAGCAGATGTACCATGAAGCTGAAATAGTGCAGGAGGAGGCAGCAGGGGCTGCTCATGGTGGAGCCCCGCACAAATGTAATCAAATTTACGTGCGTGAGAGCACACACATGCACGCACACACACGTGTATATACATGGCACTCGGTCTAACCACGGAGTAACCAAGCAACTGGAAATGCAGAAGTGAACGTCACATATTTGAGAAATACTGCACATTGAACTGTGTGGTCTAAATTCTGTGGCTGTTTTGGAGGAAAAAAAACAGTTTTGCTCACATTAACAAACAATGAAGCAAATTAAAATGTTTGAACTGTACAAGGCCCATAACGCTGATCAGACCTTTCAGGGCTGAGGCCTGTGTTAGCTGTATGCATATAGAGAGTGGGAGAGGAGAAATACATAGAGGAGATAGTTCAAATATTCCTATTGTTTTGTTTTTTTTTCTCTAGGAATATTGTTTTTTTTGTTGCAGCTGTCAGCTGTCAGCTGTAGATGTCATTTCAATGAACCCTTTGACGAGTCAATTCTCCTCCAGCGCCGCTGTCTTTCAGCTGTCATAACCACAAAAGTTTGTCCTCAGCCTTGTTATGGGAACAATGAACTGCCTTTGGTATAGAGAATCAGACAGTTGACACACACACAGAATATATATACGTATATATATATATATACAGACAAAAGAATGTAAATGTGTGCGTGTTTATGGATATTTCATAATAGATGGCTGAACTTCAAAAACAATCCAACCATGTACTGTGTGTGTGTGTGTGTGTGTGTGTGTGTGTGTGTGAACGTCACACTCTTTCTAAGTGTAGGTATTTCTAATCTGTGTGTTGTGTACACAGATTTTGCACGGTCCAGCTGAACGTCAGTGTGTGTTTGTTTGCATAGTCCGTTTTATGTGAGCGCAAACTGTGGATGCGTGCACGTGTGTTTGCTCGCGGACACACACTCGGGCCGACAGCCTTATCAGGACGGGGAGTGTTACTATCTGTGAAAGCAGGCAGCTGGAGCATTTGAGCAGAACCTCGTGTGACAGTGTGTAACTCTCGTAGAGTAATGTCTGCCGAGCTCAGGCCTAATAACTCATGAAGAATGTGGGTCTGCGTCGAGATGGCTCTATACCTTATTAAGCATAAACACGTTGTCAGCACGTTCACCTGGCGTCTTTCTCTTAACTGGTACGTTAAAAACTCAAAGGTGCACTTCCGCACGACAATTATTGATATCGATACTTGGCTTATTTCACTGGGGACAGCAGAGGACAGTGGAGAAGTCGAGGTAAAATGTCCCTGGAATCCAGGCTCACTGAGACGCTGCCTGGCTGGGTGTAGTGTTGAGGCGTCGCAGGCGAGAGTGTGCACCGAGGTGGAATGACGCTTATTAAGTCTCTCTGCCCTGTCGATCAGCAGTCTCAGTGTCTCACGCAAAAAAAATACCCTCTCGGTCCTGCCCTCCTCTCTCTTGCTAACGACAGTTTAACACAGTGAAACTGCTGTTACCCTGTTGGATTCGCTTCGGGCACCGTTCCCCCTTCGCCTGGTTTTCATTCTCATTAAGCAGCGCATCTGAATCTGCCAAATTTAGATTCTGCCAATGTGATGCCAGCACTCCAGCTCGAGTTAGGGTGAGCAATGTTTCACTGAGGTTGAGATGTTGCTTGTGGGTGGCGGGGTGTCCCATGTGCGTCAGAGGGCGCCCGCTAGGCGACTGCACAGTGAAGCCTCAATGAATCCTCATATTTGCTGATGCTAGTGAAAATCGGACCCTATCACAAAGCATATATATTGCTGACATTTTTTTTTTTCCGCACCAAATCCGACTGCAGTGGAATTGTTGATGTTCCTGGCCTTTTAGAACGTTCGGCAAACTGTAAAGTAACAGAGATAATGACACGTATTGGTGAGGATTGCTCTTATTAGTTTCCTGCTGCTCTATTTTCCAACTAGATCTGTTGCGAAATGTAATATATGCGGATTAGAATGCATCTATATTCTGGATATGAGGTCAGCAAAATAAAAAGTTTTCCTTGTGACATCAACATCCAAAGAATTAAAAAAAAAGAATATGAATATTTTTAACCATCAAATTTAAGGGTGTTTATCTTCAATTCCGATATTTGGAGACAGTTTGCGTTATCTAATCAAATGTCCTGTTTATCTTTTGTATCTTGGATCTAACACTGTGATAATTTATTTAAAGATTTGCCAAAACTAATCCTCATTCCTTTTCAATGAGTTTTGATGATTCACAAAAGGAATCTTTGATCTGGATCAAACCGTCGTTTGATCACTGTCCCATATTACTGACCTTCAGGCTGCTGCCGCCTCATCGCGATGGCGTTTCATTAGCCTTGCAAGCATTTCGTTCGGCTTCCGGCTGACCTTTGCTTATATGATTCCGGTACTAGCTGGAGAGTAACTGTTGAATCTTAAAGTGTCCGTTTCAACTTGGACAAATCTGGACATTTTCCCACTGAGCTTTATTGCACAAATGGATGCTCCAGCCTTCTTTAGTGCGGTTACGTAACTGACGAAATGCAGGACAGGCTGCATCCTCAGGGGCAAGATAAATTGGAATCATGCAGATGATGTCAGAAATATCATAACAAATAAAAAGCTAGTGAATACGGATCCCTCCTTCCTTCCTTCCTCAAACGAGTACAACAATTTTCAGCGGCGAAATGAGGCTCCCAACTCTTCCCTCGCTCTGCGACTGTTCATTTTAACGCTTGCTGTTGTTGTGTATTGGGCGGAACGTGATTGCCTTGCGAGTGCTTTTAGGAACAATCAGCCGTGTGCGCCGTAATAGACTCACCACCTTTCACTAATCAAGCAGGTACTTCCAGGATACAGACGCCCGTGGTTTGGTTTCCGCTGTGGTTTTAGTGCGCCATTACCTGCTGTGTAACTCACGCAAAACGTCTGCAGCGCTCACACGGACGGCGAGGCTCCGCTTCCTCCCACTATCAGGAAACGGGGCCTAAATACCCCAGATAGTGGATCATTTGCAGTCAGGAGGCAACCCAGCAGTGATCAGTTATGATGGCGAGTCGTCTCGGCTGTCAGTCAGCTTCACTCCATTTTTAAAGCATCAGATTTATTTGAACAGCAGAGTGATACGAATTAATATGACAGACACCGTCATCGATAAAAAGTTATTGGAGATGCATTTTTGACTTTTAAGCTTGGCCCATGTCCTCTTCACTCTATGGCTGTTCACGCTGACTACGTTGCCCCACATGAGTGAAATATTCCGCTGCGTCTAGAATCAAAACATCTCTGGGAAACCAATACCAGCTCAAGTGTAATCACCGCCCTCATGTCAAATAGACAAATAAACACACACAAACAGAGTCAGTCATTCTCATTCTCAGATCTCAGATTTGTTCACACACCAGAGCTTACTGGAGCTTTTAGACACAAATTGTGCAATAGCCCTCAAATCACAGGAGCACACACACTGACAGACATTCAATTAGAACGAAGTCTGGGGCGTGTGGAATACCAAACAGTGTTGTGTGGGACGGGCTCAGAAACCAGCCAGACTAATGGTGCAGATGAAGTCAGATGAACGAGTCTATATGTATCATTTAGTGTGTCTGTGCGTGTATTGATCTCACAGCTGGTGGCTCAGTGCTCGTCTTCAACTTTCTCTTTCTGCGTCTTTCTGTCTTCCTTTTCCCGTCTACCTGGCTTCGTCTTTTCTCCACGCTCAGCCGCTCTCCCCATCAATCACAGATCATTTGACAGTGATCAAGAGAATGGAAAACAAGACTTTGTTGTGTGGTGTGTGAATCTGCGTGTGTGAGTTCTCTATGCATCCAGAACACCATCCATTCGAGTAGATTTTATTCCTATTAAATTGTTTGTAATTTATTTATTTTTTGGCAGAATAAAAACATGTAGGTCATTTCCAGGGGCTTTCAAACTAGTAAATATTGAAACATATTTAAAATAAGGTTGCTATTGTGCAACTTTATTGAATTTTATTGTATGAACTCTCTGATCATTCTTATTAATGACCTCCTCCTTCTTTTTGCAGTTCGACAGATGAGCAGTTTCGCTGGAACGCTCAAGGTGAAGTTCAGCATCAGTACAAACACTGGGCCCTCTGCTCAGCCATGCATGTAAAGGCATCGTTGCAGGAAGTGACTGCTCAAACCTATTTATTCTTTTTCAAGATTTCATACAGACTGACCTACACACAAATTCCCTCATTTACTTACACACACACACACTCATCATTCAACTACACTACACCTTTAAAACAACTTCATTTACTCTCAGGCAGCTCCCAGGGAAGACTTATCAGGGTCCTTTCCAGCATTTAATCAAACTGTCCTACAACTCATAACCAAGACATAATGTTCGGGGTTTTATGGACTGTGACAGTAGAGAATTCACGTTACAGTGCAGGGAGATCCTCTTCATCTCTTATCGTCTCCCTCCCTCATTTCCTGTCCTCCGTCACTCACATCCTGTTTTGCCTCCCTCACAGCGGATGGACAGAAGGACATCGAGGATGAGTTGACCACTGGTTTGGAGTTGGTGGATTCCTGCATTCGCTCCCTTCAGGAATCAGGGATACTGGACAGTGGAGAACGTAAGTGGACTCATCAACATGTCTGTGTGCTTGTGTCTGCGCTGGGCAACAATCTAATCACATGTGGTTATTATTTAGTTTATTCTCATTTGCTGTTAAATCTGCAGACAGGGTATGAACCCAATCTGCTGAAGGTCAGTTTATCAAATCTGCTGAAGATTACCGCTGCCTCAAAACATATATCTCTATTTTCTCTATCTTTTTTTGATTTTTATTTCTCTCTTGCCAAAGAATAAAAAGAGTGACTATGCATTTCCAGACCTTTATTTATTTATTTATTTTTAATAAAAAACGTAATATCTATGGCTGATTTAAATACACGATGGGTGTG
Organism: Pseudorhombus dupliciocellatus; assembly: GCA_016785235.1. Taxonomy (NCBI): domain Eukaryota; kingdom Metazoa; phylum Chordata; class Actinopteri; order Pleuronectiformes; family Paralichthyidae; genus Pseudorhombus; species Pseudorhombus dupliciocellatus. Next base: position 943,759 of record JAFBJW010000068.1, read on the forward strand.
CAATCTTTAATTATGTTGTTCTGCTGAAAGCAAAGGAGAGAATGTTCTCTTATTAGTCCCACAGGCCATTAGATATCTGGCCTAAGTGCAGCAATTCCCTGTGTTAATATTGAGCCCTCACTCAGATTTCATTTGGTCTTACAGTAAGCGAGTTGAGTCAAGGGAGGATTTTGTTCCAGACCAGACAGTAACTAAAAAGTTAGATTAAGTAGAAACTGTCCCTTACTCAAAACAATAAAAATCTGTGCTGTAGTTCTGAAAGTCAAAGCTGCAAGTGCTATTAGAAACTAGATAAACTCATTGCTCTTTTGAAGTGGAAACGGGGAAGCAAGACAACACACAAACACACCCTGTCCCTCGCTTGCACACACAACTGCCCAGTGTCGTGCGGCTTTTCCACCCCGTAAGCTTTGGATTCAGATAAACAAATTCAATCTGTGATTGAGGGGCCGGCTGCATAAGAGGTCTCTAAATGTGCTTGGCATTTTCTTTGCAGCTCATTGGTTGTGGAACACTGCGTTCCTATTTTACTTAGTGTCTGCTGACCTTTTAGAAATTTGTTGATATTGCTGTAATGGGTGGCATTTTAAGAGCATGCACACACGTGGGGCTCAGCACTTTTGTACTCCTGGGTTAGCGTGAGCTTCATCGTGTGTGATTTCAACCATATAGCGGAGCAACTACAACATTAAACACAAGTGTACAGAACGCTTCCAAGCTGTGTGTGTGTGTGTGTGTGTGTGTCTTCGGCAAACGAAGACTCTCAGCCGACACAGTAGTGACTTTTGGGCCACTTGGCAGCAGCTGTGTATACATTCCGATTAAACTCCATTCCATTCCAAGCTTTAATGGGATGTTTAGGTGAATGTATGGCTGTGATGCGGGTTGGGGGCATTAGCTCAGCGAGTGTCCCCACATCTATAGAGAGAGGTGCATGTGTGTCTGTGGGAGAGAGAGCGAGAGCGAGGGAGACTTTCATAATTATACTGAGCTGTTGAAAAATTCATGTTTCATTTGAAAATGGAGACTGAGACTCAACAGAGACACTAAAGGATGTAAAGCTCTCCTGGTGACAGCGTCTGTTTTTCATGTCATCCTCACACACATACAGGGAACAACCTCACATCACATTACATACAACGCGTACACGTTGAAGCCTCACAAACATCCCTCATTTGAACAAACTTAAAGATTTCCATATCCTCTGGCCGACCAGCTCGGGAACACTCTTTCCATCCCACGTCTGAACACGGAAGCACACGCACACACACACACACACTGTAACAAACACCAAGGCTGAGTGATGATAACTTTGGGAGCTCCCACTCAGGCCGTGTAACACAAAGTGCTGTTTAATAATTCATAAAAAGCTGGGAATGAATTGAGATGAGAAAAGACAAGTCTTTTTATGAAGAGGAGAAGCAGCAGAGTTGGTCTTGGTTCACATCGCACAGAGTCATGGGGAGACGAAGTGATTGTGGAGGAGAGAGAGGAGAGAGATGGAGAACAGGCAAATGGGAGAGCAATAATAAGGCTCTTTGTTATTTTGGGGATGTAGCCGACAAGCCAGCGAGCTCTGGGGAAGACACTTGTTGTAGACTCTGTGAGGATGTATTCATGATATTCAAACATTTGAAATCTCAAAAGTAAGAAGAGGGGAATGATCCTAGTTTGGCTTCCTTATGCTACAAACTATAATTACATACATTTTGTGTACTTGAATCCTGTATTCAGAGGGGGGCAGAATAAAAATAGCAACACAATGAAATATGTATGAAGTGCTGAATGAACAGGTCACAGACTCAACTGCTCTTGAGTGAATCCAAACCACACGCGCAAACACACACAGATAATGTATGCAACCACATGCGCGGCCGACAACTGAGTGGTTTGTAGCGTTTCCCTCCAGCCGACCTCATCACCCCGTATGGCAGTTTAGAAGATAGTCCATCTACAAAACGGCCTCATGATGTTCTCCGTCCCAATCAATATGAGCTTTATGAGCGCGGCTGGGGAATCACAGTGAGGGGATTATGAATCTGTGCCTCAGTGGCGACTCTGTCACGTGGCGTGGGGCCTTGAGATGGTTGTCTGTGTGTGTGAGACGTGCATTCTCATGACCGATGCTGATGTAATATGCATCTTGATGTTTACCCAGTACAATAAAGATACATAGGAAGCGAGTATGTGTCCCCCCCCCCCCCCCCGAGTAGATTTACAATTCAATTCAAATGCAATGAGATGCTAAAGAAGAATATGACACTCTGCAGTTCAATACAGCACAATGTTAATCTTATCTTTCTGGTTCTAGGTCAGCAGCGTTGTTACTTCAACTCCAAATAGAATCAAAGAAAACACCAAAAACTGTGCCTTAAGTTATCTATACATTTCTTATGCTCTAAATGTGAATATCCTGGCTAAACTTACAAATAATAAAAGCTTTGAAGTAGACAGGCTACGTAAATAATTATTTAGAAACGATTGGGGAATTGTATCATCACGTTTTATGAGCCAGTCTGAATGATGACTCCGACCACCCTCAGGGTGTGGGCTGTGTGTGATCACAGCCGTACCTCAGCTCTCACCAAATTCCGTCCACCCTCCTGCGTGAGGCTAAGACTGTGAGAGCGTTTGCCTCTGATCTCAGGGCGTATGAAGCCACAACGTCCCGAAATGAACATGTTTAGGGAGGTAAAGTTTGTTAGGTGTTCCATCTATTACAACTTTCTTATTTTCAGCCCTCCTCCTCCCGTCCTCTCCATCTCCCTGCTCCTCCTCCTCCTCCCATTCTCTCTGCTCCTCTGTTTCTCTTCCCCTCTGCTAATAAATTATGTATGCCATCGCCAACTCACGGAGTGCTGCACTGCTGCACTATCTGCTCTAAATTGCTGCTCTCTCTCTCTTCCCCGTTTCACTCCTCACCTCTCAATCCCTCCTTCGTGCCCCCTCTCTTTCTCACTCTTAATCTCTCTCGCTCTCTCTTCTGCCCCCTTCTCTCTCTCTCTCTCTCTCTCTCCTTCTCCCTCTCTCCGTGCACACTCACACAAAACACAAGCTCAACTCAACCCCCTTCTTCCCACCCAACCTCACGCACCACTCTCGTCTCTATCGGTAGGACCGGCTCTCCTTTCCCAGAGTTCCTTGCAGCTCAACTCCACCCCGGAGGCTTCGCTCCAGTACTCTGCCAGCTACCATAGCAACCAGACCCTCGCCCTTAGCGACAGCATCTCCGCAGCAACTCCTCAGCGCAGCGGGCAGGTCGGAGGAGCTGTGCACAGCTACAACCAGGTAAGGAATGCTGCTGCACACACGGTCATGCAGATGCTGCCGTCGATGAGGATGAGGATGATGAAATGCACAGTCGGACAAGAATCTGTGAACTTTCGCTCAGAAATCTTTGGCTGTAAGTTTCATCCTAGGCTGGCTGACAGAGGATCTAAATAATTGACATGATTTTGGCTGTGAAAGTAACTCACCTCGAGTGACTTCTCCAACTGATCCATACCTTGGAGGACCAGGATAGTGTTTGGTTTTAATGTGAAGGCTCGTTTCAGATTCCTTTTATGCTTTGATTCCTTCTTCAGAGACTTTTCCTTTTCATGCACTGACATCATCAGCTGAGCGTAGCACTGACGTGCGTTGCCCTCACGGAATGTGGATTTGTTTTCACCCCTTTATACACAGAATCCCTTTTCATTAGCCTTAATGAATTCCTCCTCAAGCGGGCCAGAGCACCTTGTCTGCTTCTTGGAGGAAGGAAAGGGCTGAGGAGGAATTCCTCAATGCTCTTTAAAAAGAGGAAGGTAATCACATACTCATTGACCAAAGAGAGGAGACAGGTAATTACACACAGATAAATCAATGGAATCTCGTTATTTACAGAATGGAAGAGAGAGAGGTCACATGTTTGCCAAAGTAGTTTGAAGATGAACAGAGAAGCAGTGCTGTCTCGCTCACAGGATCACAGGGATTACACCTAGTGTCTGACACACACACGTTTTTGTAAATACCTGCACAATTCTTCAGTGAGCTCTGAAGTAAACAGCGTTTGTTTTGTGTTGTGTTTATTTTTTCGTGTGTGGAGGCTTGTGTTGCTTTGCACACGTTGACAAGGTCTGTCTTTGTAAACACATTTATTAATCCCCCCCCCCAAAAAAAAACACACACACACACACACCAAGCTCATTTCAGCTCATTTCATTTCGGGTTTCGGAGAAAGTGCTCACTCGTTCCCTTGATGAATAATAAATAAACGTGGGCAAAGGGAGGATAGAAAAACAAATAGACAGACATATAGACGGAGGGACAGATACGGCAAAATGAATTCTCATTCGTTCTTTCTCGAGTCACAATTATTTTTTTCTTGTCCTTGTATTGCAGTGTTCCTGTCCTCTTTTTCCTTCTCCTCTGCCTTGCTTTCCTCACTGCTCTCTGTGTGTGTGTGTGTATTCCTCTCTGATGTCTTTGGCTTGTCAGTGTAATGGGGCCAGTGTTGTCAGCAGGGCTTGTTGCCCATGAATAGATTCACCCATGCCAGTGCTGCTCGATAGGCAGATGCAGCTTGCATCACTAGCATGTACATGCATGTTGTTTTGTCCTGGTGTGTTCCAGACTTGGTGTGGGTGGGGGGAATGCACATGTGCTTATGCACATGGGATTGTTGTGCATGCACGCCCCCCACCATGTGTTCACTTTATAGCAAGTTTTCGCTGGTGACTGTTTCAGGGAGAGGGAAAAGGAAAGTCTGGCATGTCGCTGCTCCTCTGCAGGGTATTTATAACCCTGAGAGGCCCTGCTTTAATAATGCATGGATACATGGCACCTCAAACATCCCAGTGTTTTACTGGCGGGGAAAATAAGCAGCACTGCGAGATGACAGAGAGCGAGTTTGAGAAAGTGCTCTCCCTCTCTCACACGGTGTGTCACAGCATTACTTCTATGGGGGAATTCAGCCAACAATTCATCTACACTCATAATTTATTTACCCGGCGGATCTGCTATCCATATCCATCTATCCATCTTTCCATTGACCTATTCATTCCACAACATCCACGCACCTCTTCATCAGTCCACAGTCCATTTCAGTCTCACTGTAAATCTTGATGGGTGAGACAGAGCGGCAGCGTGGAATACAGTCATGCGACTTAAACCATTAACTCTGTTGTGCTGGTTGTATCTCATCATCCTCTGCTCTCTCACTTGGCTTCACAACCTACTAAACTAACACTGGGAACTTTTATGGTGGACGGGGTTTTAACATTGCCTCATACATATTCAAGAGCTCCTCTCTCTGGCTATTTCTTTTTTACTAATATTCTTTTGTCCATGTGCACTGAAACAAACATATCCACTTACACTATATACGTCAAGCATTTAAATCTCAATCTATTAGCATCTTAATACTCAAACAGCTTTCTTTTTAAAGACTGAAACTATTATAGCAGTAGTTCACATTTAGCTGAAGTTCAAGTCACCGGACCTGGGAAGTCATTACAAAGATGAGCACTTACAGCCAGGGTTGGTAATCGTGGAAAAGCAGAGCTAGGCTTTTTTGAAGAGCAGGGTTCACAGCAATACATCCCACCACCTTGACCTTCCTGTGGCTCAAACAAAACAGAAGTGTGTCGAAATTAAATTAGCAAACCTGGGCCAAATATCCCAAAACAAATCTTGGCCTTTTTAGCAAACACGTGGAGAGAGACCTAAAGAGGCCCTTGGGGCAAATGGTCATATTTCCTCACATTTGATTTCACCCTGGGCTGACATGTGGTATAGCTATGGCTCACTTGTGGCCAGTGTCACAGATTTGGACCACCCATGTCCCATCATTTTGCACAGCATGCAGGGGCCGCTGAAAGTGTGACAGTGTGCTGTGTTCCATATCTGGGGCAAAAGCATTTTACTGTGTGTGGAGGCAGAAACGTAGCTTGTTGACAGGGCAAGCTCATAAAGCAATTACTCAATGAATTCTAAATACAACCCACACTGAATTGATTCAAATCATTTTCTCTCAATATTGTGATTTTTCCTCCAAACACACAATAACATGTTAGAAGACAAGTGAAAGCACAGCAGCTTACTGTGCACTCTGCAATATATTATCAGGCCTGATTAGAGCCCCCCTGTCTCTGCTTCTCCTCCATCATAAACCCTAACATTGTGTTTTTTAAGAAGGACACTGCTAATCCACTCCACCAGTGATAAGACACTCTCCATGACCCCTGTGCAAACACAGCAGAGGCCTTTTGTCTTTTGTCTTATCTTTGTCACAAAGCAGGAAAATACAACCAGAGTCACTGAGAACATAAGAGGAGGCCGTGGGCTATGTTTAGGTTTTCCAACCCCTGCACAATCATACACCTGCAAATACTCACACCTTTATAACTGACCAACTGAAACAGAACTCCAGATTGTGTGTGTGTGTGTTTTATTGGATGACCAGATGTACATGCATGTCTACATTATACCCTACAAGGCCAGTGTGTGTTTGAATAAATGTGCACATGTTTTTACCACAATGTAACTGTATATAATCTGAGAATGTATATTCTTGTTACGGCTCAGAAACAGAAGGTTTGAATCCAATTACTGTACATTCAGTGATGACTGAGCTCCAAGGTGACTCTGTGGCTGTGTGCTTGCATAACGCTGCCTCTTCCAGCTGCAGCCATGTCACTCTGGTAATAATGCATTTGAATCACCTTAACAGCGTTTAACATCAACATAAGCCTGTGAGGCTCAGTGGTGCACTGCCATATGTTCCCCAGTCCCAGGAGGCTCCAGTTAATGTATTGGAATAGACACGCACATGACGTTTGGTGACAAGGGATTCTCAGAATTATTTCTCTCAGAATGGTACTTGACTTGGAAGAAGATTTTTTTTTTTTTTTCATGATTTCATCACATGCTGTTTTCAAAGGTGTTACACCCTCAGTTGATAATTGTCAATATTGGCTCTGTCGCAGTTGGAGACTGAACGTTCATATGCTTTACATATTCTTCAGTCTTCAACTAAATTAAAAGTTTAAAACGAATAATAATAATAATGGAATGTGGGTGTATTTTGTAGCAATGAGGGAACAGTTTAAATCTGGCAGTAAACTAGTGAATGCTCTGACATCACTATCAGCACAACTCCACCCGAAAGAATAATAGATAACCTTTTTAGATAAATTGAGAATTGTGCGACCGAAGATGTTAAATATTGAGATGAGAATACACGGATCGTGTAATGCTTTCATGGATCTGGAGTAGCGTGCAGCAGCGAGGCTGTAGGAGGAGTGATTTCAGTCAGTGGAGCTCTGTGGACTACATGGTCTGCCTCTGTGAGTCTGTTTGAATCACCCCTCTGTTCTCTGTGGGGACTTCATTACTAGCTGCTCTACGTTCATTTGGGATCCTCAAAGGCTTGACTGAACTCATTGTGCATAAAAGTTTTTGATGGCCGCTCCTCTTTATTCTCTTTTATACCATTTCTTCTCAACTCAGTCTCCCTTTCTCCCATGTCACAACTTCTCTCCCTCTCCCACCGCCAATCCCTTCCTCCTTTCATTGCTGTCACACCTCTTCCTTCCTCTCTAACTTGCCCTTGTCATCCTTCTGCCCTCAGGTGACATCGAGCCGTGCGGCCCAGCAACAGCAATCACAAAGCGGGGCGGGATCAGGTAAGAAGTCCCCTCCGTCATCTTCCTCCACTTGTGGAAATTTCCTGTAAGATAAATTAATCTGATGTAGCATGAAGCACTGCGGACACTCAGAGATGACGTTTGGAGACAGTGACGGACATGCATGAGAATTGGACTAAAAACGCTGCTCGTAGAACATTGTTTCCAGAGCCTGTGGTATGTATATGGTCTCATGTGTGTACATTAGTTTCCCTCCATACACGGAAAAAGGAAATTGTTGAAACAATTTAAAAACAACAACTAAAAAAATAGTCAAATGAAATCAAACAAACTTGATTATTTAGTTTGTTTCATGAACAAGTTAGATGAACCTCTATATTTTATCATTTTGTTTTCCTCTCTCTGATATCACCCACTCTATTAAATATTAGGCATTGCTCCGTGTTCTCCAAATGATCAATATCAGCTGGACCTTATTACCACAGGTTCTTCTAATTCCCATGTTCATTAATTATATGACCCAGGAAGCAACCAAATCAATATTGCTTTGGATCTGCATCAGGGACCGGATACAGGGAGTTTTAAAAAACATTTTTGTTGATTTCTCAAAGAATTATCAGGCATGTTTTGGGATAGCTGGTGTAATTGGGTGCAGATCCAAATACAAATCTGAGTGCAGTGAATTAAAATTGCTTTCATGAGGGCTTTGGCTAGACAGAGGGATGCGCTTCACTGAGTCACTCCATGCTCCTGCTCTCCAGGTATCTACTACTCCAGCTCCACCTTGCCCGCCCAGCGTGTCAGCTCTCCTCTGTCTGGAGGAAGAGGAGGCTCAGGGTCCAGTTCCCCCAGCAAGCTTCAGCGCCTGGGATCAGCCTCCGATGCGTCTGGGTACGCCACCACTGAACGCCTGCCTTCCTCCTCCTCCTCTCCCAGCAAACAGTCGCCCACTAATCGACTGGCCAAGTCTTACAGGTACAGAGCCGCAGTGGCTGTGACACTGATATTGATTTTGACGTATGGCTGTTACGATCGATGTATAATACAGAGTGAGGTCTTTGACGTCGGATAAAAGGGGTGGCAGATGAAAGAATTTCTGTATTTACACATCAAATATGGTTGAGAGAAAAGTAAATACATGATGATGGCGTACAACGGAATCGGAAAAAGAGGAATTTTTACCTTTGAAGCTCGTTGGCCTCCAAGCTTTGCCAGCGCGCAGCGAACACGCTCCACATTTCTCACGTGTCAGTCTGTGTGTGAAATGGAATTAATCTTTCGGAGTCATTATTTCTCTGACAAATTATGTGACTGTTCGCGATTTGTCTTCCAGCACCACTGTTGCCGTGACAACAACAGGAGGGGCCGGGTCTCCCCTGAGGGTGGCATCTCCACCCAACTCCACGGCAGCAGGGGGAGGGGCCAGCTCGTCATCATCGCCTCTTCACCAGGTAGAGAACACCTTACAGTGGCGGTGCTTTTAAAACAGAGAGCGGTCAAATCCACAAAGTCATGTCATGCCACAAACACTTGTAGCATGGAAATATGCTTGATTTGCCTGTGTGCACACAGAACCTTCTCCCTTCATCCTTGCGATAAATTATGACATCAAAATATTTCCTCCTCCCATCTGTCTTGGTTAAATATTTCTCTGCTTGTGGCTTGATAATTATATACATTTGTCAGATTGTTTTGTGGAGTTAATTGACTTTAGCGATTAACTGCATGGTTTGCAATCAGGAGCGAATTATTCTACTTGACAGCTCTGAGGATGTAGAAAGTGATCCACGCGCACAATAAAAACACAACATTCACGTCACAACTCTGCAGTGTAACCAGCAATTGATGTGGTGTATAAACACCTCCCTGTTTATACTCTGAGCCTCTTAACATAACATTTGAATTAAAAACAACTCCTTGTCATTTCAGATGAGTTCAGGCATAGGGAGCTATGCAACTCTGTCTCCCAAACGACTGGCATCTCACCACGCCTCCGACCAGTACAAGATCTCCCACGAGCTCTACGCCACCGCGACGCTGCAGAGACCTGGCAGTCTAGCAGGTGGGAGTTCACTTGCACGTGCACAGCAACCTCTCGAAACAACCACAGCTCTCGGATGTGAGGAAATCTGAAACAACACTGATGCACCTTTGAGCGTGTGGTTCAGCATCGCGCGTCAGCGGAGCTTTTGCAAGAAAACCGACTCCTTGTGTTCTGCCACGTGACATCACACTTTGATTCCAGGAAACGTCAAGTGCTGTATTCGGTTCTATTGAATTAGCCAGTCTTTAAATGAGCATGCCAGTGTGTTGTGTTTGGTCTCTCAAGGTCTTCTCTCTGCATCACAGCAGCTGTACATCGAGGGAGATGTCAGAACATATTTCCTCCTGCTGGTGCATTGACTTGTTATTGGCTTTCTCTCTTGACTCTACATAATTGAGTTGGCTGAATGGCGAGCACAAAATGAACCTGTGTCGTGCCAGCTGTTGGTGGTGCAGAGTAGGTTGGTGCGAATGCTGTCAATAGCCCGCTGTTTCAAGGAAATTGCTATTTAGACTAAAGTTTAAGTAAAGATTCCTTTTGGGACAAAAACAGATATGTCTGTTCTGACTCCCACAGGCAGTACTTCCATACTTTCAGATTATGAAGTGAGATGGACGGAACAGCAAACAGTGGAGGAGATTGTGATCATGTGCCTGGGTATCTTTGCCAGGGCAGCGATGCTGAAGCAATGCCTGGACTTTTATCCTCCTGAAGACTTTCCTTGAATGACTGAGCAGGATTGATTCTTCTCCGGGTGTTTATAGATCTCAGACAGTAACCTTAATGAGCAGACCTGGGTCATGTGATCACCACAATTTACTCTGGTGAGCTTCAGACCGCCATACTGGAGACAACTAATCAATCCTGTAAATCTGCTTTCAAATACCGCACCGTGACTGACTGTAATTATTGTACTCGCCATGTTTCCAAAACTGGACAAACAAAGATCTGTTTGTAGACAGTGTTAGTTTGAGGTTTGTTTGTTCCCAGTCGGTAACATTCTCTTGGAAAAAAAAAAGGGTAAATTTAATCTGAGTCGCCTGTTTGAAGTGGTGCTCAGCATCTCTACAGCACCTACGCTACAGTGAAGCCGTGCTGTGTGAAACAGAAATCAACTAAAAAAAGACATTTCCCCTTTGCTTTGTGCACGAAGGCCCCCAGCGATACAAACAATTGCACATAAATATTGTCACAGCCGAGGAAAACAAATGACTGAGTCTCTTTTCGCAAATAGATATGATAAAAAAGTAAGACTGAATAAAACTTAGATATTGTTTGATAGGTGACATTGCATTGAGTGGTGAGATTGAAGCCTCGATTACAGAGATCACTTTTGAATGAATTTACTTAGCTGCTTGAATTTTAACACACTGAAGTGAAACAAGAAGCCAGTTGTATTTCTATTTAGATATTTAATGTAGGCAAGTTTTCTTTTTATTATGAAAACCACTGGCCTGTGAACTCTCAAGGGACCAGAGCGTTTTTTTTTTTTTTTTTTCCTTTTACATTTTGTTTTCTTGTTTAAATATTTCATTGAATGAAACATCACATAGGACATCTCTATTCCTTCCCCTCTCTGCATCGTTCTGTCTTCCCTTCTTAAAGTTCCCTTTTCCTTTGAAAGAAAGAGGTCAGCACTTCGATGAGTGGGCCCTAGTGACTCGAAAAATAACTGAATAAAGAAATAAATCTGAATCACCACGACTTCAAAGACAAAGGGAACGGGAGGGGGAGGGAGAGTCGGGATGAGTCATGCTGTTAATGGGTGTGTCCATGACTGTAATTAGCAGTCCTTCATGCATATTCTGACCATCGCTGTCTCTCCCTTGCTTCCTTTTCCCCCATGTGCACAGCTGTCTAGAAATTAACCTCATTTCAAATTAGCTCAATGATGATGCCTTAATGTCCAAACTTTAAGCTTCCTCCCTTCTCCGTTTTTCTCATTTTGTCATCACAGGATGAATGCATGACGATCCATACTACATCATAATAGTTGCACATTATGTATGAGGGACTGAAATAGACATTTCCCTTTATATGGATTTTATATAGACTGTGTTTGGCCAGGTTAACAGGCCGGTCATTTAAACAAGTTGGAAAAGGGATGATGCAGTTGCAGGAAATACAGTCGCGATCAAGACGGGCAGAGTCTTATCATACACCATGCTGGAGTACACCAAGTGCAGCCAGGCTCTTGTTCTTACCCCAGGCTGCTTGCATCACCCTACCTCAAAGACTATCCAAAGACGTTTTAGGATAATAGATCCCTACTGCATATTTCTGTGTGAGTGCTCACTCTGATTCATCTTTAAAACACTCTCTTGGCCTTGTCAGTTTTGCTGGACAGCCAGGACGAGAACCCGTACAAAGCTGAAACAAAAAGCGAGTGCCACTCATGAATTGATATCTGATATGATCTGAAAGGACGAGGGGCCGCGACTGTGTTAACTGGATGGTGGATACGCAAGGAGGTTTGATTCTGAGACTGAGCGCTACACTTTTCCCCTTCATCCACTGGAAAATCCTTGGCACGCAACTAATGCGATGTGAAGCGACATTAGCTCCACTGGCCCTGCTCTCTGTCTCTTCATCACTCATTGCTATCTAAGCCTGCATATAAGACTGTGCGCACGTCTTTTCACTTTATCTCCGGTGGTGCCACCGATGCACCGCTGACTCCCCTTTTTCATGCCCTGAATCTCCACCTCCTTCTGTTCTCTCTCTCTCCTAATTTTAATTTTCGTACAGAGGCCCCATGCCTTACGTTTTGTTCTGCTGTGTAATGAACAAACGGCTGCCGTCAATGACTTCCCTGCCCCGTGTCTGTGGGATTCCTGCCAAACACAGAGCAAGAGGGGGGACACTGCATCTCATTATTTTATAGCTGACAACCAGCAATGTGTTCCATGGAGATTAGAAAAATGAAATACAGAGGCTCTCCTCCTTCTTTCCCTCGTCTATCTCGATCTCTGTCTCTTTTCCCCTATCTCATGTGTCACTATGTATGTCTCTTTTTATTTTTCTGTCTTTTTTTTTTTTTTGGTTGAGCTCTGATTTGGTGCACTCAAACACATCCATTCCATTCACTCACACAAACACACATACCTGTGCCTCTGTCTTAGAGAAGATGCCGACATATGGCATTCCCTCATCCGTGATCCTAATCATCCATCCATCAAACCATCCATCCAAGGAGATAGCTGGCCCGCTAGGGTATCCCAGGCACACCTTTTCCTGTAGCTGTGCTTTCCAGCTTGTCCCAGGGAATCACATGGTGTGTTCCCAGGCCAGATGGGATGTAGATAATCCCTCCAGCGAGTTGTGGGTCCACACCAGGCTCTCCCCCAGCAGGGCGGGCCTGGAAAACTTCCACTGGAAGACACCCAGGAGCCATCCAGTCTGAACAATTGTCCCCTTTCGACATGCAGGAGCAACGGTTCCACTCTGAGCTTCCTGCGGATGTCTGAGCTCCTCACCCCATCTCGGAGGCTGAGCCCAGCCACCAGCTAACCTTAACCACCTCTCTCCTTTTGTCCGCCTTTCATCTTTTTTCTCCTTCTCTCTTTTCTCCAGGCTCTCGCGGCTCCTACAGTAGTCAGCATAGTCAGGAGCCACTTCGGCCCCTGGGGTCCCCAGAGCACCACATAGATCCCATCTATGAAGAACGTGTCTATCACAACAAGGGCCCAATGAGGAGCCTCAGCCAGAGCCAGGGCCCAGACACAGGCCCCTATCGCAACAACACCGGTAAGGTCCTTTCTGTACTCGAACGCTGTGCGGTTTTGAACCAATGGAGAATGGAGAATGGAGAATATCTAATATAAATCTGATAAACTTGTCTGCAGAGGCTAAGTAATGTTCATTAGCAGCTGTACTTCACAGTGTCAGCCTCACAGCATGTGATAAGCTCATGTTAATTTCCTCACTTACCCAGTGTCAGGTTTACAGGATATATATATACAGTAAATGGAACAGCACTAATGAGAACAATTTATTACCATGTGAGGTCTGATAATGGCGTTCCCTGGAGATGTTATGTTTTGTTAGGTTTAAATAGCAACGATATAATTCATCACTTTTGGTCAAAGCTTCTTTATGCTGGATAACAAGTCCTGCAGACTTCCACCAACCAATCCAAATGGGGGAAACAGGATTCCAGTTCAGTTTTGATCAGATGTACTCAGTGAGAGAGGCCCGCTCCCCTCATAGCTCCATTGTTGCGAGCTGTGTGTTTTTAATAGAGCCTCATTGAGCTTATCTCAATGTGGGTTTAGGTACGCCATGTTAATCCCATTACCGTATCTTCCCCACACGAAAACACCCAAGTCGGTCACGCCACATTCCCAGCTCCCTCGATGTCATTAAACAGCCTAGCCTTAATAGCTATCATTAGCATTTGGGTCAGAATCACAGCGGTAAATATCCAGACCAGTGTTTGACTGGAATGAGAATACGCTTAAAACATGGCATAGCTTTTGAAGCACACACTGGAGTCAAAGGTCGATTGGGTTTGCGTCTAATCCTGTGAGTTATTGCTTTCAGTGTCTGGAGACCTCTAGACAGTGAAAGGATTGTCTTCTTGCAAACAGGAATTCATGAACTGGGTGTTCCTCTAAGGTGCACAGACAGGATCCAGTGTTACCTGTAATTCACTGTGCCAGTATTTGCAGTTTTAAAAGAAGGGTATAGAAAGACTCACAAAGGAAATTTGCACGGCAGCTGGGAAAAAATGCAATCAATACACTGTGGATTTCCCTTGTAAATCTAATTGCAACACTTGAGGTTAACAGTATTCGTCTGTTGCTATGATATAGTATTTTCATTGATAGTCTTGTTTTGTTTGAGGTAAATCGTGTACCAGCGTGAGCCTTTTTCACCAAGCCCACACCCCGCTGTGCTCGATCCATACAACTGCAGTGGTAAATCAACACACTGAAGACAAACAGCACCTCGGAGCCACTGGTCCTTTGAATTCAGGCCTCGACGCAGTGCAACGTGTTCTAAAATTCATGTGAATACCATGTACTGTGACCAGGAGACGGCGTAATAAGGATTTATAATGCACAAAGTGGTGGCACATAATGAACTGATGACAGCTCCGCTGACACAGTTAGGGATAAGTCATTAATTATATCATAGTGCCTTTTCTTGGCAATGGCAGCCTCACGTTATTGGTTCATTAAGCTGGCACGGATCAATGTAATTAGTGCAATAAGTCATTTGGTTGAAAGGAGAAGGAAGATGTTTGGTATTTCGCTTAAAAGTTTGCAAGGTTGTCGTCAGTCTGTGTGCGAGGCAGTGTGAGTGTCAGGCTAATTTCACCTCATTTGAACAAGAAACTCGCCATTCAGTGAGTGCACGTTATCTAATTGGAGACGTCATTCTCAGCAGGTGGCGGCAAGCGATTCAGTTGATTAAAATGCACTAGTTTTTATTAAAGCTGTTGACAGATGTGATTTGGAGAGAGGTACAGACAGGCATTCCTGACCACTGCATTTTTGTAGGAGTTTCCCCAACTTGGGTTCTATTTGTTGGTGCTTCTCCTTGCCAACTTTGCTACAGCTGGTGTTGGCTGCAGCGGTTGCAGGCATTGTTGTTAAGGATCTGAATATGTTTGCGTGGACTTGTTTCTTTCCAGCTCTTGCTGCGCATTAATAATAACACCCCCCCCCCCCCCCCCCCCCCCCCCCCCCCCCCCCTGTATAATGTAGTTTTAGTCTTTGTAGCCCAGCAAAGATGAAGGGGAAGCATGTTTGGTGGGTTGAGACTGTACTCCACAATTGTTTACTCCACTTGGTTTCTGTAATAACGGCAACACTTTTAGTTATTTTATATTCTTCAGAAACGTGTGATGTCTGTCAGCGCTTGTCTTCAGTAAGAGTCATAGCAGCAGTACACAAACAGACGTGCGGTCTATGAAGGTCTGCAGACATTTTCTCACCCCACAGCAGACGGCGGTTTGACCATAAGCTCGACAGTTTCGGTCAGGTCCAATTTAGAACACTGTCAGTTGGTAAAGCTGTCTGTCTGCTCTGTTTCCATCTCCTTTGTTTACACCTTGGAAAGTTTGCTCCTCTTCCTTATGTTCAGCCCCATATTACTGCAATTATGACGGTGTGTGTGTGTTTTCACATTGCATGTGTGCAGGCAGTGACACACACTGTTTCATTGGTGGATAAACCAGGCCAGTGCCCCAGAGGACTGCAGGTTAATGTGCCCTATTTGGAGCGATAATTCCTGCATGGTCACAGTGTCTCCAGAGCACACGTGCATTCTGCCTCAAAGATGAATCGCAGCAAAGCGAGATGGAGACAAAAAAAAAAACAAAAAACAACGCCACAGGATAGGGTCCACACATTTGTTTATTCTTCAAATGTGACACTGTGTGGTTTTAAAATCAACCAACGCTCAGTTCACTGAAGGGTTTCTCTCCCCCCCCCTGCTTCTGTCTGGTTCTCTGTCTCCTTTTATAAACTATAACTGTGTTGTTATCTTTCACTGATGTTATTCCCTTCATCTCATCTGTCATCGTCGCCACTAATTCAATGGAATGTGCATGTCACTGAAATCTTTTGCTTCCCCTCGTTGCCTCCCCCCTTCCTTTCACCCCAGCTTTTGTTCTTTCATTTCCCTTTGTGTCTCCTGTCCTTACAGTATATGCCATGGAGAGCTATCTTGGCCTATATTAATGACTCTGACCACTGGGAGTAACATGGACTCTAAATGGATGTGGCACTTTTTCTCTTTAATGGCTTAACATCAGGCCCGCACATAGCTCAGATGGTGACATCGCGAATGGGTAGATTCACTGCTGTGGCCATTCGTCAAGTGCATCTAGTAGCCAGGCTGAGCTATAGCTACTGATAAGGGGACGCTACGTAGTTTAACATCGCTCCCTGCAGTATCTTTGAAGGGGACAGGCACAAATTCTTCAACAATCAGGACTCTCACCACAAGCAACGAAACGAGGTTGTATATTCTCAAGGTTTAACAGGGGCTGATACTGATGTGCATGTAAAAAAAAAAAAAAAAATGGGCTTTTGCTTTTTGTACCATTTATTGCACACATTTTACAACAGCACGACAGAGGCAGTACTTAAGTGTTTATGCCTTATCACCTGGCAGACAGGAAGCATTAGCACAGAGCTTCTGTTTGCATCCGCTCGAAAAGCTTTGCACATCTTGGACATTGGTGTGTGTGTGTTTTCATTTCTTGAAAACTTAAATTTTTGGAATCTTCTAGATGAGTAATGAGGTTTTTTTTCCACGTGGTGTGTTTTCCTCCTCTCAGTTTTTTTTGGATAAAGGCAGCGCACCTGCGTGGCTGCAAGATTCACAGGAAATCTTGACACACTTCTATGCACACGCTTCCCTGTTATGCTTTTACAATTAAATAGATGCAGCTGGCAGGACGAGGGATCAGCTCTGTTACGTAAGTGCAACAAAGCTGGTGTGTGTGTGTGTGTGTGTGTGTGTGTGCGTGAATTATATTGTTTCTCGAAAGCGAATCAGGATTGTTTTTATTTGAAGTTGCAGCTCTGTCACGCACACACGCAGACACACACACACACACAGTAAAAAGAAATATGAGGAAGGCTCTGCATCAAACCATTAAAGCGATCTGCTTTCTCCTTTAAATGTACTGCTCCCTCGCTAATGAGATCTGTTTTCCTAATGAGGGTGACAGAAGAGAGTGGGTGATGGAGGAGAGCAGGGCTGTGCAGGGACCTTTAAAGGGGAATGTGGTCAAAGTTAAAAAGGTGCTGCGGAATTACCCTCGCATCAAATCAATACAAAAGCACACTGAAGAGGGAAAACTTTACATATAGAATATATACATTAGAAGGTAAACAAGTGGTTTTCTTCTTTACTGGTCCCTTTGTATTCCACCAGGACTAACTGGCTTTAGCCACTTTTTATTATATATTTTTTTTATTATCATTATTCTGCTTTCTCACCAAACAAGAAGGGAATTGAGGCCACGGGATCATTTGTGTTTACTCATGCGATTAATGCAATTAAACGAGGAGAGGAGGTCTGCTGCTGACTTCACCACAATACATGCTTTTTACTTCTGGGTAAAATGCTGGAGAAGCCAGAGCTGATGTGTCAAATATTGATGTGTAGACTGGTGGCAGGTTTGACGCTCTGCTGGTTTGAATAACCAGCACCTGCACCTTAATAAGACAGGAATGTTTTATGGAAGCTGGTCACATACTGGGCCCCTGTGTGGGCCTTTGGCACGAGGTGATCCACGGCACCCTTTAGTGTCACGGACAACTCAGTTCTAAAGTTGAATCCACGCGGTTGAACTTGCACAGTATTTACAGTGAGTTTCTGCTGATTCCTCTTAAAGCTTTAATTACCAGCTCAACGCGTCTGACTAACTCCACAGATCAGCACAATTTCTCTCCCTTGCGGAAACATATGGCGCTTAAATGTAGGTTTTATGTTAAAGTGGCGTCAGTAACTGGACACCATCCTCTCATAAACTGTGCGCATAAGCAAAAAGTATGGAGTCATAAACACACACACTCACACAAAATCTGTTCATACCCAGGTCAAGTTAATTTAAGTTGAAAAACTTTGGAAGGTATGTCCTTCCCACACCTGGGGTTCTCTACATAAAAATACATTCCATATAGACAGTAATAAGTATGGCACATTTAATGATGAGAAGCTAACCTGGTGACAAACATATGCACGTGGACTTTCACAGGAACACGCACACATTCACACATCCTTGCTGTGTCCCACGCTGTCTCAGTTTACATGATTAGCATATTCTCTGTTTCATCAGCGATAATGAATTCATAACTGCAGAGAGGAAACATTGATTTGTTTTTGTCCTCGGAGAGCACACAGATACATTTAATGTCAGCACAAAAAAAAAAAAAAGAAAAAGAAACAGCATCTGACAAAAACTGTCTTCATCAAAAAGGAAACACCAGCTCTCGTCTACTGTTTAAATCTGATTTATTCATTCATTGATTCCCCATTTATCATGGTAAACATTGTTATTATCTCTTTGCAAATGACCTGGAAAGTCACGATCGACACCAAAGTGCGAAAGCCATCTATTTTCCGCCAAGTTTATTTCGGCGTACAGTTGGGGAGCGGCAGAGAACACAGGGGAAAGGAAACTCACATTGCACCATGCGGGGCGATAAACACTGTCACATCCAACCCACCTGCATGAATGAAAAGAGACCTGGAGGAAACCTTGGTGGAAACAAGGATAAGGCAAAGTCTGTGAGGAAAGATTTGAATTCTTGTGAGGCCACAGTCACAGCCACCATGTTTCCCACAAGTCCAATATACTCTGTCTGTTTCCTAGCAGTTCCATATTCTTTGATTTTTGTCCATAATAAATCACAGAAATATGAACCTATCTCTAGTTTTATGTCTCTTCATGAGACAAATACAGATACTTTTACTGTAGTCCTGGAAAACACAGTGAACACTGAGTGTGTGTTAGTGTGCCAAGCTTCTAGTTAGACTGTCCAACCCGAATGAAAGTCAGTGCAAAGTCGTGAGAAGGATAGCAGCACAAACCTGTGTCTGCGTGTGTGTGTGTGTGTGTGTGTGTTTGAGCGTGTTCTCGAGCGCTTCCAGCTCAGGAACATCAAGAGCTGTGTGCTGGCCAGAAGGCTCTCTCAGGGATAAACAGGGGGAGAAACTAATCCTTACTCCTCTCCACATCCAAGCAGAGAGTGCGTGTGTGTATGTGTGTGTGTGTGTTGCTGTCGGCAAGGTTGTGTGTGCATGCTGTTGACCTCAAAGCATTAGAAAAAGATGTGTTACAGGAATGCATGTTCAGTCCATGTCAATCACACGCACATCTCGAAATGCATGTTTGTGTTGTTGTGCACCTCTGTGTGTGTGTGTGTGTGTGCGCGTGTGTGTTTGCAGGGAGATTGAGAGACTGTACTGAAGGGTTTTGTGTAATCGTGCTGAGCGCCGAAGCGTGTCGAGAGAAAGGACATGTCCTCAGCTCTGATCACATAGTCTACTACAACCACAATGGAGGGAGAGGGGGATTGAAAGGGTGTTAGAAGAAGAAAGGGGGAGAAAAACATGAAATGAAAGGATGGTGAAGACAGGATGACAGGCGCAAAAAAATGACGCAGAGACGGAGTGAACGACAGCGAGAGAGAGGAGCGCAGCGATTTCAACTGGGAGGAGTTGAGAGAGGAAGACGGATGGGGCCTGGGAAGCAAATACACATCTAGATGGAGTAAGAAGTAAAGGGCGAAAAGAAGGGTGAGGGAGCGATGGAGTCAAGTGAGAGATAGACAGAGAGGGATTGTGAGAAATGGAGGCAGAGATGCAAGGATGGGAACGGAGGTTGGCCGTGGAAGGATCAGAGGATTGGTTTGATCCCCTCTCTTCCTATCGCCTAGTTTCCCTACACATCTCATACATTCGGCGGCGGCTGCCTCCGCTCAGCACTGCGAGGACTAAAGTAAGCCCTGCTGCAAAGTAGCCGGCCCCTCGTTCTCGCCCGGCTAATTGCTGGGGTATCACTGTGTCAAATGACTAATAGAGTTTCCCTTCCCATCACTAATCCGCCAGCAGGAGCGCAGCCACGATTTGTTTACTCTGCAGAGCACCACAAAGACACACCCGCCATACTGGTGTGTCCTACTCCTTTTATGATGCGTCCTGTCCTTTATGACACAGAGCTGGGAAAAGCAGACCTGTGCCTGTGTTAGGAAGGACCATATTTTTTTTTCTCTAGGTTATTACTTCTCAATTTAAAAAAAAAGTAAAGTTTTACCAAATTTATATTAAAAATACACAAGATAAAAATACGAGTTAAACATGACTCATAGCTAGACAGCTTCGACTTAGCCTGACCAAGCTAATTGGTATGTGTGAGAGGAGGGCGGGCATGTGTCTGCCCCACCCACTCAGCGCTTCAAGAAGAGACACTTCGGCGAAATCTCAACTTTCAATTTCCGAGCTTAACTGAAACCCTCAAACTAACGCTGATCTTTAACCAAAGCCTCGACTGACACAGCTGCTTTAAAAAGTTGAGCAAAAGTCTCCAAACTCCTCTCCAGGAAAGAAATATAATAATAATAATAATAATAATACACCTACACACTCTGAAGGAGAATTACATGCCCATACAAATGCATGCATGTTGACTTTGTTTCTCCCTCAGGGTGTATTGGCTCCAGAGGTCAGAGGCCACCATTACCAGAGCAAATGATAGATTCAGCAGCTCTCCATTTAGTTAAGGAAAGAAACTGTTGGGCAAACAAAAGGATGGATTTAAAGAGTAACTTGGCAAGACACTTTTTCTGGCACCTCCTCTACCATCTCTCTCTATTCGTGATTCCTTCCCCCAGCCTCTCCTCAAGGACATCCCTACTCAGTGGTCACAGCACGGGCTATAAAAATAATTTGACAGGCCATTTTCTGCATGTGTCTTCCCTCTCTCCTCTTTTCACTTGTCCCCCTTCCACCTCTTTTGCTCTGAGGTTCGTCATCTTTGGGTGTCGAGTCGCTCTCCCTCTCTTTCTTTTCCTCTGTGTGAGTGGTGATACTGGTGGCGTGCACTACTAGCCCGGAGCCTCGGCCACTAATGAGACGTTCAGAAAGGCAGAAACGCCACAGACACCGTTTAAAGAGCACAGAAAAAGAGTGGGGATCTCGTCTGATGAGAATAACTCTGCTTCATTACCTTTCCTTTACGCTCGGCTTTCTATGCGGCTCTTCTGTCTCTCCTCCGTCGCCTCTTGTTTCCTCCCTCTCCCCTCTGGTCTTTCTCTTCTTTAAACTGCAGCCCCATACCTCGTCCCTCAGCTGGCTCCCTCTTTGTTTCCCAAGCTCACTCGCTCTTCTCTTTCCCCGGCCTATGATTCTTTGGATCTTTGTCAAATTTGGGGCATCAGTGGAAGAGCTCACATAGTCCCTGTGCCTCGTGGGCATTGCATGGCACAATCTGAATCTTGGATTTTTCACTGTCTGCCTGCAAACGGGATTTTTGTTAACCTGATTATAGAGTTTTGAAATGAAAATATGCTAATGTGGTTACATCACTCAAAAGGCTCCTCGTGCTCGTGGTGGGTCAAATAACGGTGTTTACCAGGCTTGGTGCAAAGAATATAAAACAGGGGGTTTGGAAATGAATCCAATTAAAATCTCCTTGTAAGGGCTTTAAGATTAAGCATAAGGTTTTTAGTCGGCTAGTCCACAATTGATGAAAGTCAATGCAAAGTCCCTAAAAGGATCTCTGTGCAAACCTCTGTGTGTGTGTGTGTGTGTGTGTGTGTGTGTGTGTGTGTGTGTGTGTGTGTGTGTGTGTGTGTGTGCACGTGTGCATGTGAAAAGAAAGGGAAAAGCGGGTTGTAAAGGTCAAGTAAATGCCACCACTCAAGACGACATTTAAGAGTAAAGTTTGTAGGCCACATAATGATGATGGACTCGCACAGCCTTCATTAGCTCAGTGCAGGGGCTGAAACAATGCGTGAGTGTGTGCGTGTGTACGAGGCCCCTCTTGTACTTGTGCACGAGTTGCATGGGAGTGATCGCGTCCAGGCCCAGAATGTCAGTGGCCACATATCGATACTGTGGCTTCTTGATTTATCACATGTGTTTACTGTTCTCCTTTGCATGTGCTTACATGTCTGATTCCATGTACATGTGACTTGGTTGTAATGAGGGCTGGGAAGGGAAACCCCACCCTCTCAGACGCCGCATCATCTGTCTCTTGGATTTTATTGCCGGAGAAACGAGGCTCCCAGACTCACATTAACACCTTGATATATCGCTGATCTGCCAGTCCCGACGCGACGGGGAGCGGGGAGGCGACAGCTACCGTGCCCCTGCAGGGCCGCGCACATCCCCTGAGCAAATCCCTATCCAATTTCCATCTCACTCTGAAGTGCGTTATTTATCTATTTTATATTTTATGTATTTTTTGTCCTTGTTGCTCACCAGGCGGGAAAAGCAAAAGATGTTTTCTGCAGTGGTTCTGTAGCTTATTCTCCACGTTTCATTGCATGGGAATGACTCACTGGGAATGGACTCACACCGTTAGCACACGGTCAGTGTTGTGGAAGGTGGTGTGAAGGACAAACTTATAAGAAATTTAAGGACCTATTCATTTATTCCATGGTTTGTCATGGGAAAGAAAATCACACACATGATGTGTATCGATGTATAATACTATGGAATAGTTCTGTATTTTCACATTTTCTCCTCAGCAGTCAATTATTTGATTTCAAACTTCAATCTTCTCAACATTCATCAATATTTTTCTCTTCTCCCTCCTTAATCTTTCCCTCTGTTGAACACTGTTCCTTGTTGTTAATCCTGGGCGTGCGGCCAATGTTTATCCATCCATATGGAGACACGCTCGTCTTTTTTTCCAACAACCTGTTTGTCTCTTTCTGCCTCTCCTCATCTCCTTGGGTCTCCTCTCCTTTATCCCACCCTCCACCCTGCAGACCTCTCCCAGCGTGTCCATGACCAGGTCCTAAGTTATGTCCTCTGTCCCTACTTTCCTATCCTAGCTCCCTCCTCCCCTGGTGTCGACTCCGCCCCTTTGCAGCGCACAGCCAGTCACAGCACTGGGACGGGAAACTACAGCCGTGGCGGGACCAACAACTATGCCACAGTGGGGCCGGGCTACACCTCAAGCGGCGGGGGCGACGTGTACGGCTCGGACCCCTACGTGGCCGACCCGTACCGCACCCTGCAGTACTGCCCCTCGGTGGTGGAATCACCCTATAGCAAGTCTGGACCCGCCCTACCGCCTGAAGGCAGCCTGCAGCGCTCGCCTTCCATCGACTCTATTCAGAAAGACCCAAGGTAAGGTTGTGGGCTCTGTGGTGTTGTTTATGTATGAGTGTGTGTTTGTGTGTTTCTGGAGATTCCGGGGAAATAAAGGAAGGTGGATTCTACACTTCAGCGTGCACATCTTAACTAAATATAGTATTTCAGTCTTTAGATGGTCCCCCTTTTTATCTTGTCTATTCTCCGTCTTGTAATTTTTAAGATCTTATTCTCTCTCGTCTGTGACATCTCATCCTGCTTCATAGGTCAGGGGTCAGGGGTCACATTGCGTGCGTGTCCAAGCTCAGTTAGACGTGGTTACATTTTCCTGTGACTATTCTCGTCTTTTCGTGGCCCAAAGAGAATAATTGAGTTTCTCTTTTACACAGTGAGACTGTTGTTCATTACACCACATTAACATCATCTTTAGTCACAAATGCATAAAGACAAAAAAACAACTAATAAAAGACGATGTCACCGGCACACCATTTGCTTCAGAAGCTCTATTTCCCCTCCCTCTGTGCCAAGCTGTGTGTAGAAGATACCTACTGGGCTGTGATCACTTCCACCCTCTCCTCTCTGCAATTAAGCAAAGCTCATTCTCCCTCTTTATTTATATATATTTCACAGGACTCTTGATGTATAATTCCTTTAATTACGGAGCGTGAGGGACTGAGACGTCTGTAGATCGGGTCCCAGCAGCAGCTGTCAATCACAGGAGAAGGGGACACGGAGAGTGTCAGCCAGAGAGAAAGACACTGTGAATGAGTTGAAAGAATAGAAGAAGGTGGAGGAGAAGAATTAAAACGATGGCAAAGAAAGAAAAGCGTGAATTATCCTCTTCACTAGACATCGATTTTGTGACCATTTGAAATCATATCTGTAGACAGATCGTTGTTGTTTGTAGGTGCAGAGCACGTTTTCTCTTCTGAGGCTTCATGGATAATTTACAAATCGTTCGAAGAAAGAAATGCTGAAGTATACACTGGTGATCACTATATTTCCATTGGCTTTAGGTTTTTATCTATCAGTAACAAACAGTCTCTCCTGCTTTTCCACGTTATATAAGGAGGTGTATAAGGGTATATTAAGGAGATCTGACCATCTTGTACACGGTTTGAATATTTTGTGAGCTCTTTTGTGAGTTTAAAGCCCACATGCAGAGTTCAATAAAACCTTATTTAATTAAAAGTTACCCAGTTATCAAGGACTACTTTAAAATTCAGGCTGTTGGTGTAAAACTGCTTCCGACTCAGTGTGTTGTTTACTTTTAATTTAGGGCAGCAGTGAGCACAGATTTATTACAAACCACAGGTAGCCAAAGTGCATAGAATCTAAAAAAGAGACCCTAGCAATTAACAGACTTCCAAACCAAAGCACTGAGTCCCTGTACACGTGCATAGTGTTGGTTTAAAGCTGAGAACTGGAATCACTGGTCATGTTATTGCTGATGGTAACATCTCAGATTTTTTTTTTTTTTGGGGGGGTGTGTAAAATGAATTTTATGAACTTTCCATTCATCATCAACATCGCTTTGAGGGTTTGGAGGTTGCTGGAGCTAATCCCAGCTGACGTCGTGTTGGAGGCAGGGTACGCACTGGACACATTCGAGTCATCAGTTTATCAAAGCAGCATTTTGTCTGCAGGCAGAAGAACCTGGAGAGAAAACCTCATCATTTGTTATGTGGGATTTTTGATGTTTTCAAAAGTTTGGTCCTTTTTCTTTTATTAATTTGGTGTGTGGAGCCGCCTTGATTTGCCCCTTTCAATTGCACTCAGCCCTGACTACTGTTACTGTTAGACTGTACAAAGAAACCGACCAGCCACCGCCTCAGTGAAGGTAACCAGCCTATCAATTCAATCAGAGTGTCAGTTACCTCCTGGAGCTGAGGCACATAAAGGGCCACATCCACATGTTAGGAACAAACAAATACTTAGCTTTAATTGATGTTGTAAGTTTGTAATTGGCAGTCTCAGGCTTTGCCCGGGGATCCATCTCTGTTTGTTCCTGTTGCTTTCTGTTATTCCGTCCATTTTATACACAAGCCTTACCTCGATTCAGGAAAACACTTCTAATCTAATTTCCTTTCTTCTTTTTTTCAAAGTAAATTTAATTAAACCCTTAAGAGCTGATTTCTTAAAACCCTGCGTGATCTCTCCTGATGTTGTTGAAGTTGAGCTTTGTGTTACAATTCTCTCTGCCATGAGGTCAAATAGCCTCCTACTCACACTCTCTCTCCTGCTGTAATTGGATCTAGCTGAGCTAACATGAAGTGCTAAATGAGTTATCAGCTATTAGAGACAAGGAACACTGAGCGAGGGGCAGAGGTTATGTCTGTGTTAATGTGTGTCTGTGGGAGAATGCAGTGTGTGTTTGAGAGGAGACTGTATTTGTATATTCTATGACTTGTGTACATTGCTGAAGTGTGTGTGTTTGTGCATGCTTTTTACAGCCTGTTACACTGTTAGGGGCCATTACAGTCGCAGAAGAGTGAACGTGAAAGAGCAGAGGTGAGGACAGCGACACAAAAGAGAAAACTCAATAACCACTAATGGATCGCAGAGAAGAGAGAGGGCGGCAGGGAGGGAGATGAGGGAGCGCGGAGGAAGAGTGGAAGGAGGTGTCTGCTGAAGATGAAGTTAAAGGGAGGATGAGCAGAGGAAAGGGGGCGGGAGACAGGAGACACATGATGATAAGAAGGAGGGGAATACATGAAAATGGAGGTGAGGGGTTTTGAAAGAAAGAGGAAAAATGGAGGGCGGTAGATGAAGATCAAGTGGAAGGAGGCATATGTTAGAAAGATGGGATAAAAGATGAGGCATGACTCAGAGAAATGTTACAGCCTCCATTGTTCTGCTGTCTCTCTGAGAAAGGATTAACACTGACTGGATGTCCTTCTTCAGCTGAATATTAACACAGGGACGTATGGTGTCAAGGAAATACACCTAAAGCAGTTCATCTATTCTAACTTCATCTACCTACTGAGCGGTGTGTAAATGTCTCTTTTCTCTCGTCCGACTTACCTGGTTAAATACAGGTTAAATAAATTAAATTGTCCCTTAAAATATCCATAATCTGTAATCTAGCCTGTCTAACTAGATTGATAGCAATACCCTTATTTATTTACAGTATTTACCAAATGCTTTATTTGACACTTGCTGCCCTCCATAGGGAGCAAGATGAAGAGCATAGTGTCAGGAGTGCAGCCACAGAACTAATAAAGAAAGTCCTCGTAAGAAAAGAAGAACAATGACAGAGGAAATGAAAAAAGAAAAAAAGTAAAGGAGGATTTTCAGTACAGAGGTAGAAAGTACACAAAGAAGTTTTTGAAGGGAATAAAGAAGAGATACATTTGGGGACTGAAGACAGACAGAGGTAAAGAGGGAAAGAAAGGGAGGAGTGATGGGAGACATAGTGCAGGATTGTGAGTACTGACTCAGAGACAGAGTGATGAACATTTGCTTGGGGAGGATGGGATTTCGGGACCATGGAGATGCGGGCCAATAGTTATTGTTACAAAGCTTGTCGAGGGCAGAAAACATCATACAAGTTCCAGCGGAGGGGGAGAATTCACAGCGTGGCATAAATGAGGATTGACGTGAAGAAGAAAGAAGAAGGGGAGTAATATTGTGATCAAAAAAACAGACTGCAGTATTGTTTCAACTGCAGGAGGGTGCTTGTCTTCTCCCATCATTCAGCCTTAAACACGGAGATACAGTGCTTAGCTCGGGGGTGAGATAAATCAAGCTCCACATGTTGACAATTTGTTCGCCAATCCAACATTTGTTAATGTTACAATAGCAGCTGTAGAGATGTTTGATGTTTAAATGAATTTGTTCCACTTAACATTTTGCATTTGGCTGATTCTTCTACCAGTGAACCATCATTTGGAATCCCTGGTTTAAAGCCACAGTCTGCAAAAATGGATGGAAAACACATATTGTATTGGTAACATACCCCCCCGCCCCCCCTTACTCTCGAAGACAACACAGCTGCTGACATGAAATAGATGGTAGCCTCATGTGAAGTGATCTGATATGACGTGTCATTGTCAACACTCGCTATTTATTGTCAGTGTTTGTTGGCTCACAGGCCAAACACATCACTCTATTTATGGAAACTGTAATAGTCAGCTGTGACTGTGCATGAGTGTGTGTGTGTGTGTGTGTGTCAAAGGCAGGAGGATGGAGACAGTATGTGTATGTATTTGCACTTAATTTTGTGTCTGACATTCATTGCATGTGATAGTATAAGGCTGAGGCAATGACTGTCACAGAGTGGACCGAACAATGACATGGAATCTGTGTGTGTGTGTGTGTGTGTGTGTGTGTGTGTGTGTGTTTCTGACAGGTCAGCATTGCCTATGTTTATTTTTGTGCTTGTGTGTAAAAGAAAGTCAGATCTTGTGTTCCTTCTTTTGCAACCACTGTGTGTGTGTGACACTAGGTTTGGTTTGGTTTGGGTGGAGAGTTTCAGCACCATGGACAGAGGCACAAAGCTGCACCTGGTTTCTGAGTTTCAGCACCTGGGAGAGAGATGTTTTAAACGTGACGACCGCTAACACTTGCAAATAGGTTTCTGAAAGAAGTAATCAATAATTGGTCAAATATTGTAATGTAATGTATAGAATATAATCCACTTAATAAAAGTGATTGGAGGCAGGACTGAGAGGGAAAAGTACTGTAAATACCTTTTCTGTCCTTTGTTATTCATCAGGC
This sequence comes from Pseudorhombus dupliciocellatus, assembly GCA_016785235.1. NCBI lineage: Eukaryota > Metazoa > Chordata > Actinopteri > Pleuronectiformes > Paralichthyidae > Pseudorhombus > Pseudorhombus dupliciocellatus. Next base: position 971,935 of record JAFBJW010000068.1, read on the forward strand.
CTCTGCATCAGAGGTAGGAGGGAAAAAGGCAGAAGAATTGAGAAAAAAAAAATTGGCAATGAGAGAAAGATGATAAGGGAGATAAATGGATATGTTAGTGACTGGGTGACTCAGGGAGACAGAGCTGGAGTGGGAGGATGGTAAGGGTGTGATAGGCACAGTCAAGGGGTGAGCGAGGGATTTAAAAAAAAGAGAAAGGAGGGAAGAGAGATAGAGGAGAGAGGACACACACTATTGGCTCTCAGCACGGCCCAGGGGTAATTTCCTCTCCGCATGAGAAATGCATGCTGGGATATGGAATCACCTCCAAGGGAGGGTAATGATGCATTGCCAGAGCCTTGGCCCTGGGGCACAGCTGTGTGTGTGTGTGTGTGTGTGTGTGTGCGTGTGTGTGTCTGTGCTTGTGTGCACACGTGCTTGCCAGTATGTGTGTGTGCACGTGAATGTGCATCCTGGCCATCATCCCTGTCTGTTCTGGGTAAATTGCCCATTGTAGTTATTTTCCTTTTCTGAGGTAGCCTATCTGTTTGTGGACGTGTGTGTGTGTGTGAGAGAGAGAGAGAGAGAGAGAGAGAGGGTGTGTGTTTGACCTTGGGATGATAAAAACGTTCATCTGCCTTCTCTATGATGAGCTCACCCTCAGTCTAGGGGCTGCGAGATAAAAGGACATGTGACTGGGGTGGTTCTTTTGTTGTCGCATCCAGGCACACTTACACCCACTTAACATTGAAGCGTTTGGATTCAAGAGGAAAAGAGACTGAGGGTAACAACGACATGATATTTGGCAGACAAAGCAGATAAAGGAATCCAAATTTAAAGCATGGACGGTAATGCTGTGTTCGCTGTTTCACCTGCAGAGCAGTGGAGCTAATATTAAAGCAGTATCTGTGTGTGTGTGTGTGTGTGGTGTCGTGTCATTGCTTCTCAATCTGTGTGTCCCTAATCTGTAATCATTTATAAATGTGTAAACTCCTCTTTAAATGTGCACTTTAAATCTGTATCTTCAGCCTCTGTGTGTTTAAAAATCTGTAAATGTGTGGATGACATTTGGAAGTGTGTGGAGTCTGAACAAACGAAAGTGTGGATTCATCTTGAAATGTGTCCATAGATATCAAGTGCTGAAGAGCCCGGGTGCTTTGTCTGAATATGCATTTGCAGAATCTTTAATACATTTAGAAATCCAATTAGGTCCACAAGGACTGAGATACAGTCACACAACTATCCACACATAAATCTTGCTAATGTATTGGCCACCAATTATTTTATTGTGTGTGTGTGTGTGTGTGTGTGTGTGTGTTAGCAAGCTGTGATGATGTGTGCAGTCAGTAATGAACCTGTCATGTCCTTTCTGATCCAATCATTTCATTATTGTTTTTTACGATAATTACTGCCACTAACGATCCCTTCGATTAACATTCATCAAACCTTGTTCACACAGGAGCAGACTCGCACATCATGCAGATGCCCCTATTAGGCAAGACCAAACCGAAAAATTAAATAAAAGGTTCTGCTTCATACTTAGCAAAAGTACGGCAATACTGTAGATGCTCTGCCTCTCTCTCTCTGCCTCCCACCTCCTCTCTGCCTGTACGTCTCCTGACACTGGCGGCATTTCAGAGGGATTATGGGAAAATGTCACACCAGCACAATTACTGTATATCTTCTTTCCCTCCCCAAGCTTTACTTCACCTCGCCTCTCGTACTTGACAGGCCAGGCCAAACCTTCCACTCCACCAGCAGACGTAAGCACATAGGGGGCTGTAGATATCAGGTTGAAGAAATAGAAGAAATTTTCATATCATCAAATTTGAAGCAGTCCTACATTTCCGTGTGTTTTCTCGCAGATGTGCATGTTATGAGGAGTCCAGATGAGATATATTTCCTCGGTGCAGATCTGCGGGAACTGCTCATTGTGACCGTAGAGTACATCTCACTTGAATGCGAGCAGAATTCAGTTACATGTGTAGCACAGTGCTATCAATGTAAGTACCCTCATGGGAGGGTGCTGCTAAGATTAATTTTTCTCATGGACGTCAGTGCAGTCTTGCATGAACCCGGCGCTATCGACTTAACTCTCAGATAAATGTATCCCTACTTTAATTACCGTTTTTTTTTTTTTTTTTTTTAACATTCACCGCAGACATGAATTTCAAGCAGCCGCACGTCTCTCCCGCCGCTAACGTCATGCGAGGCGCAATCTTCTGTGGAGCCGCAGACGTTAAGGTCAGCGTTGTACCGCTCTCATGCAGCGGAAGGAGCTTGACCTTTCGGCCGAGGAGCTCGCAGGAAATCACACGCCAAGTGCTTGTTATTGGACCCAGCAGGTTCCAGTAATGACCACAGAACTAAGATAAAGCGGAAACTGGGGGTTGGCAGGAGGTAATAATTTGAAAGCAGATGAGAGAAAGTATTTTATTGAATAAACAGCGAGCGGGTCCGTCTTGCTGATTTGAAATCGTAATTACAGCAGTTTCTTGTAATAGGTGATCTCATTTAGCCGCGCTGCAGTTTCTGCCAGCTGGTACAACAGCAAATCATCTCATATATAATATTATATTATAAAAATCTAATATTAAAACCCACTTACACACACAAACATGGAAGCACACAGAAGCTCAATATTGTTCAGAATACAAGGTACCCTTTGACGTTAAATGGCATTTATACTGGCACAAAAATGCACATTAAAGGAAGTAAAATAAACACATGTACTGCAGAGTCCCGCCCTGATATAAATGAGCAAACTTGAGAAGAGCTTTGTTCTTTAAACCCTCCCTCGTTACCGCGCGTCACTGAAGTGCCCTTCATCAGGGTCCTTGACCCTTAAACTGTTCCAGTGGAGCCGCTCAGACTCTGTCAGTTAGATTGCATGCAGAGTTGCACGGTCATCGAATCTGCTTGAATGAGAAAAGCCTTGATTGCTCTGTCAGCGGAGCCCAGCTGTAATTGTTTCCTGTGTGGAGCAACACTACAGCGTGTAAAAATAGGTGCTTGGCTGCATCATTATTTATTTCTTTTTTTTTATTTTTGTCACAGGAAACTCTCCAGGTTTGATCACAGACACCCCCCCGCCCTCCTTCTCTATCCCACGCTTGTGATCTCCAGAGCCCATCAAGTTTTTTTCACTGACTCATGATAAAATAACTCTGATGCATTCTGGGGTTGCTGACTCAATTTAGGTGACTGGATCGCTCCATCGCTCGCTCTCCATCTCTGCAGCACTCTTCTGCAGGCAGAGGCAGCTTGACAGTGATGATGGGTTGTTAGGTGCAGGCATTCATCCAGCACCTCAAGTGTTTAAGCCCTCACTCAGTCTAAACACAACAGTTCCTCTTCTTTGCGTCTGCTAAAGCAGCCTGTCCATCCCTCTCCATTTTAATCCAGCTCCACTCCCTCCATCACTTTCCAGCTCGCTCCCCCTCCTCCCTGTTACCGGGGGTTTCTCTTCTCTGTGTTAACAGTAGCCCAGTTTGTGCGTTCGCATCTGTCCACATCTGTGTGTTAGCACAGGTACTTTCGCCACATAACGCGACGAAAAGCCGTCCCCGCAGCCAGTCAAACACAAATCCTGGTAGAATGATGGCCAGAATAGAAAGAGTGATGCAGATGGAGGGCAGGCTGTCGTATGAGTCACCGGACAAGGTTGTTGGTGCTGTCGTACCTGTGCGTGAGTGTGTGTCGGCCCCTGCTGCAGTTAGGAACATGTGCAGTCGTGCGTGCTCGTTCTTGCTTTCACCCTGTGAACATTTTGTACTTTTTGTATTCTTGAAGTTCAGCCTTCCACTGCCGAGGCATAAATCTTGACCTTTTATCAACATCAGGATGGATCGATATTAAGTGCACAGTTTTATGTCAGTTTGGTTCTGTGTTGCATTCAATACAGTCCGAATGAACTGCTGCGAGGTGAGGTACAGACAGGAGAGACCACATTTATTTACCTCAACAGAAGATAAAAATGTATTTTAACATTGTAATAAAAGACCTTTATCTTGATCACATTAACCATTTCTTAAAATGGAATATTGATGGATTGAGGCATACAGTAACAATTTATTTATTTACTTATTTATTTCTATTTAGTGATTTAGAATCTCTCAAACGGATTGGGATGTGGACACCTAATTCAGTATATTGCTTATTCATTCAAAAAACATTTCCTCCAGCTGCTGAGTGTTTCCCACAACTTGCTGTTGCCCTTGAGTTGTACAAAAGCTGGCAAACAAGCAGAGCTCAAACCAGGTAATAATTACATTTCTGTTCCATCGTGGAGCTCGCTCTCATGCTGGCAATCAATTTTTCAGGATGGGTGAACACGGAAAATACAAGTTTTCTTACCAAATTATACGACTGTAGAGAACGCAGTCATCCGTGTCATTGAATTGTTGCTTAGTGAATATCAGGCAGAAAATAAACCTCAGATCAAATCTCATGGCTGACACCGAGATCTCCTTAATGAATGAGCTGGTGTTTCAATATCGGTTTACCTATTCTGCTGGAAGATGTTTCTTTTTACTGTTTGTTGAGTGGAGTCAGTGACACAGTGTCACATTTAGAACAGGCACTGAGATGATCTCATGCCTCCATCTTCTTCCCTCCTTCCATCGTCATCATCAAGTCGAGCGGAGATAAAGTAGAAGGTAGCCCTCAATTATTGTAATTATGAATTTTGCATCATGTTTTGTTGTTTGATTCGCGTAATCGCTGCCGTCTTCTTACTCTGTATGTCATCATCTCCATAGAAAGCCTTGCTCTCAGCGTGCTCTGTATATTGTGTTGAACAGCCTTTAGCAGATATTGTATTCCCGTCATTTCTCTGTGCTGCATTATTGCCCCAGTGTGAACTAATGAGAATAGCAGGTGCATAAGCTAATCACTGCATTATTACTTTTTCGTCCCTCTTGCGTCATCTTGTTGATTGCACTCACACACACACATACAGGATGTACACAAGGCAAGAGTGAAACACACATATAGGGGACCGCCCTAGGACCGTTTAGACACGAACCATAAGCTCAGTGCAGATTCACAGTGGAATGCCTGGACAGAGGCAAATTAGAATGCATGATGGAGCTGGTTTACCTTCGCTGCACAGGAAGGTCAGTGCAGGTTCGGAGCTCTCTAAAGGCCGACCCTGAAATTGGGAGTTTGACAATACAGGTTCATCATTGTTATTTGCAAAGGCTGTAACTGTTTATATCTCATCGACTCGGATTCACAGGGTCCTCTAAACCCGGGCCGCTGTGTGAAGTTCCTGTGTTTAATTTGTACATATGTTCTAATGAGTGAGAGCCCCATTAGAGGAGTGACTGCGGATGACACATTTCTCGGTAGCAGTGGGGGGATTTTTAGGCGTCTGTGCCCAGTGACTATTTGTTTTATGGTCCACTTACAATCACAGACAAATGCACTGTCACACACTGGGCTGGGTGTGTTTTATATCGCTTTGTAATGGAAGCTGTCACTGACTTTCCAAGGGAGTAATGCTGTGTTACTAAGTGTCAATAAAACACAAGCTGGGATTTTACATACAGATTTATTTCACTGAAAAAAAAAATAATTTAATTCTGCAAACTTATTCTGCGAACTACACTTTATGCAACAGGTTTTTTTTTTAAGACCCCAACTTGACCCCACTTCCATTCTGGTTCCACCTTTTTTTATCCATCCTTTTATTTACAGCAGCGCGACTTGTCACCGTGGCCTCCACTTACCCTTTTGTCTCTGGTGTTTGCTTCAGAAAAAAGAAACAAAAAAGGCAGTGAGACAAAATTGCAGAGTACAGGGAGAGGGGAGGGAAATAAAAACAAGGTGAGTGAGGAAAATGTGTCTTTAAGTGGGGTATAGCTGAAGAGAATACAGAGGTTTGTGTGTGTGTTTTTGTAAACTGTGTTGTGTGTGCGTGTTCCCTTGTGTCGTTTTGTAGCAGGGCAGGTCTCTGCATGTTCACGCACCCAGATGTGGGGGGTGCAGATATGAGTTTATTCTGGGGTTACCTGACGTCAGCGTGGGGCCATCAGTGGGGACGAGACGGGGTGGTGAATTCATCGGTTCTTTCACGTGAACACGCACATGCGTGTAAATGCGAATCATTAGCATCATCGGGGTAAAAATAGCTCACCTTTTCCTGTTTGTCATTCAGAGGCCGGAGCCGACTCCTTCACATGATTACATCTCAGCTTGCAAATCAAGAGACAATGGGGCAGTAATTTTTCAGCAATCTCTCCATCCACCGACATAATCATCTGCCTGTGCTTTGATTGACAGAGTGTAGCGACGGGGGGTTTGATTGGTCAGTTTGTTCCCCGGTGTTGAAGCGAAAGTGTTTTCCTCTTTGCAGGCATTCTGCTGATGGAGGTGCGCTTAAGTCGCGTCCATTTGTCAGCAGCGGCGCACACACAGGAGCGTCCTGCTGAGGTCCTCTTATCGTTGGCCGTCAGACAAATAGGGAAAATAGAAAAACCATTCTGGTCATATTTATTTATCTTAGTAGTGTCGTTCTTTGCTCTTTGTGAAATGTCCTTGACTTGCTGTTGTTACACAATAATCTCCCACACTGGGATCAATAAGGAACGTCTATCTGTCTAATCAGTCCTCAGCGCTCCCGTGAACGCAACCCTTGTCGGGCTTTTCACAATAAAATCAAACTTTGATTTCAGTTGAGTGGACCGCTGAAGTGCTCAACCTGCCTGTTTGGAATGGGCTGTTTGTTTGTCCTCGGTTAAAGCTCCGGAGTCTCCTTCAGAGTTATTCCTCGTCATCGGAGAGTCCTCCTCGAGCCACGCTGCAATGCACTATCATGTTTTATTGTTTGGGCGCAGGGCTTTTCATAAACTGCTAATGGTGGAGATGGAGGATATGTTTGCTCTCATACTTTGTCGCACTGTTGGCCTGTTCATTCAGTTTGTATTAATAATGAATACACTGCATATTCATACTGGGCCTACACACATGAGTACACACGTCAGGCGAGGCCGATAAATGAACGTTTATTAAAGATACGGGATGTAAGACTCAGGCAGACAGACGTTTGAGGGTGACAGATTATACCTCCGTCCTTTCTTTGCTACAGTAGACATGGTGTTAATGAAGGTGGCGTGTGTGATACACTGTGATGCTCTTGGTCACTTCAGCCTTTATTGGCTCATCTAATGAATGTTGCATTCAACTGAGTGTATAGTAGGTTTCAGTGGCCTATTGTTCGGCTGTGTAAACATCCAGTAATTTCACTGTAATGGGGCAATAACGCCATTGAGCTGCAAATGACTGATCAGCAAACGTGGGATATTAGCTGTGTGTAGATATGAAAGTGTATTTGAACATGCGACATACAGGTGTGTGCGCTTACCTGGGCGTGCATGTGCAGGTGTGAGCCTGCATACCTCTGCTCCACTGCACTGTGTGTGTTTGTGTTTAATATGCTGGTTATCTGCACGCCCTCCACTGTATAAATGAACACCTGTCTGTCAGCTTAATGCCGTATTCAATTAGGTCTCCAATTGTGTGTGTTCAGCTAATTGCGAGAACTAGTGCCGTGTGCTTGTGTGTTTTCCCTACCCTGGCAAAAATCACTGCATGGCCCTGCACACTAATAGCCCCCTTCGCTTGCCCTGCAGAGGCCACACATATACGCACACACACACACACACACACACACACACACACACACTGTTAAGTGACATTTTATACATTTTAATTTCGGACTAGATGAACCTACAAAAGGGCAAAGGGTGGAAAAAATCAACACTTATGAACTCAAATAATCTTTAATGATATTAGACCGCATTTATGCCTCATAATAACTTGATAATTGATCAACCTCCCCTCAAGGTTGCATGACATGACCATATCACCAGCTCTTCTTTTTCCGCGCACCAACACCTGTCTCTCTCTCTCTCTGTCCCATTCAGTGTTTGTCAGTCTCATTCAACACCTCTCATTCCTCTCACTCAGTCCTTTGTACGCTTTTCATTCAACCTCCTGAGCCTCCTATTCCCAGCCGGAGGACGCCACAGAGAAAGACTATTGATTTTTCTCTTAGCCTGTGTGGTTGTTGCCTGTGCTCTTGATGGAAAAACTCATCCAAAAAAAAAAAAAAGAGAGAGTGCGACTAGAGAGGGAATGAAATACAGAGGTGGTGGGATCCTCAAATGAAAGGGGGAAATGAAGAGAAAGAATTTCACATGAGGCCTCATATATCTATTTTACACCAAAATAAGCAGGTATGCAGGCATCTGAAAGAAAAGGCAGGTAAACCCATCAAAATAAAGGCCATTCACAGTGGGAATTTACCTCGCCTCTCTATTTTCCCCCTGGTGAGAAGAAGCATCAGACACATATTGCTTAATCTATTTCCCAAATTTTTTCTATTTATGCTCGCACTGAACACACCACAGCAAATTCCTTATGACTACGAGGCAATTGACTGTGATTCTGAAAAGAGGGAATATTCTCTTCCTCATCTCTATCTTCCCCTGTGGTATTAATGCTTCCTGCTCACTTTCCCATTTGCATAGAGAGAGGTGATCTGTGATTACCACTCGTTTCCGTTTGGTCAGTGGCAGGCAGGGAGCAGTGGGTATACGGGGGAGGAGAATGATGACAGAATATCAGGTGTTTTCATTGCAGCCCCGATGCCGCTTTTTTTTTTTTTTCACGCCCACCATCTATTGCAGGATGAATTTCATCCCAGCTCCATCCACCCATCTGTATCTCTCCATTTGAGCGTCCCCCTCTCACTTCCCCCACCTTCCATTGATCCCCTTTATTGTGACTGGGATTTGTGTTGAGTTCTTTCAGCCGTGACAGAGCTCTGCACAGAGGGGGAGAGCATGTGCAAAACATGCAGTATTGCTTAAGGTGTTAGGGGTAGTAGAACATGCATCAAACTGCTTCAGTTATGAGTGCATGTTTTTATGCGTACGTCTGGCTTTAATCCAGTGGTGATTTAGAAGAAACATTTCTGCAGAAATATTTATTTTATAAAAATCATTCATTTAAATCAAAAGTGTTTTCCCTGAAGTACTGGATGTATTTTTTTAAATTCATAATATTATATCTATGGTTATATATATCACAAATATCAGTTAAATTTAATCTATGTATTTATTTTCAATCCTTAAGAAGATAAATATTCAGGAGGACTTTGTGTAGTACTCAGAAGATGGCTGTGTGCCTTTGTGAGAACTTTCTTTCAAGCCTTTGTCGAACAGGGCACATTTATAGTCATGGCCAGTTTCCTGGATAGCATCTTAATTAAGTTGCACTTTTAATTAGAGAGCCCTTGCACCGAATTTAAAGTCAATGTTGGTGCATCTCCGCCCGCATCTTATTTTGTCCACGTTTTATTGAAGGAATTGCTGAAGACTCTTGTTTCTATTGACTTTAGTTTGATTAATGCACTCAGGTTGCATAGAAGGGCATTCGCACGAATGCACACGTACACATGGCAACTCGTGCAGGAACTGGTGTATGAAGTTAGAAGTAAAACCAACCAGTGTGGACTGCTGCTGGTGAGGACCAGGGTAACTGGCGTAGTAGTAGGCGTATCGCAGAGCTTTGTCATCAATTCCAAACGGCCCCTTCTATCTCTCCGTCCGCCCTTCGTCCCAATATGGTGATGAAGATTGATGTCCAGGTCCTAATTAGCATCTGCTTTTGTATGCACACTTCCAGTCTGTCCATTCTGGAGCCCCTGATCAGTTAACAGACATGACAGGCCTTGTCCAATCACATTAAAGCCTTTGGGACGAGCTTCCTGTGTGGAGCCAGGAGCCCGTCCAGGTCCGAATTCCTACAGACTCAAGGTTTTTATTTTTCTCAACAATCACGCAGCACCTGTGGTTTCGAGGATGGAAGGTGATATCCAAGCCAGCGTGAGTCGTGGGTCACAAGCTGTTTTTTTGTGAAAACGAAAGAAAATAGTCTGCATTAAATTCTGACGCAGATCAGAGATGACGCCAAAACTGGTTTCCACAAACAAAGAGTACAACTCCTCACCATGAGATACAGGTACGGGCATCAAACGCGAGCCAAGACACGATGGCAGGGTTGGTCCCCTGCTTCTGGCCTGTTGATGCCAAACAGCTGCTCACATGGCCGATCACATTGTGTGTGTTTTGTTCAATAAATGACTGTTGGGTGTTTTATGTCCAGTGGCAGGTGTAAGGTCCTCGTGACTCTGCCCAAGGCCCCTCAGCGTTCCTGTTCCTCTAGCTTGACTCTTCGTGAACCTCTTAACCCAGGTTTTTTTTTTTTTTTTAGCTTTGCTGTTATTTATCTCCTCCTGTGATAGATAATTCACCCGTTCACACTTTGCCCACTGCAGCTCTCGCCGTTTGAGTTCAAGGGCGCAGGGATCGTGACAGTGAGGGATGCGACATGTACGGCTGTCACTCATGTCTCCCCACACCTTCAACCCTCCTCGGCCAGGCTGAGGAGGGCGGGACATTCCAGGCGGAAGTCTAGATCATGTGCGGTGAAGAGCGGAAACAGCGATCTTTTCTTAAACTGTGTGTGTGTGCACTGTATATCAACGGTCATGTTGGGATTCCAGATAGAAGTTCAGATGTCTCCTGGGACCTGGAGATGAAAAGAGAAGGAGATGAAGAGAAGTCTTGTGAAATGAAGGAAATCCTTTGATAATCCTTGTATTTTCTTGTGTTGTACTCTTCTATCACGTTTAGCCTCCCTTCTGTGTGTTTGTGAGTGTGTGTGTGTGTGCATGTGTGTGCGTGTGCACGTCTGCATCAAAGCCCTACACGCAGCAGTGCTTTCCTCTGTCATCCTCCACCATCTCCCTCGCCACCTGCCTTTATTCTCAGTGTGTCAGACTGCCATAGCTCGGCATTAAAAAAGCAGGTCTAACTAGTCGTGAGTGTAACTCTTCTGAGGGTGAGACTCAAATATAATCTTCAAATGTCACAATCTAATATCAGGAAACAGAACAAGATGATGTCATTTCACAATAAAAAATAGAATTAAAATAGAGACACATCTGCTTTTAATGTAGTGTGTACATATAGACTATTACTCTTCGCTCTATGAGTCTGCGATGTACTCATGCAAAACTTTGACTCGCGTTTCTCTCAAGTTATTAGCGGTCAGCCTGTGGAGAAGGTTGGTTCATGAGAGGACAGGAGAGAGCGTGGACGGAGGCAGTCGGATGCACCTGTAATGAAACCGTAATGGAAATTGTGAATGCCTTGTCACAGTCGTCACTGCAACTCCACCACAGACTAATCCTTGGCGCACGACCCTTTGTCTTGCAGACAGAAGGAACAGGTTCAATTAGCTCAGGACGGATAATTACCCTGAGATTGCAGATAACCCTGAGAATGCAGACTCCCCCTGGTCAAAAAGCTGTATGGCTATTTAGTGTGAACCCTGCAATATTTTTAGTGTGTTTTTTTTTTTTTTTTTTTCTGGGCACTGCCTCTTTGATCCGTCTCTCTTTTACAGGATGTATTCCTCTCTGTTTGCACCCACTGTTTCACATTGTTGGCTTGTCGCCTGGCGATGCATCTGCCAGGGCTGCAGCTCTCATTAGTACCTGTGTTGACATGACTGGCACCTCATCTGTGGATTTCTCCTCTTTCCCAAGCCCTTTTATATTTCTACATCCACCAGCTTTCTCTCGCCCGGTGGAGCCACAGTTTCCTTCGAATGCTCCGCTTGTTTCCTCAGCTCTCCCTTCTCCTTGTCGCGCTCTCTCTGCGTCGCTCTTTCCCTCTCTCTCTCTCTACCAGGGGGTTTTAATTAATGGCGAGCTGTGATGCTTATCTTATCAGCAGATCACTCTGCTATCTATTAACGACACTGGCAGGCTGCAGGGGATTGATTGCACGCAGACACAAATGTTCGCTCGCTCTTGAAATACACACAAGAATTCACATCAGCGCATTTTCGATACATGCATATTACGAAGTGCATTTTCTTGCAGAAGGCCAGACCTAAAAGTGCACCGTACACAAGACACATGACTCCTTTCAAATCAGAGTTGTTGCTTGGAGCATAATGAAGAGAATTTCTACTTTTACCCTGAACTTTTGCTGGTTTGTTGCCATGGCTGCCAAGGTTAGCGATACTCATCCGATGTCATTCTCCACTTTCTTAAAGTCTGGTAACTTTTCTCCCTCTGAGGAGCAATGCTCGCTGCTGGGGCACGCCCTTTTGTTTGTTATTACCATGTGGCCACAGACGCAGCTTCCCTTTTGCTCGCAGGACCATCTTGCTATCGAGGTGCGCGAGCCACAGGCTGACATAGATTTTCCTGGGCCACACTTTTTTTTTTTTTTTTTTTTAACATAAGATGGTAATCATGGCCTCAGGCCCCGGGGCTCGGATGGACACGCTGACAGACTCACTGTCACAATCTCCAAGCGCCGAGGCAGCTGTGTCCACACGCATCACACATCACGATGCTATCTTAATCTTGCCACACACACACTTAAAAAACAAACAAATGCCCCGATGGTATCTGGCTGTGGGACTTGAGGAGCGTTGTTTGAGCGTCTCTACTCTTAAATCTGCTGAATGCCTTGGGAATTCCTCCCTCTCTCTATCGCTGCTTCGCCCCCTACTTCGGTCCCGCTTTCTGGCTGAATGAACACCTCATCTGGACGATAAATAGTCGTCCACGCCTGAGCTTGCTTTATCTTTAAGAGCCATGTTTACTCCCCGTGAATGCACCGCTATTCACCAATGTTTTGTGGACAGCATTTGCTCGACGTGACCAAGACGGGAACGCGGCGTCGGGTTCGTCATTTTCTGCTGTGAGAAACTCACATAAACATGCAGGTCAATTGTCCCACGCTTAGCATATTTTCATGGTTTGTGTTCAGTTGAACTGGAAAGCTAAATAAATCATCATTTTTTTTTTTTTTCTTTCCCCAGTGGCCTGATGGGAATAAAAGCAGCCTGCATTTAGGCACACAGCAGTGAGCATGATGGCAGGGAAAACAAAGTGGATCTTCAAATACCGCAATCAATGAAAGGCGCAAATTCCTTTCAGGGAGTTGACAGTTTTCCAAAAGCACAGAGAGAAAGCGAGGGAAATAAAGAAAACTGCTTATAACGCGGTTATTGGAGAAAATTGCAGCAGGCTTTGGAGACAGAGACTTACACACAGTCACCCACACTTTCTCACCCTCATGATTTGGAGGATGGTGGAGAGCAATTATCAGTGGGGGGGTAATACAATAAAGCAGACCAGTTCCCAGGTTTTACCAAGGGAGCAAACATTTATTTCACTTTGTCCAGGGCGATCATATGAGCGTAAAAACCCCGTGAGTGGAAGGAATGGAACATAACTCACACCACTCAAACTGCTGACAGCACACAGTCAGAATGCTGTGTCCTGCAATTCCTCATACTTTTAACCCCATTTGCTGAGCTCCCTCTGAAGTATTTCCGGGCATGTGTTTATTCACGGTTGCGCTGAAATAAGTCTCATCCTGCATTTTGCACTGCGTCAAGATAACTCAGAGATGCCCTTCAACGTGGTATTCTCTGAGATCCTCATATTTTCCATCCACTTTATTTTTGCATTGCGCTTTGCATTTCAGATAAAAATCAAATGCCACTCGAACTGTTGAGAGGAATCAAAAAAAAAAAAGGGTTTGATCAGTTTTTCTTTGGATCTCCTTGGAGCTTGAAGTGACACTTTGCCTGGCACGGTGTCACACTCCGAAAAAACACAGACTTTGCATTTTTAAAAATTCACTGTGGCTTGAAGAGCCAGACGAATCACTGTGTTGCTCTTCAAGGAAAACCAAACTTCTTTTCAGTCATTTTCAAATGCTCCATGAGCCAAATGTTTCCCCATCGCTTTGAGAAACGAACACAGTTGCCATCTGCCTAACCTTCTGGCCTCATCTTCACTTGCTCAAATTTCCTGTGTGCCTGTGATCGGCGACAATGGCGATGTTTCGTCAAAAAGGGCTTTTCAGTGAGTGATTTGCATGATTTCTTTCCCACTGTGTTGCGGCGCTTGTGAAGCTATCTCCCATTAAAAGACAACTGTGGTTGAAAACAGAACAGAGTGGCTTTTGACATTTAAATCTCTCTTTGATTCACGCCGTCACCCTCATCTCCCTTTGTCTGCGTAGCCAAGGAAGTGAATGCATATCAGGGTATGCTGTGAAGAGAGACTGTGATGTTATCTCCCATGTTTCCAGTGTGAAGTTACGGAGGAATAAGTCTGTCTCTCTCTGTCTCTGCAGGGAATTCGGGTGGAGAGATCCGGAGCTGCCAGAGGTGATCCAGATGTTACAGCACCAGTTCCCATCGGTGCAGTCCAATGCAGCAGCCTACCTACAGCACCTCTGCTTCGGAGACAACAAGATCAAAGCTGAGGTTTGTGTGCGTGTGTGTGTGCAGACACGGTTGTGGGTGCTTAGTGCACACACGCGCAACCGAGTGACAGGTACACAGAGAGGGCAGGTGTTAAGTCAAGGTCTGTCTGCCCGCTGAGAACTGCACACCCATCGCAGGTTGTGCAAACTACATGTGACGGGACGAGATCTATCTGCCAACAGAGGACAGTTAAAAAAAAAAAAAAAAAAAAAAAAAAACTAACTTTATGGATGTTTTGACAGTCATCTGACACTGTGGGATTTCTCTCTGGGCGCTGCCGGTGTCCGGTTTGATTATGACAGACGGGGCAATGTGTTTGGGAGAGGGAGAGCGACAGCAGGGCAGAGGGTGCAGCACTATCAAACAGTGGGGAAAAAGTTTGAGATTTTTTATTTTTTTTTTAATGTTATGAGAAGTTTCTCTGTGCTTTTATCAATGTTTCACTCAGATTTTTATTTAGATTTTTTTTTTTCCATTTATAAGTCTTACATTTTTATTTATTCTCAAATTTCCCAACCCTTCCCCTGATATTATCCCTGAATTAAATAATTGCAGGTGTGACATTTTCAAACAGGTAGATATATGAAATTATTTCATTTGATGCGGTCAATAGCTGCTACTAGTGTCGCCATATTGCTAAAGTAGTCACACTCACATATACAAAGGAAACACCCACCAGCCTAATGTGCACACAAATGCCTCTACAATCCTAAAACCTCAATATGCAATAAAAATAATAAAAAAAAGATTCTGGTTCATTATTAAAGCGTGGCTGGCTGCCTCACAAATGCGAAGCCCTGGATGTAGCCTCAGCATGAGGGAGCTCGTAGTGAACTCCATCGATAAGCGTGAATATTAAGTTGTGTCTTGCGATAAAGTTCAATTAGTCCATAATGTCATGAGCCTGTTTGGAACTCTGTAATACAGCCTTTAACAATGCTAATGTCAGTGGCACATGCAGATGCAGTCTATCAGAAACCCTAATCCAGATATGCACGTCTGTTATTGCTGTCAACGCCCACATCAGAGTTTATCACAAACCAGGCTTTCTCTACTGGAGCTCCCACACTGTGGAACTCTCTTTCTAGTCTTTGTGAGACTTTTCTCTGTGCTTTTATCAATGTTTCACTCAGATTTTTATTTAGATTTTTTTTTTCCATTTATAAGTATTACATTTTTATTTATTCTCAAATTTCCCAACCCTTCCCCTGATATTATCCCTGAATTAAATAATTGCAGGTGTGACATTTTCAAACAGGTAGATATATGAAATTATTTCATTTGATGCGGTCAATAGCTGCTACTAGTGTCGCCATATTGCTAAAGTAGTCACACTCACATATACAAAGGAAACACCCACCAGCCTAATGTGCACACAAATGCCTCTACAATCCTAAAACCTCAATATGCAATAAAAATAATATTAACCGTCTTCTAATGCAGCCAATTACACATGAAGACACAGCTAATTCTCTCTCACAATGACCCACTTAAGCACCCACACAAACACACACATATACAAAAACACAATCCCTCCTGTGAACAAAAACATCAAACTTCATTCCCCTCCCACTCCCTCTTCCACGCAGCCCTGAGAGAACCCTCAGAGTTTATGTCTTTTGTAACGGGTGTAATTATTGCATGAATGGACGCGTCCAACAATAGAAAAAGAAATCCTGTGTATTGACAGTAGATGCTTTGGCTTGCCTTCATCAGTCTGTTTGATTGTCTCGCTCAGGGCCCCCGTAAACACTATTTACATAAATTAGATCAGGAAGAGATTTCAGCCAGCCAAAACTTGACGCTTCAAATCACATCGAATACAACCAGGCTTCCAGATGCATAAATCTGCACGCACACGCACAGCCACGTGTGCACTTGAAAACTTAGCCAGATACAGAATATTTGCTGTGAGCCTTTAGTTTAATTGAAGTAACATCATGTGCAATCATATTGGAACTAATTCAGTTTGAGTTTTGTTCAATCAGAATATCAATTTTTGGAACAAACCACTCACATTTCAACTGTTAATTTTATTGATTTAATGATGACCATGATTGGAAAATGTTCACCTGAGAGTTAAAACGATGCTTCTCTGCACCTCCCTGTCTTTTGGGGTTTTTGTCTTTTTGTGTTAGCTCATCCTGCAAGGTCATGATATAAGTCTGTGCGTGTACTGCTGAGTCAGCACTTTTCTTTATCGCTGTCAGTATTCATAGAATATCAGCCAGAGCAAATTTTAATTATTGGGCCCCTGGCTTTTGTTTGTTCTCCTCTTATTTGCTCTTTCATTTTTTTTCAAGATATTGAAGAGTCCAATGTTCAAACGGGAGATCGGAAGCAATCAGCGATGATTTCCCGTGATAACAGAGCTATCTATGCTAAAAACCTTTTAGTTCTTGAAAAGAAATGAGAAATCAAAGCCTGAAGTTGCTCAATGATTTCATTAAATGATAATTTCCAAGTAAAGAGGTCAGAGTCAAAAATGTTTTCCTAATAATCAGTGAAAAATTCCTTAAACAAGCACTCAGTGCTTAAATTGTCAGTCCCACCAATCAAAGAGATTTAGACATTTTAAAGATTTTGGAATGTAAAACTCTTAACACTTTTTATGAATGTAGATAAAAAATATTTCTTATCTCAGGTCTTTGCTCGTATTCATTCAGATCGACAGAAATGGCAGGGAGGAGACACACTGTGCAGCAGAACACAGCCACAACATGACTTCCAATATTTGCTTAAGAGATATTCAGCAGGTGCCGGCGAAGGGGGGAGATCGTAACAGAGGCAAATGAGAGGAGGAGAGGGAGGCACAGAACGGTTGAAATGAGAGACAATTGCCTTCTGCCGGGGGGCGGACTGAAACAATAATTTGAAAGCATTATTTGATTTCATCCCAGGCCACCCTCAAGCAAACATCATGCTGCTAATTTTGTCTGCTAATTCTGTGTGTTGATGTTATGGGTACGAGACTATTTATCAGGAAGAGTGGATAGCGCCTCTCACACATGCACGTGAGTCGCAGCAGAGCAGTGAGGTAAAGCTGTCCCTCGACTCATCACCAGGAAGGTTGCTTATTCATGTCAGCTAAAAGTGAATTTGAAAAGAAAAATGTCAAAACTTTGAATGAAGCCGTCCACCTTAGCAGTTGCATGTTCGCACCAAAGATATTGACAGCTGACTCTCCGCCATCGAACTGTGATCAGCTCTTTGTGCAGCAGCGGTTTCGTGGTTTTGCAGATAGAGTCCCGCAGCCACTCTGTGTGTCGGACCAGCACGACATCACACCCGCATCAATGTCAGACTTAAGTTCGGTCACATCAGTAATGCATTCGGGTAGCCGGCTTGTCGATATCCATTTATCCAGCGGACCAGTTAAAGGAAAATGTCCCGAGAGGAGAGGAAAGGAACACGCTCTCTGACTCTGTGTCACTCCTCTCCCTTTCTTCCTCACTTCATTTATTACTAAAAGCCTCTTTCACTTAATTTTGGTACCAATTAATTTCACTCTTCTTTTATAGTTTTCTTTTTTCTTGTCTCACCACAGATCTGCTTAATTATACAGCTCGGCGTGAATACAGAAATCTTGCGGGACCAGAGGTGGCATCATATTCTGT
The DNA here is from genome assembly GCA_016785235.1 of Pseudorhombus dupliciocellatus. Taxonomy (NCBI): domain Eukaryota; kingdom Metazoa; phylum Chordata; class Actinopteri; order Pleuronectiformes; family Paralichthyidae; genus Pseudorhombus; species Pseudorhombus dupliciocellatus. Next base: position 989,904 of record JAFBJW010000068.1, read on the forward strand.
TCCGGTCGTATTTTGAGTATGTTCTCTGACAGCCAATGAGATTAGGTCAACAGAATGGGCTTGGTGGTCTAAAATTGTTAGACCGTGAAGTGTGCAAACTGCAATCTGGGAAAAATCTGTTCAACATACATCAGCATGAACGATAAAAGACACACAGACAATTACTGCTCTAACACTGTATGGTCCATGGTTTTTACACCGTGCACACCACATGTACAATTTTCCAAACCGATCAATGTGTCAGATTTTCCATTAGTGTTTAGGTTATAGCTTTTTTATCCCATGTCAGTGGGATAAGTGCATATGTACGCTCTGTAGTTATCAGTATATTAAAAATACTACACTTACCATTGGCCTTAGGCTTCATGTTTTCAGGTGCCCCCCCCCCTCCCCCCACATTCAAGAACCCTCCCTGTCGCTTAACCTCATTATCTAAAGCATGCCTCAAGAGAATATTTCAAAGTTGCCACAAATATTTACTGACTTTCATGATTTACTGATTAGATTTGGGGAGACATACAGTCGCTTAACCTCATTATCTAAAGCATGCCTCAAGAGAATATTTCAAAGTTGCCACAAATATTTACTGACTTTCATGATTTACTGATTAGATTTGGGGAGACATACAACTGCAATTCCAGTTTGTAAATCCACCTTTATAGAACGTTTCCCATCATCCCTCACGATCTGGTGTCCAGCTGCTAAATTACTCAAAATGGGCCCATCTGTACTCAGACAATATGCTCCATTGTTTGTATTTATTAAGTGCTTCTCTCGCCTTGATGGCCACTCAGGGCACTTTGTGTAGACTTGTAAACTCACACATGAAGTATTTTCCTGATGCCCTGCTGTGAACAGTAGTTGTTTGTGTTTCTCTCTGTTCCTCTTACTCTTCAAACAACAGATTAAAGCCCCTGGTGTATTTGTCATGGTGGATTCTCACCAGCTGGGAATGTTACAGTTGATACCTCTGTGAAATAAGCTGCGGTGCTGCCTCAGAAAGCCATAGGTTAATCTCATGTGTGGCCAATTAAAGAAGACACCAAAGGGAAACGTTGGCAGCGAACGCACATTACCGAACGTAAGAATCCGTAAAGAGCTGTGAGCGCTAATCTAATTGATAGGTTGAAATACAAATGCTTTCAAATCTGAAATGTGTGGCACAGCTTCGCTCCGTCTCCTCACATTCAGGCAATTAGTCTTCAGTTCAGTCGCTGATCGCTGTCGACATTCCATATGCAGTGACTCAGAAACACTCGTATGGCTTAGCGTGGTACCAGCCAAGGGACGTGTCACCCGGGCATCCCTCTGCCAGCCTTTGCACCGACGGCACCTCTGATTGCTGCAATCCCAGCTGTCACCGCTGCTAACTGTTACCACGGCAATGCTGTCGCCATGGGTTACCAGTAGCCGTGGCCAAAACGGAACAGCGGAAGACAAAGAAAAATCAATCTGCGCCTCTAATCGTCTTTACGTGTGGATGGAGGGACAGGCGCTGAGATATTGGCGAGCCTTGTAGGTAGCTCAGAGGCAATACAAAGTAATAGCGCCGTGGCTTTTTTAGAATAACGGATTAACTGTGACATGCGTGTAAAGAGGGATTGGCCAGGGTGAAGGGAGGAGGGAGGAGCAGGGGAGCTCCGATGAGGTCTGGAGGGCATGAGAAGGACGGCGAGTAAGGTTGAGCTAATTGTGTGGCCAGTCATCACGAACCCTAATGTGTTTACACTGACTAGATTAACAAAGTGATTTTGCCTGATTAACTTATTGTGTTGTCCCACCCCTTTATTTATTATCTTCACTCGCTGTAAGTTTCACTTCCTCCTCTGTCTCTTTGTTCTGTCAGGTGCAGCTAAATCTTTGTTTTATTAGCAGCGTTAGGTCGAGGTACAAGACTAGCCGGACCACAGCGTCCCTCTCTGGTGATTCACTGCTCGATGTAGATTTTATCACCACCTACTTGCCCGGCATGCATGTTTGAGCGTTTTTATTTTGTAAAACAAAGGTTGCGCGTACGTAAATGCATTTCAAAAGGAAAAATGTACGCGGTGGTATAGACGGAAGGCGTTAATGTCCCGTGCGGGGAGGAGAGCAGAAAGAGGCCTTGAAGAAACTTGATTATGCAGTTAACTGTGAAAACCTTTTTTCAAGTTATCTGCCTGAGTGACTCTGCCTGTTGCAGCACTCCAGAGAGGCAATAAAAATGGAGGCGTGGAAGACAGGCTTTCTCTGTATCACACACACATGCACACATACAATCACGCTCGCTGCACTAACCATATTCCCACTAGTGTCCCAGTGATCACAGCAGCTTGTTTCTGGTGATTAGCACTGCACCCCTGTCGACTGGACTAAACACAGGCTGCTTTAAGCTCTCCGGCTCCCTGAGGCTGATGACGATCCCCGCAGCGGAGAGGCAACCTGGGAGGGTTTATGAAGCAGTGTGCGCGGCACGCTGACGGGCTAAGGCACAATCTGTAACTCCAGTGACCTCGTTGTGATCCCTCAACATTCCCGACTGCCTCGATTTCTCATAAAATCAGAATATAATGAAGATTTATGAGTTAACCATTTATTTGCTATTGTGTTGTGTTTTAATGTTTTATGACCTTTAAACGAAAATCGAGCCAAACCTTTAATTCTCCCCTCCCTGCTCTGTGTCGACGTGCACACAGGCTTAAAATGAGCCAAAATGGAAACATCATGATGAAGGGAAGGGTGGAATGTGAGCTGCACACAGACAAGACCAAAATAACCTTTTTGTGTGCTGAGGTGGTGACACCTTTGACAGTCACACTGAATGTTCAGGGGAGTCGTACCTGCCGGGGGCTTCTCTCTGCTGGATTTTAAAGGAGAAGAAAGGTGACAGAGAATGAAGTGTGCTCTTTTGTTGTTAAACCCGCAAAGTCAAATTTCAAGCCTGATAACCATGCAGCTCCGTTTCCAACAATTTGATTTATATTTGATATTTGACAGATCGGAAGTGTAGTTTGTTGAAACTGACTTCTATCCATCCAGCGTTAATGTCAACCACAGAGCGTCACTATCCTTTATTATTGTAGTTTAAAACTGTCGGATACAGTGTTTAATAATATGTAATGTAATACAATTGTTAACATAGCAGCTGCTACATTTATAAGCGTTATTCTTTGAAGATGGAGGTCATTTGTCAACCACAGTAACAATAATGACGATGCAGTTAAAAAAGAAAAACAGTGTAGTTACACACCAGCCTCTGTGCAAAATCATACATCAAATATATTGTTTTTTTTTGTAATTTTACACACTGAAATTCTGTCATGCTGAAATGTAGATCACATCCAGAACAGAGGAAAGAAATGATTAGAAGCTGGGTTAGTGACGGTGCAGCTGACTGACAGATAATGAACAGAGCTGGTGTCACTGCTCTTTTCCTTCCCTCCTGAGTGTAATTAAGTGTCAGTATGTGAAAGCGCAGTCATTAGCTGAGCTCTAGTACGTTTAATTAGTACACATCTGGCTGGTAATCTGACTGGTAGGAGACACGCACGCACGCGCACACACACACACAGAAAAAGTACCTGCGCTGACAAACACAAACATTGACCCCCCGCGTTTTTCTAACATCAGACATTAGTGCGGAGTCCGACTTCAAGAGTCACACGTTGGTTTTTTGTGGCTTCGTCTCCTCCTCAGATCCGCAGACAGGGAGGCATTCAGCTGCTGGTCGACCTCCTGGACCACCGGATGAGCGAGGTGCACCGCAGCGCCTGCGGAGCCCTGAGGAACCTGGTGTACGGCAAGGCCAACGACGAGAACAAAGTGGCTCTGAAGAACTGTGGGGGCATTCCTGCGCTGGTCCGCCTGCTGAGGAAGACCGGAGATGTGGAGATCAGGGAGCTGGTCACAGGTAAACCACTGACTCCCCTCAACTCCAGCATGACTACGGGCCACATTAATGTATGTGTTACAGCAAGGGCTGACAGCGGGTGTGCCTGACGCTTGGTGTAGGCGCACTCATCACAACAACAACATCACCCAGTTTCACACAACATGGCTGTGTTTCACTCTCACGTCCCTTGCCAGCAATCGTCCACTCCTCGTGCATGTGTCTGGTCGGCTGGTGCCAGTGCCGGAGTGTTTGTTTAACCACAGTTTGATATGTTGGCGCCAGCATTCATGCACGCAAGGTTGACGATTCAATGAAGCCTTACTGTCAACGAAACCAAGGCCGTTCATGTCGAGCCCGTTCAGATAGCAAACATCCAAACATTCCACTCGCAAAGATTTTTACAAACTAAATATCTTGACTTCTGGGGAGAATGCAGAGAATGTAACTGCTTAGAAACGTGCTGTTAGTCGTCGTCTCTTTTCACTTGTGAGTTGGTTAAGTCACAGTACACGTTTTTTAACCATTTAGGTTGTGGGAGAAATTAGAAGCCGAAAGAGTCGAACGCCACACGTTCGCATTGTAACCGCCCTTTGGAACATTATCTCAACATTATCTCCACTGCTACCATCCAGATCTCCACTCCTCACAGGTCACACGCTTCCTACTATCCTATGCACCGCTAAGGTCATCTATTGTGTGTGTGTGACACTGATTATTAGCAAGTTATTTCTGAGACCAGAGAGGTATATGTGAGCACATACCAGGAGCATTTGACAGCTACGAGCATAAAATGCGACCCTGTGATTCCCCCATACACGCGAAGCTATTAGTCTGGAAACTGTCGGCACGTTGAGTGTCTGAACACACAAGTATGCAGGTACGTCTATAAAGTTGGAAGAGCCAGCTCTCGCACAGCCAGGGCCTCTGTCCATTGTTCCTGTTCTCTGAGTGCATCCCCAGTGGGCAGCCATTCTTGGAGGTGAGGGGAACCTGGGGATCATGATAGCCAGGAAGTCAATAAAGAGTTGTGTTACTCTTTATAGACCCCCAGGAATTGTAATAAAATCAAGAATTGAAGAAGTGCTCTCTTTTATAGTTTGCTTTTTTTTTTTCCCCTTACTGTTATTGACGCAACAATAACTGCAAGAAATACAGCTCGAAAAAGGGAACGACAATTAGAGACGTGTGGGAGGATGGAGAAGAAAGGGCCGTTGAGCAGGAACGGGGAAGATGGATGGAAGCAAGCTGTTACTTTCCTGCAAAAAGCTTTTTGATATTGCAGATAATGAAAAACAATTGGAAGATAGGAAGTGGGGGAAAAGGGGGTGAAGAGAATGAACAGCGAACGAGAGAATGGGTCTAATTAGTGGGAGCGGTGGGAGGGAGAATAATAATGAGGGAAGGAGGAATCCAGTGTGCAGACACCGAGGGAGTCAACATTCGCAGGAAGAGCATTTGTTGTTGAAGCTACACGTCAGCAATGACATTCACCGGTGTCACTGTGCGCCGATAGGCACAGCCTGGCACCTTCAAGTATATTACTACAGAGCTTGGGAGCCTAAAAGATTAAAAGCCTGGAGATGGAATGTGTGTGTGCGTGTTTGTTCAGTAAGCAGATTAACACATGAATGAAATGCACTGTGAGTCATATTTTTTTCTGCTGCGTCATTTTATGGGGTCTTACTTTTGTTCCGTTTAGTCATCTTTACAATGAAGCTCTTTTTTTTTTCTTTTGCTCCTCAGTGTCTGGCTCTCCCCTGCTGCTGGCAGAGTGAATCAGTGTTACGCATGACTGTGCCCTGTTGTGTGTTCACCCCGGCCCTTCGCATCCAGCGCTACATTTCAATTGCTTTCATGTCAGCACAACGGAATTCTCAAGTCTATCCTCGTTTGCCTCGTGGCGAGCGGCTGGTGTTGTTTGCTTGAAAACTGTTGCGTTAATATGAGGAAGCTTAATTAGGCATGTAGGAGAGAGCTGAGTGAACATGTGTCTGAATTTCGAGGCCTTCTTCTTCACCTGCTGCTGTTTAGAATCTGTGTGCGTTGATAGGGAGGTCAGATTTCTTGTGAAATGTTTCCAGATATTTGAGTCAATCTCCCTGCTTCTGAAGTGAGTGGAATAAATGTGCAGCCTTTGTGAATTGCTTCTTTACCACGAGTCCTTACCAGTACTTGAGGAATTGTTTCTATTTTTCTACCGAAGAACGCTCCTCTCAGAGCTTGACCTTCATCGCTAATTGGTGGTTAAATGATTTGAAAGCAAGCAAGTAGCAGTTCGTGACCACCAGAGATTATCAGGGGCAGCGCTGCATGCACAAATGACTTGAAGAGAAACAATTCTCAACTGCTTGACAGAACCAAAAGTGCCTGGGCCGGAGTCATAATTAATCACCCTGCTCATTATTACCTCTTTGGCGTCAGCTTGAAGCAGCCTGCTATTCTTTGTGATTAAAAATCTGTTTGGGCCTGGTAACTGTTCTGTTTCTTCTACAAACAATTTATCTGTGTGTCAGTAAATGCAGACGAGCTTTATTAGCTTCCTGGGTCTCGCTGAGAGGGCGATAGGGGGAAGTCAAAGCCTGCGGGGCCCGTCAGTCAAAGTCCAGTCGATACAGAGGCTCTGGGTGTCAATAGGAGCTGCTCACCTTGGAGCAGTGGACCATGGCGAACCCAACCGCAGCTGCTGATGCTGCCGTCTCGCAGCCGAGAGCCGCTGGGGAATGTGCCAAAAGTGTGGATGAAGTTGTTGTGCTCGGCTGCTCTTTAACTTCTCGAAAAGCAGAGAGCAACTGCAGCTAATGTCTGTGGCTGAAACACTGCGGGAACCGAGAATGCACCTTTGCGCGGATGGCTTTTGCTTCTGCTGCTTCAATGTCATGAAATCGCTGCAGCATTTTCCCCCGTGGGGAGCCCTGGTGGGACTGAAGCCCCCCGGCACAGCCAGTGACCCCCCCCCCCCACTCCATACATGACTTTACCCGCTGCTGACAAATGTTTTCCACAAACCCGCTGCAGGAGTAAAGGTTGTTTGACCCTGGGGTCAATTCCAAAATTGTTACCCCATGTCTCCTATCATGTCGTCCCAAATCAGTGTTTCTTTCTGTGATTTCTCACTCATGATTTTCCATAGACACACACACACACAGGGCTGTATAGCCCCCCGGCACCCGTGGGGAGCCCTGGTGGGACTGAAGCCCCCCGGCACAGCCAGTGCCCCCCCCCCCCCCACTCCATACATGACTTTACCCGCTGCTGACAAATGTTTTCCACAAACCCGCTGCAGGAGTAAAGGTTGTTTGACCCTGGGGTCAATTCCAAAATTGTTACCCCATGTCTCCTATCATGTCGTCCCAAATCAGTGTTTCTTTCTGTGATTTCTCACTCAGATTTTCCATAGACACACACACACACACAGGGCTGTATAGTCTGTCGTCTCTGGCCTTACTCATCACCAGGTTTTGACCCGGCGGCGTAACTAATTTAAATTGTGCCACCCAGATGAAAGCTGTTTAATAAAACATGGCCACTTGAGGCCTAACAGGCCTCACTCTCCCCTTACAAGTCATATAGTCTCATTTATTCATGAATTCATGCAATCATCTCCCCAATTCTCCAAGCCACACAGCTCTTAGGAAACTGTCTGTCAGGCATCTGAGGGGAACTCGTCCGAGGAGAGAGAGAGAGACAGAGATGGAGAGTTGAGTATGATGTCATTGTCTGACGGTCACCTGATTCTATACCCACTGGAACGCTGGACTTGCCGAAGCGTTACAGATCTATGTTTCTAGAGCAGGTGGGTGTGTGAACAAGTGGAAGCCACTCTATCTTCAGCACAGATCAAATAAGAACGAGGAGTCTGTGGTTTGCTTTTCCTCCTGCTCCGCCTTTGTCTCTATCTGTGGCTTCATCATCATCGTCCTCCTCTCACTCCAGTTTGTTCTTTTATTTGTTTGGACAGATTGTTGTGGCTTCGTGATCGAGAAGGGACGAAGAAATGGAGAGAATGAAAGAGACGTCTGTTTTTCCGGTGATTTCTGTCTTTGTTTTGTTTATCGATGTTTGAGCCTTTACCTTGAAACACGCCTGTGAGAGGAGAGAGAGTAAGGATGCTGATTGGTGAAAGTAAAGCCAAGTGTTTCACCACACACACACACAGCCCTGAGTGTGAGCACCTGATTGCTGCCTAACAGCATCCAAGGTCATTGCTTTATTATTACCCTCCTCTTATGTACACTCTCTCTCTCTCTTTCCTTCTTTTTCCTCCTTTCAACTGCATTTCACTTCATACATGTTTTTCCTCCTTGCCATCAATATCATTTCTCTCTGAATGCCTATTTTTAAATCATTTCCCCCCAAATTAAATTGAGTTTGTTGTTTCACTGTAAGCTTTTCCCTTAAAGTAATATCCTGGAGGTTTGGATGTTTAGAAAATCGATTCAAAAACCACTTCAATTACGCACTAACCTTTCAGCTAAATGCTTTTTTCTTTTGTCTGTCAAATGTCTTACATTCCCCGTCTTGTTTCATAACCTGCTCCTATTCCTCCTCCTCTAACTTCTGCACTTCTTTCATGCCTTTCCCCTCCACTGCCTTGGCCTGGTTTCCCTCCCTCGTTCTTTTGTCTGTCATTTTTTGGATTGTCAGTGTGACTGACATGATAAGCCATCAAGGCCGGCGTCGCTGTTGGTGACGCAAACCCGGCTGCCATTCACCGCGCGGCGCCTCCGCGGCGAGTTTGCACACACCGCGTCAGTGGGAGTTAAAGATTGCGAGGCTCAATCTTATCCATTATTAGTGACACAGCTTTCCACGGCCCCTCCCTTCCTCCCCCTCCATCTTTTTAACACAATACGTATTGTAGTGGTTCACTCAGCAGATTTACCTACGGAGCAGCCCCACAGAGATTCCAGGAACTCAATGTCTTTCTCAGCTTGAATACTGCTGTCATTTCAGATGACAGTATCTTTAATCACTGGTGTGCGCCTCCCCGGCGCCCTTATTTTTCATTTTACAGTCACAGCTAACAACTCCTGAGCAGAAATTGGAATGTGCATAATGCATTGTGTAATGAATGTGACATATTTCAGCGGGCTGACAGCCCCTGTGAACACAGTCCATTGCGTGCGCGGCGCAGTGTGTCCTCAGCCGTGCCGGTATTTTATTTGTGTGGTAATATCTGTCAGCGGGGGCCTCAGACATCTGGAGTCTGACACCAAATGTGTGAAAGATGGTGACCTTCCACGCCACAGCTTTTTATAGTTTGTCATATTACAACGTGTTGCTCCGCTGTTGTCTCAATATGTTCCTGTCTTCCTCAGCTATCACTCTGCTGCTGCAGTGTGTGTGTGTGTGTGTGTACATGTACAGTAAGTAAGAGCCTGTGTGTATAGTATGTGTCCTGTTGCAGGTCATTGAATTTCCTTGCATTAGTACAAATACTGCCAACTCAAGTACTTGTACATTTGTGTACTTTCCCTGGTTGTACTTTGCACTGTGTACTTTGTATTCTATGACACTCGTACACCTTGTAGTGTCTTGGGTTCTGAGGCACCAGTTTCATATAATGTCTGAAGCCATTTAAGATTTTAACTGTTAGGATTTACACCTCCCTCCAGGAGTTTTGTTTTTAGTTTTCTGCTTTCCCACAACATGTGGATAATTGACCCTGTGGGGAGCCATTTTCCACCTGCAGTGTCCGCCCTGAAGAAACCTACGTGCCTGTGTCGTAATAAGTCCTCGCAGAGCCGCGCCGCGCCGCTGTGGACTGAAATGACGCGTTGTCCTCGCGCGGCAGTTCACCGCATTCGGCGAGACGTCTCGTTTGATTTAGATGAACGTGTTGAACTGATCTGAATGGAGCAAACATAACCCTCAAATAATCAGAGCTATTGTTCACGTTCTATAGTAGGGTGGCCCTTACAAGATAAGTGGTACAGATAATCGATAGATGGACAGTCTCTCATTCATGGATTCCTTTGAAATGACGCAGCGTTGTCATTTAAACTGCAGTAGCCATTACTGTTATGTGGTATCTAGGATCTGTGCTGCTTCATAGTGCCATGAGAAGATTCGACTGAATTTGTTTCACATAATTACTTTTTTTTATTCTTCAGCCTTCGTTGAAGTGATGCAAATGGAAAAAATCAATCAATCAATCCATTTCCTGAATCGGGCTGTTTTGTTTTCGCAGGTGTTCTGTGGAACCTCTCGTCGTGTGACGCTCTGAAGATGCCTATCATTCAGGACGCCCTGGCCGTTCTGACCAACAGCGTCATCATACCGCACTCCAGCTGGGACTCCTCCCCCAATCACCACGATGACCGCAAGCTCCACCTCCACACCTCGCAGGTGCTGCGCAACGCTACCGGCTGCCTCAGGTAAAAGCAGCGCAAACGTGTCTCACTTACCAGAGCTACAGTCAAGACACTGAGTCAAATGTCCATGTCACTGAGAGGCAGGTGCAGCAGGTTTCATTCCCAACTGTAACCACAGCCCGCCTGTCATGTGTCTTGACTAACAGTTGAATTCAGAGTCTGGCTAAAAGATAAAACACTGACAGTGCACGCTGCATCTGTGAGTGAGGTGAGCATCACCTGTCTGCTGCGTTTGATGGAGCCGCGGTGTTTGGAAGCAACGGGCGCAGTCTCCCAGAGTCTGAGCAACTGGGTCTGTTTTGCACTGAGAATCAACAAGCAGAGAAGCTGGATGTAGCGCAGGTTGTGGAGCAAAGACTCACGCTGAGATGTGAAGAGGAGGAGGCAACAAACACAAGTCGTAAAATGCAGTCTCTTGTTGTTTTGTTTTGTTGCACCTTTGCTCCCCTCAGCCCAGATTCAGTGGGTTTTAGTCTGCTAATATATTCTTATTGGTGAGACTGTAAACTGTTGGATTAATGTAGGTCCATATTACTATCTGCTTTTCAATGTTCATATGTCTCACCAGGTGGCAAAGCACCTGACTTGACTGAATGGATTGGTTCCTGGTATTGAAATGCCAGTGCACATATACCAGGCAGCCTAAAGATGTTCTTCAGTGGTGCAGTAGCATTTACCCTCAGTCCTTGAGTAAAATATTTCAATAGTCTTTCCACCTCTGCATGATTCACCAAGGCCTAATTAAACTCATATTAAACTGTGTGTGTGTGTGTGTGTGTGGCTTCATATATTAACTGTGGCACAAGATAATTCATATCTGTTGAATGTGTCTACAGATGCACATATTCAGCAAACTATAACCAATATTCTCTGCACAGTTTCTCTTCCTCCTCTCTCTCTCTCGCACTAACTTTTGCTGGTAACCATAGCAACACCTCCCCCACTTTTTTTTTTTCCCAGCACACTGTGTGTCAATGACTTTCTTTTCTTTTTGGTTCATTGTGCCGATAAAATATGTTCCTCAGTTGTTACAGCTTGAAATTAAAAAAGGCCGAACTCGCAGCTTTGTAATGCACATTGTATATTTGATACGCTGAAAAGTAAATTACCTTTAATCGCACCAAAATGTTGCTTTGCCTAAACAGAACAAACTTTATTCAGGCATTAATACAAACTGCAATCGCTCCCAGACGATAATTCATTCAGGAAGGTGCTCAGCGGTACGAACCACTGTCATGTGTTCACAGCCAAGACGTCTCTTTTTGAGCAGCCTCTCCAAACTGCCTATGTAATGGAGGCTGTTGGTGTGTTGCATCACATAATTTCTGCAGATTTGTCAAACGGAGACCACCGCAATCCACCACTCAGACGCCCAGATAAACAAACCGGTTGATTTGTGACACTGAGCATTTCCATCCCTGCAGTTGTCAGTGGAGGATGCGACACGTTCAGTAACAAAAACCTGGTGTTGTGGCGTTCAAACAATGATTGATTGTTATGAAGGGACGACACGTGTGCCAAGAAAACATCCCCCACGCCATCACACCTCCACCAGCAGCCCGGACGGTTGACACGCACTCATGCTGTTGATGCCAGATTCCTTCACCCTGCCATCTGCAGGTTCATCACGGGAGGATTTGGTCTTCCGGCCTTCAGCTGTCTGGATGTGGTGAAGCCTCAGATTGTTTCCTGGCTGACAGGAGTGGAACTTGATGTTCTGCAGTTGTAGCACACCCTCCGTGGTTTGACGCGGTCCGAGAGGCTCCTGTGCTCGGCGCGGTTGTAAAGACTGGTTGTCTGAGTTACTGAGTTCTGTCAGCTCAAACCATCCTTAGGCCACGAGGCAAACCCATCCACAAAGAAAGAGGGACTTGGCAGTGGTTTTATTTTTTTTATTTTTTTTGCTACTCTGAGTAAACTCTGGAGACTGTCTGACACCTGACATCCCCTCCTACCCCTTAGTCATGTTTGATGTGAGCATTTACCGAACCTCCTGATTGTTTGTACTACACACATCGCTGTGTGAGTACACAAATACAAACATGTCATAGTACTCTCAGAAGAAAACCCACTCGCACAGAGGCATCAACACTTTCACTTTAAAGGCTTTTTATCCTGCAAGCTGATGTATCTTAGAAATACCTGTCAGCAGAGTTATATTAGTGAACAGCAAATTACAAACACCCGTATCAAAACCTGACCTTTATAACCTTTACTTCAGTTTAGTTTATTACCCCTCTGCTGCATTGTAGGATACTTTTGCGTCCGTTTTCATCTACGTAACTGTCACTGCTCACATATTTCCATGTGTCCTTTATGGTGCATCCACTCGAAGGCGACGGAGAGGCGAGAGTGTCTGTCACCATCCAATGTGATGGAGATTATTTACCTTTACATGAACTCAGGGGCAAAAGCAGCAGTTTGTCGCAGCGGTCGCTCAAAGAACTGTCATATTGACGCCTGCAGCTTCTGCACAAGTTGAATTAGTTTGCTCAGTCAGGCCTTAAAATTAGAGTGCTTTTATTTAACACGTAGGATTGCTAAATAGTCACAATGACTGTCAAATCTAGAATGAAATTTCAGAAGATCGCAGGAATAGAATTAATGTGAAAAATTGTACATTCATAGATCATTGAGCTCTGCTGTTATGTCCCTTGTGAATAAATATGTGTACTGCCAAAAAAAAAAAATGATTTGGAAAAGAATTCCCATATGATTTGACTCCATTATAATTTGTCTGAATATTTTGTGATAATCTGCCATGTTTTGCATGTACATTTAAATCAGGCAGTGTGTACTCAAGAGTAACTGTGATCTTCACTCCCCAAAACAGCTTTTATTCTTAAACCACTGGGACAGTGGTGGGAAAAAAAAAAAAAAAAAAAACGGTTGTCCACTCCACCATCCGTCTTTGAGCTTTGTCCCCGATCATCCAGCAGCAGCAGCATGTGCATGAATCCTCTCGCTCTGCATGGCTCCTCTCAGAATGTTTCTAATGGTCACATCCAGTTATTCAGCGTCTCTCAAAGGCATTCCAGAGACATCAACAACAGGCCTCTGCACATATTTATATAATGTGTGTGCAAGGTGTTGCATTGTGGGTAAGTGCATGTTCGTATCCAATTAACATACCAAAGCAAGGGCCCCGCTCCCTCCAGTCTTTCCAGCATTGAGATCAGTGAATCATATGAATGCCAGCTTGTGTAATAGTGGTTTTTAGAAATCCCTTCAAAACACGTAAACATTGAATTTCTGGATATTTACATAATTCTTCTTCTGTGTGTGTGTTTTTTTTTCTCTGCTAAACATCAGCGGAAAGCCGCCAATCCAGAACTGCCACTTGTTTTCCTCAAAGGTGTTCCTCTGTATCGCTTGCTATTTAATTTCACAATTAAAAAAACAGCCCACCATAGCTATTTATACGCTGTTGCTCTCCACCTCAGGGGCTCGGCTGTATTGTGAAGTACCTTTAAGTTCTATTTTAAAGTGTTACTACAGCTGGCAGCAGCAGACCCGGAGCTCAGCTGCAGTCAGAGACATTCACAAGCTAAAATTCAGCACAGTGTTTTTTTTTTTGTTTTCGGAAACCTCTGTGGCTTTGGTTGTTGTTGTTTTTAATGGTACAGCTCAGGGAAGTGCCCCGGGGGGTCTGAGGTAGTGTGCTTGATGATTATACACAATATTTCAATATCACAAACACCTGCACTGATGCAGGCCATAATACATTTTCATTTGCAATAAATATCACACTGGGGGATTTTGCAGGGTTTTTTTTTTGTTTCTGGTTTTAATCTGGCTGTGCAAATGTAACTCTGTTGTCTTTTTTTTTTGTCACTGATTTCCATTATCGAATGGCATTTGTATTACGTTATATTATTAGCCGGAACAATTGTGTCCCCACCGTGTGTGGACAGAGACAGAGTGTGGACCAGAATTAGTTATTGCCACTGGAAAAAAAAAAAAATGGGGATCCGTTTATCTCTTCACCTTCCCATTTGGCGTGTGTTTTGTTAAGCGCCAAAGAAAATGCAATGAGGAACTGCACATATCTGCTTCTATGTCCTGTGATGAGGAACGAGGCTCCTCACTCCGCCAACACACTGTCTGTGTGTCTGTGGCTTGATGACATCAGCGACTGTTAATCTTAGCAGCTCAACAATCAGCAGGTGAACGTTGACAGGCAGTGTGCGTCAGTGCGCTGGCCGTGTTTAAATCATGACTCAAGAAAAAGGTGAAAGTAAAGCCTCAGTGAATCCAAGTTTTAATTCAAAGCTAAATTATTTCTTACCCCCTGTTGGCATGTGTTGATGCTGACTCCAAATTGTGTCCTTGTTGAGATGTATTATTTAATTCTTGCATTGACAAACACAAATCACTTCTCACCTTCTCTGTGCTGAAGCGGTGGCGGGAGGGTGGTGTTTGGATTTAAAAGAGATTTGTTTCACAAATGTTTTGTTATTTGCTGGTGTTCTTCTTCTTCGAGCGGCGTGTTTATTCCAAAGTAAGATGCATTGTCTTAAACCTTCAAGACCAAGTTCTCCATTTATGCCTGTGACGTCTGTAGACTTTTGACTTGTCTGTCAGGTTTATTATTTCCCCACTCACTAAGGTGGTGTGTGCGTGTGCGAGCATGTAGCAGTGTGTGTGTGTGTGAACCTCCAGAGTTGCGGGGGAAGACAAATGATGCTGTCAGCGCTCTGCTCCACACTGTGAAGTTAGAGATCAAATTGTAAAAGCTGCTAACGGAAAAGGAAAGAACGCAGAGCGGAGGAAGAGATGGCTAAAAGTTGTGGAGAGACGAGAACAGAGAGAGTTCGGCAGCGAGGAACAATGAGTCGGGGAGAGACTCGCAAGAAGCGAGCTGAGAGTAATGAAGGTGTTTCTGCCGCTCTCCAGGGTTGCTTTCTATCTCTACGGCTCCTGTGGGAGGTTAAAATGACACGAGGCCAGGTCCCTGTGTTCCTCAGCTCCATTTCAGACCTCTCGCCCTGCGTGCCGCGCGTCAGAAAAACTCATCTACACGTCTTACTGCAGGTTTAAAGTTATGCTGTGGAGAAATTGATAAATAGAAAAACATGTTTACAGCACTGACGCCGCGCGGCGTTATCGTCACATAAATCAATCCCAATGGCGCGATCTCACCTTGTGTGCAACATTTAGAACCTGGCCTGCCATGAAGAGCATGGCGTGTGCATACACACATGTATCTGCATATGTGCACACACACACACACACACACACACGTTTGTTGCCACTGAAAGGCGAATATGAAAGTGAATCACAGCCAGCCTGGGGACTTGTGCATGATAATGGGACTGAACTGGTGTCAGGGCACCAGGGGTTTGGATAACGGGTGTGTGTCTGAATGTGTGTAGCTCTGGTGTGTGTGTGTGTGTGTGCCAGGCAGCCAATGATCCTGATGGACACATGTGTTGTCTATTCAAACGTGTGCATGCCCACACATACTCACACCGTGTTATCAGGCCAGACACAGGGTCTCCTGCAGACGGGTTCCCATAGCCTCCGTTCAGGGGATGTTTACCTCCCCGCAGGTTGTTGGGTTCTTGCCAAGCCAGAAAGAAGAAGAAGAAGAAGAAGAAGCGGCGGCCGCCGCCGCCTCCACGCCGCACACTGTTTGTTGCATGTGTGTTTCTGTGCTCATCAGGATCACACCTTCGGGAAACACTTTCAGTTTGTTTCTTTTCAGACACCCACAGACGCGGAGGAGAAATTGTCTCAATAATTAGATGAATCAATAATGCTGAGATTTATTCCATTCATATTAATTGGTGTGTGTGTGTGTGTGTGTGTGTGCCATCTGGAGATGACCCTCTGCTGCCTGTGCTGTCACACACACACACACACACGTCACCAGCTGCTGGAGACAAAGTCACTGAGTGGTCATCGGTTCCTTGGGCAACATTAGTGAGCCAACTGTCTGAGAGTCACTCATGTTCACATCTTCCCTGGACGTGTTGTGAGAACAACTGAAAGCGACAAATCCAAACTGATTCGTTCCGTGACTCAAAATCAAACAGTTGGAAACCACCATGGAAACTAAATCTATTGCCAGTTCAACTCTCTAACCTCCCTGACATTTCACGACTCCTCCTGCTCTCTTCAATCCCAGGAGCTTTGTTACCAAGCCTTTTCTCACTTATGTGCGCATGATATTTTAATAGCATTGTTCTCAGCCACAGTATTCATCTTAATACCCATAAGGGTGTTTTTTTACTCTTGGCATTTCAGCAGTAAATAAAATGAAACATCCCCTTTGGAAGAACAGTGGACACTGTGTGCACTGATTATCTCTGAAGATGGGGATATGTTGTCGTCTGCGTGTCTTTGTTTTTAACAGGATGACTCGAAAACTGCTCGATTTCCATGAAATGTTTTCAGAGAGGTGCTTTGTGGTTTTCGACATTTCCATCGGTTCCTTTGAGAATAATTCATGGATCCTGATGAAAAACATCGAACATCGAAAGGGATGATATTCATGAATGTGTAAAATGTGATGCAGAGCCAAATAAAAATTGTTCACTGTTCTTATGTGACACTTATGTGACACTCTCAGCTTCTCAGTTCGCTGCGGCTGCCTGGGACAACATGTTTCATCTTCCTCTGCTTTAAATTCAATTTAATTGCAGGCTGCAATTTCCTTCATTTCCTGGTGGGGTTTTTTTGTTGTTGTTGTTTTCATTCATTTCCACTTTTCTACATTTTGTATTTTAATGTTTCTGGCCCGTGCAACCGCACCACAATAAATATTTTAATTTGTTTTTGTTTTGTTTAGTTGTTTTCCAGAAAGAGGGATGCATGCCATCATTCTCTGCGAGTTTACTGCCAACATTTCCCCCGAGAGTGGGCCAAATGTTTATTACATTTCAGAAATGCTGTAATTACTAAATATTACCATTTAATGGCAAGTTGTATCATTACACAGCTCGTGCACAATTTATGTTTCTGAATTTTCTCAGTCAGGAAAAGGCTTTCTCTTGAGGACCGGCACCAATGGTACTTTCCTGTGTCTTATAAAAAACAGTTGAATTGAATTGGGCCTGACAAAGGGCCATTAGTGACACATTTGACAACAGCAGGACGGATTGATCTGTGGATCAATACACAGGCAGGCAGCTTGTTTATAGGACATGTTTGTCCTGTCCGTAGACATTTCTGCTTCACACTGAAAACATGTTAACAATAGCAGCAAATGATTTCTTTCCCAGTCTTCATTTAGGGGACATGTAAGTAACTCTTGAAATCTTGAATAATGTTATGCTGGATAAAAATTAACTTCATACTTTTTATGATCATTTTACCCCCTGAAATGAGACACATCTATTATCTTTCAAATGTGATTTGGGAAAGAAATATAACTTGCCTGAGTTCTGCTTCTGAATAAAACCGTAGTGTGGGAAAAGCGTGGTAGAATAGATCTGGCTGTGACATTCAGCATTTCAGTAAGGTCTCAAAGTACTACAGGTTTTAATGAGTACCCAGAAGAAGAAAGCAGTGATAGAATCCAAACTCGATGTTCTGCGGGGTAACAGCCTCAAACGTTATTTCTTTTTTCGACCAATCTTTTCGTTAAGAACTTTCAAAATTCTCGTCCACAGCGGAATCAAGGACATCTTCAATCCCTCCCTGTCGTGACTGTGTGCTTAATGCTCGTGAAAGATATTTCACTTTCGCCTACGCCCATTATGGGACGTCAGATATAAAATGTACAAGGAAAACTCAGTAGAAGTATTCAAGGCTGAGTGCTCGAGCAACAAATAATCCAGCCTCTCTCGCACCGGCCCACCTCCTCTCTGCGCCACGTAAACATTTGTCAAGGTGAAGCATTTTCTCTGCTCTGTTGTTTTATGTCGGCTTGACAGAGAATCGTGTCTGTGCTAAGTGGGTTTTCCATTGTGTGCTTGTTTGCCCATTGGCATTCAAACTGGGTAAAAATGATTTGACCTTCTCTTTGAAGCCGGCAGCCGCGGACGGGAAGTTTTAATTGAGTTCTCGCGTCCTCGCCTTTCTCTTTCCAATCAGTGCAATAAGTGATTGACCTCATCTCATGTGGACTCGTGGAACAGCTGTGACATCAAAACTCACTTGTTATTGTATCTCACAAAGTAACAATACGCAACTCCAAAAAAAAAAAAAAAAACTCTGCACATATACTTTACGTCCCTTGTGGTAGCATGTAGCTTAGTTGTCCATTACAGCTTTAATTCTCTTGTGTTTTGTGAGTGTCACTGATCTGAAATTTGATGCTCTGTTTTGGATTTGCTGTTATTATTCTCATTTATTTTGTGCTTTGTAATTCGCACCGTATTTCCCTTTCTCTCTGTATTGAAATAAATCCCACCATGTCCTAATGTGTCCCTTAAGAGCTGCTGGATGCAGGTCAATGACTGAAGTGATCTTGCAGGAATATAAATGTTCACGTGTGTCTGTTCTGTTAATGTAAATCAAATGCATTCATCAGCATTGTGTCTTCTGTCTGGTACTTTTGTAAAATGTTCAAATGTATACATGTATTTGCCCTGTGCTTTTTTACACCAGCATTATCTGAGTCCAGGGAATGAGTCAGCGAGTCTGTATCACACACAGCTACGTGCTGAACCCAAAGAAAACACACCACCCACCTGTACCTCCAGTCTAATTAAAATTCATTGTGTCCGTGCATCACAGCGGCAAAGCTGCTAATACATGCAACAATATTGTGAAATTATCAAAGCAGCACTGCTGTGTGTGTTGGCTGTGAAGTTCAGGCAGCGATTGCTCAACTAAAGCAGCTTTTTTTTTTTTCTCCCCTCCTTTTCCCCTCTCTCTCTGTTTTATTTATTTATTTATTTTTTTTGGACTCAAGTCAAGTGCTTTAAATTGAAGCGAGCCTTCAGGGCATAGATTGAGATGTTTCCAGAATTTTAATGCTCCCTTTTCAATTGTTTAGTTTAGGGAGAGCTGCCAGCTTCCCAGTATCCGTCTCTCTCCCCGCCTCTCTACCTCTACCTCTCCCTCTCTCTTTCTCTCTGTCTGTCTCACTACACCTTGTGTCATGTGGGCTTTCCTGCTCGCACACGCTCACACTCACTGACCTGTGGTGTCTTTGTGTGTGTGTGTTGCAGGAATGTAAGCTCCGCAGGGGAGGAGGCAAGACGAAGGATGCGGGAGTGTGACGGCCTGACGGACGCTCTGCTCTACGTCATTCAGATCTCGCTGGGCAGCGGCGAGATCGACAGCAAGGTGTGTGTGTGTGTGTGACTTGTTGTGTTACTATAATTACTAATTTAATCCTTATCCATTGTGTTAAAATTATGCCAGCAGGGGCGGATCCAGGGGCAGAAGGGGTCGGGGGGGGGGGGGATTTGCATGGATGATGGACAAATAATTGTCTCGGGGGGGGGGGGGGGGGGGGGGGGGGGGGGGGATTTGCATGGATGATGGACAAATAATTGTCTCCACTGTTGACACTGTGGCCCCTTTGCGGCCCCTGTGTGGCTCCTGATCCTAGATCTGCCTGTGTGTACCAGGTTAACTTATCATACAGCTTTGTGTGTCAGGGGGCAGCAGAGAATAGCAGCTCCTCCTGACATCTCTTTCAGACGCAGGCGACAAAGTCAACATTTGGTTCGGGGATAACGGCAGCCGCGAGGAAATCCAAGTTCTCAATTCACTTGAGCTCCTGTTTTATTTAAGGAAAATTAAACTCTTAATTTAAAGAGTGGCAGAACGACTCGATGCCAATTCAGCCCGGCTAGTAGTCAAAGCTGAGTGGGTTTATGTTCACTTTGCATTTTTCCATTTCTATTGACGTTGGCGTAGCGTTCCATGTAATGCGTGTGCGCTCGTGACTCAGTGTGTGTGGGCCAGTCAGTGCTATACAAATAGGGTTGTGGATGGCCGACTTCTCAAGGTCTCCCCAGCCTTTCTAAATGGCCGTCTTTAATCACCGTTTAAACGTCCAACCCTCTCCTCCCTCTGACTGCGGTCATCAGACCAGCGCTCGTAACTAAGACTGATTGGCAGCTGCAGCAGCAAGTGGTCACAGGCGCAGCATCGACGCACATTAGCCACATGTTCCTGTTGTTTGCCTTGTTGCATCGCTGGAGACATTACGTTTTCAGGTTGTCCGTCCAGCCGGCTGTCCCGTCCTCGTAAGCACAACATGTAAATGTTAAATGTTAATGTTGAGCATCACACCTCAGGTCTGCTTCAGGGAGTTTCTTCACCTTGAGTTCAAATTACAATATTCCAGTGGTCAAAGGTCAAAGGTCACAGTGGGGAAAAATGTAGAGAAAGACTGAAACTGATCTGGTTAGTGGAGGCATTAAAACTGTTTTTATTTTGGCTGCACACTATTAAGTGTTTTAAGGGAGTGAGTGGCGGTTTCACACTGACGCTTGGCTCTGACTTTCCTGTACCATGTAATCATTTTTGAAATCTCTAGTTTTCATTCCTTAAACCATGCAACCAGAAAGAACAGCAGTCAGAATGAATGTGAAATAACAGATCGAAAAACAAAATGTCAAAGCAAATTGAAAATAAAACATAACTTCTGCTGCGTCACTCTATAACGGCCGGTGATTGGACTTTCAGACATGACTGCAGCTCGCTGGCGTGAGACTCTTTCGAGGCTTTGCAGTCGCACCACCTGAATGTTTTTGTGTAAACGAGCGGTCAGACAGCAAGATGGATGATTTGCCTTTGTCAATTTCCACTCTGTTGACTCGATGACTCTCCTTTTTACAAACGCACAGACACACAAACACTGATGATGATAACAATCGACTACGAGCCCTGTGTGACACACACACACTCTTGTGTTCCCAGGCTGGCAGCCTCACCTCTACACCTGGTGGTTAATGGGGTGTGACACGATGTATTAGACTTGTAATTTCTCCTCATTTGCCTGAGTTTGTTTTCATCACAAAGTTGGAGTAAACAAAATAAAGAAGAAAAAAAGACTTGTTGGATTCTCTCTCTCTCTCTCTCTCTCTCTCTCACTGTCCCGTGGGTGGGGGTGAAAGGCCAAAGTGGGTGTTTTTGCACCGTGTTACCTGGCAAGATGTTTCATCAGATGGTATCAAACGCAGATCTCCCACCTCACGTTCATTTGAAATTCTCCGTTTCATACACTTTCACTTTTTTTTTTTTTTTTTTACATCTCCTACGTCGTCTCATGTCTCTCCTCTCCCGTCTCTCACTTTGTCTCCAGACTGTGGAGAACTGCGTTTGCATCCTGAGGAACCTGTCGTACCGCTTGGCTGCCGAGACCTCCCACGGCCAGCAGGGGGGGCTGGAGGAGCTGGACAGCCTCCTGTGGGACGCCAGCGGTCGCGACGGAGAGAGCTCAGGCTGCTGGGGCAAGAAGAAGAAGAAAAAGAAGGGGGTTGACCAGGTGAGGGAGGAGATGATGGAGGCAGTACTGAGGTCTGTGCCACGCTCCAGACAGATGTTCAAATCAACTAATATAAAGCCGCTGTTGATATTTGGAAGACGAGAGCGTATGATATAATATCACGCCCCAACCAGTCACCGATTCCTCACGCTCCACATGTGCTGCCATCATGTTTCTCTGCTCATTTATTCCGATTTGGATTTTCCACCGTCTGCATCTGTACACACGATTGCGAGAGTAAATAGGGCAGCTTTCATGATGAAGCAGGAGTCTGTGGTTCTCGCTGCCTCGCTCAGCGGGGACGCGTGGTAAATAATGGAAAACAGGCATGAAAATAAAAAAATTTGGGACGCCTTCTTCTATTATACATTAACTCACGAGTCACTTTTGTGCTTGTTTTGCTAATCGAATCAGCACCATCTCCCGTCTCCCGGCAGTCGACTCTTTCATGCTTTTTCTCAGGTAGCGGTGAGCAAACACAGCTGGCCAGTCTACCAGGAGACAATGAACATTCACACTGTGTTTGTGTCTCCAGGCAACAGAAAGTGCTCTCGTGTCAAAGAGTCGATTCTCCGCGTTTTTAGTTTCTCCACAGACTTCAAACTATAAGAAGGCTTTGATTCCATGATCAGAGAATCTATGTATAGATGAAAACACGCCTCTCCAAAGACACACTCTAGCCTAGTTTACCTTGAGACAAGGTGATGAGGGCGGAGAGCGGTGGAGCGGGAACCCAGACTGTTGATGGCAAAGAGGGGAGAGGATGGAGAAAGAAAAAAAACAGAGAGGAAGAAAAGACAGGAGAGAGAGAATCAACGGGAAAAGGGAGGAGACCAACAGGAATAAAAGAGAGGGAGGCTCCCAGTAACGAGGTGTGGAAGATTGAAGAGGAAGGAGGTGCAGGTTGAGAGTGGAGACTTGGGTTTATACCTCGAAGTAAAGGCAGTAGAAAAATATTTTCTCTCAGTGTCTCTTTTCATCTCTCTTCTGTCTAATCTTTGCCCTTTATCGTATCTCCTCTCCATCTCCATCACAGCGGTTTGACAGGGAGTGATTTACAGGCGCTCTGGATTTCTTATTTGAAGCAGGGAGCGATGCTGGAAGGAGGGATGTGAAGGGGCTGCGGAATCTCTGGCAAGCAGCTATAGCTGCAAAACCACAGAGAGTTTACCCAACAGATTAATGGAAAATGTTTAAGCATGCATTCAATTAATCGTGTTTATTTATAAAATGGGTAAATGTCTCTCTGCAGTGGGATGGCGTTGGGCCGTTTCCAGACACGCCGGAGCCTCCCAAAGGGGTTCAGATGCTGTGGCACCCGACCATCGTCAAGCCTTACCTCACCCTGCTGTCTGAATGCTCAAACCCCGACACGCTGGAGGGGGCAGCCGGGGCGCTGCAGAACCTGGCTGCCGGCAGTTGGAAGGTAAAAGTCACCAGACAAGTTAAGAATGCTTCAGCATTTTTCATGTTGTTTGGCTTTGCTTATCCCCAAGGTTATTTATTGAAGGTCAGCTGGGAACAGAACAAATAAGCGTCTCCTCTTATCCTGCCAGTGTCATCCCACCCATGTTCCATACGGTGTGATAGTTATTGTAAGAAACAGTTCCTCAGAGATAATTGGATGAAAATAGTTATGAATGAAAAACAATTCCAACACATTTCAAACCCTTTTCAAGGGACTTAGACTGGAATCAGCCCCCAGGAGCAGAAGGAGTGTTAAAAATGGTTGGCTGCGTTAAAAATGAGTTGAACTTAGGGGCAACAATATTCTCATCATAAACAATAAATAAGACGACGCGTTTGGAACTTTTGTTGTCCAACCTGTTTTGAAGTGCATTGAAAGGGAAAACGAAGCTGTCGAGCTCCCAGTAAACAAGAAATGAACTAAGCTTGAAATCCAGGCTTATAATTGACCCCTCTGTGTAAACCGCTGCCCCTTTATGGCCCTTGAGTTAGAACTATTCTATATCCACCACAGGTGTGAGGGAGGTGCGTGTGTATTTGAGTTGGATTTGCTCACGGCCACTATTTTTAGATGAGGCAAAAAAAAAAAGGTGCAGGTGGTCTTCAGGAAATCACATTTTCTATTTTTAGCCTGCCTGCCTGTCTTTGGAAATGTGTGTGCTTTGTTGCGTCTGCTTCAAGCCCCAGCTCCCATCTAGGAGAATTCCACTGTTAACAGAAGCTGTGTGTTGGTGCACTGCTGGCACACACACACACCTCGCTAGGCTCTTGGCAAAAAACATATTATAGATAATTTCCTGAAGTGATTATATGAACCACAGTTTTCCCAATATTTGGGGTTTAACCACAACGTGTCCAGCAAGGTAAATGATTCTTGTGACACAAGCTGATATCCAGTCTTGGGTGTTGTTTAACGCCTCCCCAGTCGGCTGCTGCCGACCCACAAGGCGGCACCCCTTGAGCTCTTTAATGCGGAGTGGATCCGTTTAAGTGTGATTTGATGGTTATTGAGGGAGGATGGAGTGGTCTCTGAGCTCAAAACCTTTCTGCTTCCTCCTGGAGTACATCACTTCTCTCTCACGAACTCGCTCCTTCTGCTTCAGCTGTCACTTTCCCCCATTTTCTTCCACAGACATTTTCAATCACCGCCGCTGGTTAAAGACAAAAAAAAGGCAGAAAACCCGGTCTGACCAAATGTTAGCCAAACAGACGTTGCTCTCTAAGATAAATCCCTCCTCCTTAAACATGCCGCCTTATTTTCATCCAGATCCAGTGAACAGAGATAAAGACCCGTGTAAATATATTCCATTCCTGCTGTTAAACTCATTCCTGGTTTCTCCCTCAGTGGTCGGTGTACATCCGGGCTGCTGTGCGTAAAGAGAAAGGCCTTCCCATCCTGGTGGAGTTACTGAGGATAGACAATGACAAAGTGGTGTGTGCCGTGGCCACCGCACTCAGAAATATGGCCCTGGACATCAGGAACAAGGAGCTCATCGGTGAGTACCTAAATCCGATTTCTACACCCTGCTCGGCTTCGCTCGACGGCCACATTTGTCATTTAATTAGATTCCTTCCGAGCCAGTTCAGTTTGTTTTTCATTCAAGTATTTGAGTCAAGACGTTGCGTTAAAGTGATGCAACACCAGGGCAAATAGCTTGTAGCATCAATTAGAAGTAATTGAACACAAATAATAACCCCCAGTTGTAATTATGACAACATAATAAAAGTAATAATAGAAGCCTCTGCCTTTCAGCTGTAATTTAGTGCGATGGCCAACCTGGCTCTGCCATGGAGAACTAAACATGCATGATTTAGACCCATCATAAATTACACTTGATTAAGAAAGAGGTAAGGTGTTTTTGATGCAGGGTCTTCCTCAGCGGGTGTATCTGCTCCTGCCCACACCACACACACACTGATGCAGATTCTTTGTGTGTGCGTCCATCACCTCCATGTATCGAGTATCTCTGGTCATCTCAGCTTCCTGGTGGGCTCGGCTGGTTTCCATAGCAACCCTCAGTCTCATGCAGGGGGGCCTCTGGAGCTGCTCTGGGTTTTACCACAGTGTTGTGGGAGGTTCAAGGGATGCCTTCGGCTCGGCTCAGCACGCACGTGCAGCGATAGTCTAGTGATGCCGAAGAATCAGCAACTCACTGAGGCCGTGTAGAAAATCAACAGTTGCTTAGGTTGGGCTTTTTAGCGTTTAAAAGATTTGGAAAGATGTATTCACGTCATCTTTAAGGCCAACATGGATGGTTGATCCCACTGTCTATTTAATGGCATCTCAACAGCAGGTTTGTTTCACAAGTTAATTTTCCCCGCATGGTATTGTTTTAAAATATTTAATATGAACTAACTTTGTGGTTTTTTTTGCGAACAAAAATAACGAGCTAAAAGCAGCTAGACACTGCACGGACCTGCAGGGTGTCCCGCTGATTCTCACTGGGATTGTCTCTACCAGCAACCTTCTCAGGGTTTTATTTGTTCAATATAAAAATTACTAATTGCTCCCTGAGCCTAATGAGACTGCACTGATAACACTGGCTCTGTTTAGCGAGCTGACAGGGGAATAAACGATCAGCTTCCATTTACAAATCAGCTCAGTCAGCTCCTCCTCAAGGCCAAGTGGCGAACGACAGATAAAGTGACAGGGTCAGTCACTCGCGGAAGGGCAGGAAGAGTCAGAGAGGGGAAGAGAAGAGAATTGAATTGAATTGAGAGGTTCGCAGTTTGAGTTGAACCGTCGCTTTCGGCAAAAGCGCCAGATGACGGCGTGGATGTTACCAGCTTTGTTCGCCGCCGTGACTCTCACCTCTGAGCGCAGCGGCTCCATTTTCTTTAAACATCTGCTGAACAACAGTTTAACCCACATCAGCAAAGCAATTTCACACGATTTCTGTGTCTTTGTCAGAGCAGGGTTCCGACCCAATGATAACGTTTTCCGGGGATCGCGAAAAGAAAACCGCCTCTTTCTGTAAGGAAAAAAAAAATCTGTTAAAAAGAGAACGTCACAAGCTGTTAGTGCCGGTAAGTTTGGCAGCGTCACCACGGGGGGAAACGCTAGTTTGCACGAGCCGAGAATCTTCATTCGCTCACAGGAAACAGGAGGCTGGAGGGCGGGGGGCTGAGGAGTGAATAGAGGAGGGGTGGAAGATGAAACAGAGGAGGAAAGGAGGAGCGAGCAGCGATAGTGATAACCGCATATGTATGCTTATATTCCCATCCCTCTGTAATGTGATTTAGGGCCATATTGATGTCGCCGGGAATCAGTCCTTTCATCTGTCAGTGTTTTTGTCTCCCTCCTGATTTCATCTCCTTCATAGTTTTTGATTTGCATAATGCACTGTACGGCTGTGTCGCTGTAAATGGGTCCCATTCACCAATACACCGTCTGTCAGCACGATTCGCCCCCTTTTTACTTACAGATGGTAATTTGACACACATGAATTGGGAGCGGCGCTCACATGCCAAAAGCACATTGATGTATTTTATTTAACCAAATACAGCAGCCACTCACGGAAGGTTCCCACAAACACACGCTGCGCTCGCCACCAGCTGAAGTTAATGTTTAATGAAAGAGCGCTTAATGCAAAAATCCATATTAATTTAAGATATTTAATAATTTAATTGAATGTTTTATGTACCAAGTCATTCGCTCTAGCTGTTAAATCTAATTGAATTTGGGCTTTCTCCAGTTCATTTAAGAGCCTTATCGTGGATATTGCATTACATTGGCTATGTATAGCAACGCAGCTGGATGTGAAACTGTTTCATTATTTTTACACATCTCGAACAAATGAGGCATTGTTGATTTAAAATTATTAATTGTTGATTCAAGTTGTTTTTAAAGTGCTTAAAGTTTCTTTTTTCAATCCTCACAGCTGCTGTAACTTAAAGGGGAATCTAATCTAAGTCGCAATGTTCCAAGGGTGAAAAAATATTATTATATATTGTATATTATTCTCATTATTCTTTGCATTTTTTTATCATGTTGAAAAGCAAAATGTGAATTAAACGCTAACAACATTTGAGTTGAGAATTCCTAAAATATGTGTCACTGACTCAATGCAGTAAATAAAGTCAATAAATCCACTTCCTCCTTCCTCCTTTGCCTTCTCCTCCCTTTGCTTTGTCTTCCCTTCCCATGTCTCATCACTTTTAGTCCTGATTTAAGCCTCCCCTCCCACTCTCCTCCCATCAGTCGCACTGCACAGTGTTGCTCGCACCTTCCTGCCGACAACATGATTATCACACCGCTTTTATCCAACTAACTCTGCTTCTCTTCCTCCCCTCATCCATTTATCCCACACCCACGGCTCGCTCTCTGTCTCCTGCCCGTGTCGTTTCAGACATGAGCTCATAACGTCTCGCTGGCCCGTCTCTCGCTCTCTCTTTGTGTCTCCCGTTGATGACATCAGTGGCCCGGGAGTGTTACCGTGGAAACGAAAGTTGTACACCCCATGGATGCTGCTCATTGCAGGACTTTAGAAGTCACGTGGTAGTTTTTATTAGACCAAATGACTTACAGTAAATTATATATAAGTGGGCACGGCTGTATGGGTTCGCATTTTAATAAATTCCTTCTAAACAGGGCGTTTGTGGCGAGGAGAACCTGTGTTGGATAATTAATCTGTGCTGGAGGAAACTCTGCTATCTTTTCGATCTGGGGGTGTTCGGCTGGCTGTTTATTTCTTATTTCTTTTTTTTTTTTTTTTTTTTTTTGGCAAAATTCCGAGAAATAACTTTGGATGTTTCGTGAATCTTGGTTTCATTCCAACAAAGTCAATAGCAAAGACGAAGGCAACTTTCAGTCTGGCTCATGCTCAACACAAAGGAGAGAGGGCGCGTGTGAAGTGAACTTTACAGTGTTTGCCAAATGCTCCATTTGACATGCTTCTGAAAACATAAAATGACAAAACACAGGAAAACGCTCCCATACCCATGGTTGTGGTCATGTCTTCAGTCTTATTTCCTCTCTGTTTCGATCCCTCGGCCCTCTTGACCCCAACACCTAACACAATCCTAACCTGCGCCAGCTTCTAGCAGTAGAAAGTTTCAACTCTCCTTCAGACATTGTGAGAACTGGCAACATATCAGCAGTGAACGTTTCTAATCAGACTTGGTCCTCGCAGCCGTAGGAAGTCGTGCGCCACGCAGCTGTATAATTCTGCAAAAATTCCACAAAGCAACACTATTGCATTTCATGTTTACCCCAGGCTGTGGATTCACGGCCAAACCAAATATTTTTAGATCAGCAGAGTGTGTTCATTTTGTGTTTCCCTCATCTGCAACCAACTTCTTACATATTCCGCCGTCCCTGCTGTCAACAGACTTCTCTCTCTGTGGTAACAACAAACAACTTTGGAAGGGAAGATAGTGTGAGCATGTCCATCGCCTTCCACAAAGCTGACAGACACACGCACGTGCACGCACACGCACGTCTCTCCCTGTTGCAGAAGTAATTTATGAAATTTCTGTGTCGCCTTCAGGATGAATCCCGTGTGTGCGAGGCTCTGACATGTCTTTTATCAGCACAATATGTTCTCTCTGGCATTCTTCGTCCTCTGCTCCACTGTGCCAGACTGGGAGCACATCAGACACACACAGAGAGATAGAGAGCAATAAAGAGACGGACAGAGGGAGAATGAAAGTGCAGTCATATGAAGATGACTTTTTTAAGATGGGGGGGGGGGGTCTTATAGCTCTCTGTCCATGCTGAGTGGCAACAGAAACAGGATAATCCTGTTCTCATGATTCTATTCAAGCTTGTGTCCTTTTGGGAGACACCTGATAAACTACTAGAGGCTGCACAGCATAACTTTATCAAATGAGGATCCTCCATCTCTTTTTATTTGACAGTACCATATGAGAAGAGAGGTGTGGTTGAGTTAATTGAGAGGAATCACGCGGCTTTATCATCGAACATTTGTGAGAGGAATGTTGTAATATTACGAGGAAAATTTGAAAGATCCACAGTTATGACTGAAAACAAAATTTGCAAAAAGAAAAAAAGAAAATGAGCTGGCGTTTCAATTCTATCTCATTGTGAAGCCATGACACCTCTTTGAACATCATGCAGATGTCGTTATGTTTCCCCTATAGACTGACACACTTCTTGCATGACCCCAATACATTATATGTCATGGGGAGTGTGTGTGTGTGTGTGTCTGTCACGCATCATCTTCATGTCAGTAGAATGTATTTAATGAAGCCACAGGTTCCTCACAGGCAGAAAAAACCTCGCTCGATACACGTCTCTCTCTCTCCCTCCCTCTCTCTCCCCCATGCACTTTACGCTGCAACCTGTCAGCCGCTCACATCAAAGAGACACACAGAGGGTGAGATGTAACTGATGTGAAGAGCACCAAATACAGAGGGACAGAATATTTTACAACGGGGAAATGACAGCATGGCACTTTCGAATTTATCTCCATTTTTTGAGCTCTTGAAACCTGCTGTGTAAACTTACTTACGGTCGGGGGGGCTGTAGAGCGATGAAGATCAAATATGATGATAATCTTAAAAAGGATGCTGGGATCAACATTGTTGTGACATTATTTCTCTTTTTTTTAACATGTATACATTTATTTGGTTTATTCCGTGTGTGTGTGCGTTTACACTTTGTGACTGATTTTCCAACAGAGTTTACAGCCCAGTCATAGCACAGAATGCATTACAATCCTTAAATGTTCTATGCTATGGAATATAGGGGAGGGAAAATAAGTAAAATTGGAGTCAATAAAATTCTCCCTCTCGCTCTCTCCTTCCTCATTGACAATATTGTTTTTTTTTCTCCAGGGTGTGTGTGTGTGTGTGTGTGTGTGTGTTGGGGTAATTTTGTTTTATAGTCTCATATTCAGTCTGAGATCTCAGAGGCTGACACCCGAAGACCGTAAACACATCACTTTAATGTTTTCAATAAAGGAAGTTCCTTTGAATCTGGCGCCCCCTGTTGATGGTGGGAGAATTAGATCACACAGAGGAGCAGACAACATGAAGCCGCCTACATTTACAATCCTTGATGCAGTTTTACTGGCTGATTAACACAAATTGGAGTTTCGGACGTGATTGTAAAACAGCTGTACACATTAATGATCCTGCAGTGTTGAAGCGATGCATCGGGCCTTTAAGACATTGCAAGCTCTGTATTTCCTTCAGATGTAAAAGGGATCGTGAGCTGCAGGCGAAGGGTATTAAACTTTCATTGTGTCAGAGAACACAGCCCCGCTTTAGAGGCATAACCCAGCCAGAAGCTTTTGATACCAGTCTACCTGAGAGACCCCAACCCAGTCACAGATAACTGGGTAATAACCATCTCATTCTCAGACTGCTGGACGCCACAGCCAATCAAGCAATGTCATCTTTCCCCCACATCTCCCTGAGACAATTACCTCCAATTTTGCTTGAATAACACTCTCCCTTCTCCATCAGTAAACAATCAAATCACTCCATTGTTGAGGGGTAATTGGATCTCTTTTAAATCAAATCAGCCATTATGGCCCAGATGAAGCACGCCCCGCTCCCCAGGAGCCGGTGACACGTAAGGGAATGCGGCGCAGGAATACATTACCGGCTCTGCCTCCCAGGTGGAGACGGGTATATTGGAGGAGCGGTGTAATACAGGTTTATTAGACTGTGCAGTGATCAGCGCGGGGCTGTTGCTCTCCTCGAGGACATGTTCCAGGTGTAGGTTGCATTTCAGAGACAGAGCAAGTGGATGTTAGAGGACAGTGTCGATTGAACCCCAGCATGTCGAAGAGCTGCCTATGTCACAGAAGGACTCACAAGAGCAGGGAGTCACCACCCAGTCATGAAAAAAATATCATCTTTGTCTTTCCCCTTTTCTCTGGGAGAACAGAGACATCACCATGACGGCAGTTCTGCACCGGATTATTTATTTACTACAATATTGGAAATAATCACAGTTTTTACTTTGTGACACAGACGTCTCCGAGATTCAATTTAAACCCCAATATGTGATCTTTTAATCTTGATAAATTATTTAAAAAAAAAAAAGAAAACGCCCAGGAGACGAAACATGATGTTTGGACATTGCTGAGATACAAAATAAAAATATCAGCAGAGTGGATTCATCCAGTGAGGCCCGTCAGTTCCCTTCTGCAGCACTGAACTGAAACATTTACTAGATCCATTTTATATTTGGATCGGCACCAAATTGCCCACACTCACATAAACATCACATTTTATTCATTAAGAACTCAACTTAATTTCTCACAAATCCCGGATCCGCCGCTCTCACTGCTCAGGGATTTTCTTTTTTTTCTAAAAGTTTTTAAAGTATCAAAGCACAAGTGTGTGTTTGTGTGGTTATCCCCTCAGTTCTGTTATCACGTCCCCTCTTCCTGCTCCTCTTCACTCCTCTTCCTCGTATATGATGTGGCTGCTGTGTTGTCTCCTACTTCCACCGTTCCTATCTGTAAAGTCCATATCACCTTCCCCGCTCTACACGTACTGTGGATGAATGTGATGATGTTTCAAAGACTGATAGGCGTATGAATGCAGACACCTGTGTAAACACACACACACACAAATACAAATGCAAGAGATATGCTGATAGCTCTTTATCAGACCATCTGTCTCTAAGCCCAAAATACACACGCTGTTCTCTGTACGCCACACTCTCCTTTTGTTATTACTGGATCCCCAACATTCAGTCAGTTGATAAATTAGTCACTCACTCAATCAGTCAGTCAGTCAATCAATAAATTGTCAGTCATTCAGGCAGTAAATGATCTGGCAGTCAGTAAATTAGCCATGCAGTCAGTCAGTGAATAATTCATTCGCTTACGCAGAAATTAGTCACATCATTAAATAAAAAGCAAGTCGTCATCTTACGATTAGTAGATTAGTCAAATAATGGCTATTATTCTTAGGACGTTGCTTAACTTTGTCCCTGCAGACAAAGACGATGAGGCTCTAACCTCAGCCTGAGACAGCTTAGCTTCATTATTGTGGATTCACTGGACTTACATAATCTTCAGAGTCAGAGTGAGGGTTGATGGTGTCGTCAGATTGTCCTTTTTATTTTTCTCAGCCGCCTTCAAACCTTATACTTTCATGAGGTACAATGGGACCGAGGGATTCACCACACGAAGGTCTCACTGGATAAATAAAATGGAAAATAAACTCAGCAGTGATCCTAAACCCTAAACCCTGAATGTGTGATGTTATCTATACAGCACAACTACTAACAAAGTACATTGGAAACAGGGGGAGGAGAGGGAAAGGACGTTTTACGATCAGATGCAGACTGCATCCTGCAATTTAATTCTCTTAATATCATCCACCTCAGAAAACATAGCAACAGTTCAGCCTGAGGACAGACCTGAAAAGCAGAGTCATGCCTTCGCTTCCAGCTGACTGGATAACGCACTTTTGACAGAACTCCCAAAGTAAACAATGGACTCCATGTTATATGCATGACTGACTTTAAAGTTCTCTTCTGTACATACAGGAGAAGGGTCAGAGTGGACGAAGTTTCATAGCTGATTGTCTGGTTCTGTCCCCTCTAGAACACTGAGATCATCTCCAGCAAGTCCATCACAGGTTTCCAACAACTGCCCAAAGAAAGTGGTAGATGCAGAAGTTACAACAGCCTGCCGCGAGATATCAGAGACGCAAGTTCAGGAAACGCTTAAAAGAGAACTAAAAAAAAACATTTCTCTTGACTTCAGCCTCAAACAGATCTTGCACCAGCCCACACGTTTTATAATGTTTTCCTTCTTTATTTTCTGTTGTTCTGCGTGTTTTTGATTGTCTTTTATATATATCTTTTTATGATTTCATTTGAAATCTCTGTTGTGATAAATATGTTGTCATTTAGAAGCAACACAGTCATTCTTAAAGAGACACTGGATTGACGCAGGTATAATGACATTTAAAACACCTTATTTTTACCACTATAGCCAAATAATTATTCATGAAACTTGACTTAAGGGTTTTTGTCCCGTGATATCCAAAGCATTTCTTTCCCTTGACGCCACCTCACTACCTCAGTTAGCACAAACGCCGTTCCTTTTTCTGTGCATCTCTCATTTCCTCTCTTGTTCTCCATTCCTCTGCTCATCGCCCGTTTGCTCTCATCTCTCGTTTTACTGCCCCGTCTCCTCAGTCATCTTCATATCCGCTGTTCTCACTCTATTTGTAAACTCCGCTGAGAGTCTGAGTAGTTGACTTCAAAATGCCGCAGGGAATAACAACCGGTTCCCTTGTTACAGCCCAGGGGAGATGACGTTCAGTCGCCTCTAAATCAGTCTCCTTCGTTGTGCACATAATCCATCCCAGGGCAGTTTGTTGAACAGCCTTTCAAGGTGTTTTCAGCCAAATTGGCTCTTTACAGGAGGATGCGCAGGAAATTAAATCTGACCAATATTTCTCTCGCTCTCCTCCGCCCCAGGTAAATATGCCATGCGGGATCTGATCCACCGGTTACCAGGCAGCAGCAGTAGCAGCAACAACAACGCCACCAGCAGTGGGACCACGGGCCCTCCCTGCAAAGCCATGTCGGACGACACGGTAACCGCCATCTGCTGCGCGCTGCACGAAGTCATCACCAAGAACATGGAGAACGCCAAAGCTCTGCGCGACGCCGGCGGCATCGAAAAGCTCATCGGCATCGCCCGCAGCAAAGGAGACAAGTGAGTGGGGCCAAACATTTGACTGAATCATATAAAATGACACGGTTCAGGTTATGTTTGAAAGTAATTTACTCTTCAGTTGGCCGAGACACCTCAAACTGCTCTTATGTGGGATGTGTGTATCAAGTTGAACTCAGTGAACCTTAAGTCTGCACGTCTAAGTAGCTTTAAAGTCACCGCAAACATTTATCAACACGTGCGTTGCCAAGGTTTCTTTTACTGCATCGTTACGTCAGCGGGACGCCTCTCGACGTGTAGTGCATCACTGCAGCTGACACGTCTCCAAAGGACGGCGTGACATACCCTACTTGGCATTTTAGGAAACCCTTCGGACCCATTGTGGGGTCTCGCAAAGTTTAAGAGTTGTGTTCAAGGACACCTCACTGCTGAAGAGGTGACTTTGCAGTTGTGGGGAAACAAAGTACAAGAACAAGAAAGTAAGATGCAGCATCTTCTGAACCATGGTGCTGCACATTCTTCTGTTTACCGTAATACCACATCATCACATATTCAGGGTGATCACCATGCCACTTAGAGATGGTTCACGCCACCCTCGCTCCGCACCGTCAGAAGTGACCAGTGCCTCCCCCCACATCCATCCTTTATAACAGCGTCTGCCTTCCCAGTTTGACCAGTCACCCATGAAACCCTGCTGGAGAACAACAGGTAAGATGCATCAGGGAATGTACCAGAAACCCCAGTGGCCATGGGAGACTGAACTGGGTGTTCTGCCCAGCTGCTATGGCAACCGGTGGGTCAGGGGGTTGCCATGACACCAGAGTGGTTATCAGGTGGAGGTCAAATGTTGATTTATTGTTATGGAGAGAGGCTCCAGTCTATTTAGGGAACTGTGCTCAAGGGCGCCATTACGCAGGGAGACGAGGTGCAAGAAAACCTCCGTAAGTGCAGATTTCACACTGAGTGTAGCTCACCGCTAATAGCCCACACATCTTCATTTTCTCAGGAATGGGTACACTGAGGATAAATGCTCCTTATCTGCAGAGCCCGCTGCATTTATGCAATTACACTCTTTCAAACTGGGAAAAGGCCCATTACAGTGGGACCACAGATAGCCCCTATATACAAACTTTCTTGGAGCAGTATAGGCCCTGATAAATAAATACATCCATTATCTACACCACTTATCCTTGGAGGGTCGTGGGGCGAGCTGGGGCCGATATCAGCTTACACCTGAGAGCAAATCAGTTTCAGTTCTCCAACACACACGGACACACACCAATGGTCAGTTGAGAAGCTTCTCTTTCTCTGGAGGACGACAGAGAATTGGTGAAATCTGGATGTTTTTGTGATTTTTGGCAGACAAATGGAAAAAAAAAAAAAAAAACGAGTTTCCACGTGGCTTCCCCCTGCAGCCGCGAGAAGGGCAGGGCTCATGAAATGACTCCTAGTAGAGTCATTTTTCAACTAAGTGGCACTGATGGGACCATTAGCATTGCAAAAAGGGTCATTTTAGACTCATCTAGGAACTCTCAGTTTTGTGCAGGGGAAATCATTCTCTGCTGAAAAGAGCAATGGCCCTCTTACTTTTGAAGCCACCTCGAGTGGCACTGGCCTCCGCGCATCCTGTTCAGCTCAGCACACGGAGAGAATAACAGCGTTGTCCATATTATCCAAGTGGCTGTGGTTCCAGGAGACGTCACTCTCACTCCGTCTCTGCCTCTGCAGACACTCAGCGAAGGTGGTGAAGGCAGCCTCTCAGGTCCTCAGCAGCATGTGGCAGTACAGAGACCTACGCTCCCTCTACAAGAAGGTAGGATGGAGTACACACACACACACACACTATGCACCACTGTGTAGGTTTCTGATTATCCTGCGGTAGTTCTGAAGAATGAAAAATTAAAATAAATGAAAAAGTCCCTGCAGTTGCAAGTTCAGCACAAAGTTTCTGGGAAAAAGGAGCCCCCCCCCCCCCCCCCCACCCCCCCCCCCCCCCCCCCCCCCCCCCCCAACAAGGAAAAAGATGAGATGCATAGTTCCTTCATTGTTAAAATGTGCAGCCTTGTACCTTCGCCTTTTCTTATGTTTATTTTCCATGATGACTGCCTGAGCCATTTGCGTGTGTTTGAGGACCGTCCCAAATGTCATCACTGCTGTCCACAAATGTGTTTGGACTCCTCCAGAAAGAGACACACACACACACACACGAAGATAAGGTCCAGCCGGCTAACAAGAGTGCTAATGGTTCCGTTGCTCTCGTGCAGACTGACAGTCAGGATACTGACGCTCATTACAACAGTGGCTCAGTCACAATGGATGACAAAGAGCGAAATATGAGGAAATTATAAGGTCAACTGAAATGACTGTTTTTTGTTCCGCTCTCAATCAGAAACACACGCTTATCTCCACTCTCTCTCTCAACACACACACACGAACAATATCCTAGCAATATCCTAGCCCTCTTTGATTTCTCTTTCAAACACCTCTGCACACTTGCACCCTGATTAAAAGTAATGACAGATGTTCTGCTCCTTTCACTTGTCAGTAATGAATGTTGTTGAGTGAATGTCTGCCACCAAGGTTATCTGCCATCCAGGGCTGGCATTCAGGCGTAATCAACGAGTGTCACTGAGTTATTTAGAAATACTTAGTAAGATACTTCAGGAATGTGTCCTTGGATTTCAGTGTTTCTTCTGCGTTTCTGTGTGGGGAGAAAAGCAAGAATGACGTCAGTGACTTGAGCTGCAAATTGTATCAATGCATGTATAACCAAAAGAGATTTATCGTTACCTTTTCTAAAGTACACATTTGTTAAAACTCTGGCTTCAGTTTAATTCACACAGAAGAGATATTTTGTAAAAATAAAGGTCATGTGGACAATTTTTCTTTGAAAAAAAATCAGTTCACAACAGTGAGTAGAGAGACAGCCTCTGTTTTGGAAACTCAAACATAAAATCTCATAACAAAAGAGACTATTTGGGAGACACAAATCCACACCCTGCGTTATTTATTTCTGATGATAAACTGCAGGATTTCATCCTTGAATTTCACTTTGCGAAGCTGTCTATTGTCCAACAAAAAAAAACAAAAAAAAAAACAAGATTGAGCTGTGGGTTCCTTGACGTAGGGAAACAAAATCGTTCAACCGAACTGTTCAATGTTTCCCCACCTGTTTTAAAAGGAAGCAGTCAACTTGGCATCTAACCCAGTGACTTACTCGCGTGTTGATTTTGTCGTTTGAGACCATTTGAAGCAGTCACTCGAGGACAGGGCCGCCCCGAGGCATCAGTGTGTCCTCGCCTCATCCTGACAACTGTGCCACTCTCTTCATTCGTCACCCTCTCATCT
This sequence comes from Pseudorhombus dupliciocellatus, assembly GCA_016785235.1. NCBI lineage: Eukaryota > Metazoa > Chordata > Actinopteri > Pleuronectiformes > Paralichthyidae > Pseudorhombus > Pseudorhombus dupliciocellatus. The sequence continues at coordinate 1,026,975 of JAFBJW010000068.1, forward strand.
CCAAGTATTGCTCAGGACAGAATCCCCATGCGGCCCCTTGAAGCCTCATCTGCTTCACACTTCTCTAATCATTGCCACTGGATAGCGTTACACTTGACTGGATTGCACACCAATAATCAGACATGAGGGACATTGGCTGTACATGACAGACGAGCTGCTTTTTTCTCTTTCCGGCAATTATCACCTCCGCCAAGGACGCCGCGTTCTTGTCTGTTTGTTAGTCAGATAGTGAGCAGGATGACACGAAAACACCATGAAATCGGATGGAAGGATGAGATAGGAATAAAAAAGAATCCATTACATTTTGGTGCAGGTGTGCATGGAGCGACAATAATTGGATGGATAATAATTCCGGTTTTGTAAATAATATTTTTAAAGGGGTGATTCAGTTAACATGGGAACAAATATTACTTCCAACTATATCAGAGAGTAAGTGGAGGAGCAAGTGGCTCTGCGATGTGACGCAAATGTTGAGGGTGCGTGCGATTTGGTGCAAAAATTCCCGATCTGGTGAATGTAAATGCAGTTGCGTGAGCGGCCTGCCGAGCTTCAGGCGGCGGCAGATAAAGGGGCGAGAACAACACCCTCAAGATTGATGGCTGCACATTTTGAAGCGAGAGTGAAATGTCTCATTTGATCCAGTACAATGTAAACATTCATCAAATCAGACAAAAAAAAGAAAAACTACTTGTTCGACATCGGCATCAACAGCAGACCTCGTCCATCACGGGCCCAGATTGCATCTGCAGCGTCTCCTCGGTTCTGTGCCGACTCCTCCACCTCTGCTTCATCTCAATGTTTCAGTGATCAGCATCCCATGATGCGGTTTTAATTTGACCATTGTCCGGGCCGGATTTTGTCAACGCAGCGCGTTTAGAGCCGTTAAAGAAACTTCCCTCATTATCGACTCACCACTGTGCTGATGGGGGTGAAGCGTTTGAGCTCACAAACTGGAGTCTGGAGTCTCGGGGGGAACAGTGTTGCAGCCAAATCCAATACAACTGAAGTAAAGTGTATCCTCCTCCTCAGATGTAATAAAACAACAATACAAAACATTCCACTTCCACTCCGCTCCTGTGATGTCCCACGAGCCCCTGAACGTCCCCTGAGATTCTCCCCAGAGGAGTGTTGGTGACTTCACTTCCTGTCCTGGACTTAAAGGTTTAAATGTTGTGGGTGACCTTGTTTCCCCCCCGAAACTCCTGCAGTGGTTTCAGACACTTCACGTCACTGTCGGCACGGCGGTGAGTAGATAATGAGGGAATTTTTTTGGTGAACTATCCCTTAAAGCTCCTGCTTTATATATTTACACTCACTCTAAAAATATGTTTTAAAGGCTGATAGACAGCATGCATTGCAGTTTACTTCCTTGCAGACAACCTGGTTGATGACAAAGCAACCTAATTTCATAAGTGCAAATTGTTGCTTTAGAGGGATCCACACTTTGACTTTATCGCCCGATTCCAGAGTTTGAAGTGAGTGACTTTACTCTCAGTATCCCTGCGTGACGTATTAGGTCACGGGTGTTAGGTGCAGCAAAAATCCTGTTAGCCTCCAATCCATACATGGATTAGCATACAATTTAGTCGCAAGTGAAGTCGGGTGTCTCTGCAAAACGTTTCGGAGCAAAAAGGGGAAAGAAAGACGGCGGCCAAAAGAGGAGAAAGAGAGAGGGTAAGCGAGGGAAGAGAGTGAGAGGCATTCCTGAATTCTCAGAGTTACTCAGAATAAGCATGTGTGTGTGTGTGTGTGTGTGTGTGTGTGTGTGTGTGTTGGGTCAATAATGAGTCAGTTTGAGCTGTGGCAAAGAGTTGTTTGCTTTGAAGTCTAACGAGAGCTTTTGGAAACACTGCATTGAAGCTTCGAGTGTGTGTGTGTGTGTGTGTGTGTGTTTGTCTCTGTGCGTGCATTTTTGAAAATGCGTGCGTTTGTCAAGAAGACTTAATCACTTCCTGCAGCAGTGCCATGGGAGCGGTCCACGCTTAGAGAGAGAGGGAGAGGGAGAGAACGAGAAAGAGAGCTGCAAAGGATCGTTGCTGCCCGGCACTTTTTTGATGCCCCGGCACACAAAAGTTGCGGGCCCATAAATAAACCGTCGAGGCATCTGAGGTGATTTGAGAGATCAGACTTGCAGCAGTCATTAATAATCGAAAGCCAAAAAAATGTGTTTGCTCTAACTGAAGGATAAAGCCCACACAATTGTCTAAACCTGCCTGTGTGCTTGGCCTGCGTTATTGCTCCGGAACTCAGTGAGTCCTCCTCACGCAGCTTTTTAAAAAGACACTCAGTGTGTATCACAAAATGAAACCAAGTTGGTTGGATTACTGCTCACATGTGACTTTTATATTCTGTCATTTTGAATGATTTAATCTTTTGTTCTTCCTGCTGGGTGTTGGCTATTTCAGAGACTCAGTCCGATATGGTGCAATAAATATAATCAGATGGGGGTTTTGTCGTTTATCCTGAGGATGACGTTGGTCCACAGACTGAAGACTGTGTAGTGTTTCATCCGAGGTAATGTTTTAGGTAAACAGCTAATGCACCATATAGGTATGAATAAACATTAGAAATAAAGCCATTCTTCATGAACCAAACCTCTGTCTCACCCACAGACAAATTTTGTACTGTACATTCACAGCATTACACTTTGTCATGTCCCCGCTCAGCGCATAATTTCTGTCTGCCTACTGTGCCTAATTTCTTGATAAATTGCAGAGCCTGAGTACTTAATCACACACTCTTTCTCACACACACACACACACACAGATATACCTGCATACGTGTCACACTCATGTCACCCATATATAAATCACAAACTCCACAAATCTCAAAAAGCAGATACACACACACGCATGACAGATGGGGTCCAGTGTCAGACCGATGCTGTGTTTGCCACACGTGTGACAGATTTACAACATGGTCCAGGGATGCATCATTTCAACCTCCTTCAGGGGATCATTGCAAATAATATATAGTAATAAATGCATTTAAACAAAAAATATTTTTTTGGTGTTTACATTTGCGTGATCATTTGACCTGTTCTGCGGCGGCAAATGAGGCGCTCCTCTCGGAGAACCAGGTAAAAGTTCATCCATCATCCGTTCAGCGTAAACAGGAAGAGACAGAGATCGCCGTTTGAAAAAGTTCAGTCGACATCAAACCATTATCAGAGGCTGCCTTGATGCTTCGCCCCGGTTTCCCTCTGAAGCTCACCTGTTTTCCGACGGGGAGAGACAGGGGGTGCACAGCGATGGCCCGTCTCGGTGCAAAGGGCGCACAAGCAGATTTTAATGAGACAGAGAGGTATTCGCCGCAGCTCGCTCTCACAGTTCCCCTGCACCATTTGCAATAAATGTCGCAGAATAAAGGTCAGTTCCTAAATAACCAGAACCACGGGCGGTGAAGATTAAGAACGCCGCAGTATGAATTATCCCTGTAAGCTCAGATACATCACGTGTGACCAGAGTGTGAAATCAGAGAGAGAGAAAGGGATTGACAGTGTTTAGTTGTGTTGTCGCCATGCTCCGCGGGCCACCCACCTCTCAGCATGAGCAACCTTTAACAATTTTTCCCATAATTGCTGTCTGGCATTTGTGCCCTCAGACACACACACACACACATCATTTGTTGTGGCGCTAAATGCTTGTTACTTCAGAATCTTTCAACCTCCAGCTAACCATCCAGTGATGGTGAGAGCAACAGGCCAAATGGTTCCCTAGCAACCTGATTCCTGGGGTGGTGGTGGAGTGGGACAGAGAGCGTGGATGCTGAAGAGTCAAATATAGTTTGAGAGTTCATTTTATTCTGATCACAGTTGCGTGAGAGGGTTGGTTTTTAATTGATGCCATAGAAACGGGGTGGAATGTTGTAACTGACAGTTTTGTGGCTGTTTCCTCGGCGCCTCGTTACCGCTCCACTGTCCCCGGCTCCATCCCCTAATCGCTGCTCTGCAGACTCCGGCTCCTAATAACGTCTTTGCTGCAAGATGGGAGGAGCTTGAGATGCATTTAAACACCGTGGATTCGGTCCAAACTACTCGATTTGGTGTGTTGTTTATTAAACCGGACTGATTGGCTGGGGCAGCAGCAAAAGAAAAACAAACAAACACCGGATTTTCCCAAAGTTTCTGCCGAAGTTGAGGTCATGACACTGTCAGACGTCAAAATAGGTAAAATCTACGATGAGGCATTAAGATACTTGTCCTCGATGTGTAGAGAATCAATGAGTGTGAAATCTGTGACTGGCTTTGTAATAGATTTAGCTACATTCCATATTCTGTCCCCTCTAAGTCACATTATTCAAGGGGCTTTAGGAAAGGATATATCACACAGAATGCATCAATGATTCAGGGATCGGTGACAACGCTCGTTTGTGCGTGTGGATAAATAGATTAAGTGGAAAAGAGGGAGGGCGGGATGGCAGAGACTAGAAGGCATCTACCTTTGAACTGCTCTGAGTCAGAGGATCCAGCTTTCTATTAGACCTCTGAGTCGTGCCAGGATACAGGAGTCAGGGGAGGACACGGGCCCGAGCCCATTCCAGCCAGCCTCTCTCCCTCCACCTCTCCATCTGTCTCCGCCTTTGTTGCCTCTCGTCTCCTTCTTGCTTCCCTGTCATCGCACTCCCTTTGTTGCGCTCATTCCGTTTTTGTCTTCCTGAGCTTGCATCTGTTTCTCCCTCCTCTCTGTCTCTCTCTTCGCCTCCCCTCCCTTCCTCAGTCTCTCCTCCTCCTCCTCCGCAGTCTGACTGAAGTGATTCACAGTTTCTCCCATGTGTTGACACCGGCCACAGTCCGAGCGCTTTCCCACGGCTTAGCTGTGTGGACCCCAGACGCTGAAGCTATGATAGGACATGTCTCCATTATCTTCTATCATCTCAGACACTTTGCTTTCAGAGGCTGGCAATTATCGTAATGCGAAATTGAATTTTGGTTCCAGCTCTGTGGTTGTTGTTGACTCTCACGATGCATTTCTATGAAAGGGGCTTTGCTCCAATCACTGCTAAACTCATACAGATACAAAGTCACCGGCTCGCCAGTAATTATGCTTGTGTATTTGTTGGTTGTATTAATTAGCTTTTTTTTTTTTCCTGCAAGGACAGTGGGATATTCACTAAGCTGCGACTCGATGCAGGCGCCGTGCTTCGTGTGCGGAGCTCTGCGTGTGCCTGCGTGGGCGCTGCGTATTTGTCGGTGTCCTTCAGTGTCCACAAGACATTTGTAACTTCCCACATGCTTCTAAACTCAAGGAAACCGACGCTGACAAATGTTTCTCTATTCAGTGAGTCACGAGGCGGAAAGTCAGGAGGCAAAGAGCGCCGCTCATTTACCAGAGGAGCGATGTTTGGAGTCACAAATTAATGCACAGTATAATTTAGCACTGTTTGAATGAGTGTGTGAATGGATGACTGCGGCTTAAATGGAGTAGTCGATAAGACCACAAAAGTGCTGCATGATTACAGTCAAGTGGCCAAATATATTATGTTATTAATTCTCCAGAGCTTGTATGTAAATTTTACATTTTCGTAACATTTAATATAGTGATGCAATCTGTTTACTTTTTCATACACTGTGACTTTCACTGCGTTTCACTCCCCCAGATTCAAAATACTGCATAATTCCATACGTAATCAGATGGTCTGCATGTCATGATCATCCATGTTTCAAATGAAAATCAACAAAAATGCCTCCAAACAGGCTCCGAACGATGGCGTGGCCTCTGTTAAACTTAGTCGTAACTTTCAAACCTGCCAAAGTGTGTACGAGAGAAAGTAGACACCTGAAAGTTACAATAAAACAAATATCTGCAGCCTAAATAAACAATTTAAAGGAGCCTGAATCAATATAAACTTCAGCTCCTTCACTTTTGAGGGAGCAAATACAGCGACATGAGGAACATGGAGGGTTTTATCTCCAAACCTCAACAGTAGCTGTTCTGTGATTTATCAATATTGAATCAGTGGAAAAGCATCTCGCGTTGCACGGAGCTGCCGCTGTTCTACTGCAGATTCTGTTAAAATATTTACCCCTCTTTCAGTTCTTCTCAGCTGAAAGTTTCAAAGGTGAACCTTGGTGGATGATGAGTTTTGTGTGTGTGTGTGTGTTTGTTTTGCAGGATGGATACTCCCAGTATCACTTCGTAGGCTCGGCCTCAACGATAGAGCGAGACAGACAGAGGCCCTACTCCTCCTCTCGAACTCCGTCCGTCTCGCCTGTCAGGACGTCCCCAAACAACCGCTCCGGTGAGGAACACGCGACACATTTTATCTTATGTATTTGTCTCCTTCCTTCTCTGACAAACAGTTGGAATTTAAAGCTCCAGTTTGCAGGAATATTTTGCGGTATAGATAAAAGCAAAACTCCCCCTTCACCACACACACTTCCCTTCCAAACCTCTGGGTGAACATGAAAGCCGACAACATTAAAGGTCTTCTATAGAGCCAGTGTTTGGTTTGTCCTTTCTGGGGTACTGTAAAAACATGATAGTGCAGGAACTGCTCCCGATGTGGACTTAGGATAACAAAAACAAATACAGTCGGCTGTTTTCAAACCGGAGCTGAAGGTGTTTTCCAGAATTATAAAGGCTACAGGAGCTTATCCAGGTCATACATGTGCACACCAATGATTTAGGTGAGGGGCGGTGTTGCAGGAACAATAATTAAGCCGTTGGCCTCAATTAAGTTTTAACTTTTGCTCGATCGATCGGATTCCTCGTCGAGGCGCCCAAGCCGTTAACATCAGCGTTCGCCATCTGCAGGCTCTCATGCAACCAAAGTGTGATTATCATTACCCTGTAGCTGGAGCCCGCCGGCCTTCATGCTTCGTAAAGGGTGCATTAGCATTAGCTGTTAGCATCAGTGGTAGGAGATGCCTTGAGCTGTGATTTCTCCACACCAGGCTTAGCGAGCTGATGAGGCAGAAAAGTACTTTTCCTTCCTCCCAGCTTAGAGAGGTCTTCAAGGAGAGAGACAGAGGGAGGAAAAGATGTATTTGTGTGTGGGCGTGTGCATGTGTGTGCGTGTGCGCGCAGAGACAGTAAAAGAGGGAGGGATGAGATAAACAGAGAGGGAGATAAAGAGAAAAAGCAAGGAGGCAGGAAGAATTAGGGATTGAGGGATGGTTAATGCCGAGACGAGCAAGGAAAGGATGAGGATTTGACTTTGGCCAATGACATTGAAAATTAAAGCATTAAGCTCAGAGCGGCCATGGTTAACAGTGAGTTTAGAACAGCTACAGTGCACTCTTCACTTACTCTTCTTAGCCATGATGTGCTGAAAGCCCCCCTAGCTGTTCTAAATCCACTGCAAAACACAGCCTGAAGGGGTTTGCTGCTTGCATAAGGTGGTAACTGCATATTCATGGTCGAGTTGCATAAAGTAATTACACAGAAATGTATCGATAACAAATAATTATTCTTCCACCAAGCAGCAACGCAGTGATTACAGGGAATACTTGAATATTAAAAGGATCACCTCTTTAATTGTGCAGTTGCCATCAATCCTTTATGCCGGTGTGTGTTTGTGTTGTAATGGAGCTGTGATATTGCTCCAGCATCTTGGGCGTCAATAAAGCTGCTTTCTGACATGCGCTGAACTCGGAGCAGCTGCATGTGAGAATGCAAATGGGTAAACGGCTTCTTCGCAATTTTCTGGAAAAGGTTTTAATGAGCTGATGTGAGGAAACAGCAGGATTTCTTTCCCCGGGTTCACTGCGAGGGAGTTGCCGTGAAACTTCCCAGATACTTCTGGGCGTCAAGGTATTCGTCCGACAAAGGGACAGGACGCAGCATGTTCCCTCACTGCCCGAACATAAATCCTAACCGGCTGGTCTTGTTTCTCTCATTGTCTCGAAGTCACAGAATAAAAACATGACTGCTGCAGTAATACTAATGCACTGACTCAAGGTTGTGTTTTAATATCTTTATCAGTTGCTTTGAACGGTTGGGCACTGGAATTATTCATGTCATAAAAGACAAGAGAGAGAGAAATGTGGATGTGCAGGAGTTTGGGGTAAAATGGCTGGAAATGACTCCCATGCCTCCTCCCCCTCTTTGCCTTTCTGCTCATCTAGCCCTCGTTCGCCCGTTTCATACTTCCCCTCCTCCTCCTCTTTGCAGTAATCCTACTTTCTTCTCACCTCTCCCTCTGATCTCTCACTCTTTGCAGACTGCTACTCAGACTCGCACACATACACATACACAAACCCTCATGCATCCATATCTCCTCTCTGCATACGCTCCAGACTGCAATCCAGCCCCTTAGAGACGGATCAAAGCAGGAGGAGTAATGATGGTGTGCAGGCACAGTGAAAGAGGGGGAGTGAAAGAGTTGGTGTGAGGAAAGAGTGATAGAACAGATAGAGAGAGAGATGAAGGGGAGGTTGGAGGCTGCTGGGATGGCAGAGAGACACATGGAGATGCAGAGGGAGAGCGAGACCTTTGCATCCATCATTACCCCTTCAGGGTTCTGCTGTGTTTTGCGCTGATAAAACAAGTCTCCCGAGCTCTCCTGCCCCGCGGTTTCAAGGCAGGTCCCCACGGTAACCGTAACCACTGGTGATGACTCCGTCTCTCGGGGAGTCCGCGCATGAGACAGCTTTGTGCGTCCACCTTAATGGAATTGCGCCGCGAAAGTTGTCAAATGAGAATAATTAAATATCCAAGGTGTCAAAAACATTCTCTCCTGTTACTTCAGTTGCACTAAACGTTTTGCAATTTCATTCACCAAACAGTCAGGGAATTTATGGAACGTATGGACTTTGGACTTCGCAAAGGCCAATGGACCTTTGTGTGTGTGGAAGCTGTGTGTGTGGGCGTAAGACGTCACTATGCTTCATAAAGTGAGCGTTTCCAGAGACTTTATTCTATGGGTGTCTTACCCCGCTGCTATCATATCGGCTGTAGGAGAAATCGAACCGAGACGTGAGAGGGATTTATGCTTCTGCAACTGAGAGCAGTGTTCCCCGCATGTGTGCATGCAGAGTCAGGTTGAATGGGTCCAAAGACAAACACCCTTCACATGTGTGTAAAGGTTATACAGTATCTATATCTATACTGTAAAACAGTACACAGTGGATGCTTGCAGGAATGCTAAGCTAAGCAAACTGAAGGGGCTGATTACCCAGGTCGGCGGGATTCTGGCAATTCACTGTGTCGAGATAAGAGCCACTGAGTAAGCATTTTTACTGTGCCACGAGGGGATAGCACTGGCACATGCCCGGTGTGTGAGGAAGAGAGAGAAAGAGCGAGGGGGCGATCGAATGCACAGCGTGTGTGGTGTGCATGTTTATGTATGAGAGCTCACATGCGCAGTGATCCCTCCAGTTCAGTACAATACGATTGGTTGGGACAGTGACAGGAAGAGAAGGAAGGGGTAAAAGGCATTTGCAATTCAAAAACCTATATATCATAAATAACAGTAGTAAATAATAACTAGAATGGCACAGGCGTAGAATATATGGGTGTCATGAAACATGTCGTGTGTGCGTGCGCGTGTGTGAAGTCTTTTAACAAGCTAAAGGTGACCCGTGATGCTGACAAGCTAAATGATGAATAATGACTGTGCTCTTTGAAAGACCAAGACACACACTTAACGGGGAATAAACCTAGAAGCCCAGAAGTGTGTGCCCGTATGTGTATGCTGATACGTGTGTGTGTGTGTCTGTGTGTGCGCGTTTAGCGAGCGCACCAGCCTCCCCCAGAGAGATGATGTGTCTGAAGGAACGTAAGATGGACTACGATTCCACGGCAACCAACGCTGGTTTCCATAGCAACAAAGGAGAGCACACATCCCGGAAAGACGGCATGGCAGGTGTGTGTGTGTGTGTGTGTGTGTGTGTGTGTGTGTGTGCGCAATGGAGAAACAAAGAGGAATGAAATTATTCCATTGTATCCCTCTCTTTATCTTTTTCTCTCTTCTATTTCCATTCCCTGTTTCTCCTCTGACTCTTATCTGTCTCTTTTTTAACCTCAAACTATTTTTCTTCCCCTACTCACTGACTTTTTTGGGTTTCTTTCTCTTTCTCTCTCTCTCTCCTTCAGCATATCTAATTTTTTCCCTCCCATCCTGTCACTATCTTTCTCCCCCAATATTCTCATGAGGTCACAAAGTAATGCCAGAGCTCTAATTGAAGGTCTAAGGTCTGTGCATCTCCTGTTCTCTTATCTTTGTTAATCCAGTTCAAGTATCATGCGGGACGTCTACATTGTTCCGAAACTCTTATCTGACTGCCAGCGATGATATCAAGCAAAACCAGGTGAGTAAACGGGTTAATACATCCAAATAAACAGAATAAACAAACTGTAGCTACATACCCCTTCAATACCTGCATGTAATAAAGTATTCACAGCATGAGTGTGTTCCCACCTGATGCCTGATCTGAGGCGTTTCACACCCCTCACCTGCCATCTCTCACCTTTCTCCCTTTCCTCTTTTCACGGTGCTCCCCGCTCACTCTCTTCTGCCTGCCGCGCCCTCGCCCTCACCATCTGTCTCCTTCCCCGCCCGCCTCTGCCATCACCACCGGTCCCTCCCCAGACTCCAGCCCAGCCCTGCGTTGTGCCCCCCCAGCCCCAGCAGGACAGCCCGTCAGCAGCCGTGCTAAAAGACTACGACCCCTATCCTGCCCCTCCTTCCTTCCCGCAGCCTCCGCAGCCTCCACCTCACAGCCAGAGCCGGAGCTTCGAGGAGGCCTACTACGAGGACCAGGGGCCGCCGCCTCCTCCGACCCAGCCGCAGCCGCAGATACAAGTGCAGGTGCAGGCCCAGCCTCAGGCCCAACCCCAGCAGCCTCCCAGCTCAACCGGGCCGCCCCGGGACCCGAGGGAAGATCTGCGCATGCATCTGGGCTTAAAATCCACTGGCAACTACGTGGACTTCTACTCAGCCTCTCGGCCGTACAGCGAACTGAACTATGAGACCAGCCACTACCCAGCCTCGCCCGACTCCTGGGTCTAGCCAGACGTGATAGGGGAGGGGGACAAGACAGAGTCTGTGTATGCTCGTGTGTGAAAGGGATTATTTTTTACAAGCGATCAGCAGCAGATGAACCGAAGGTGACAGCGTATAGAAAAGGCATCTTGTAGTCAGTGGCAGGAAGCGAGCGCTCCTTTAAAAGAGGGTTAAAGACTGATTTGGCGAAGGAGCGCGGCCAGGTAGAGTGACAATGAGAGTCTGTGCATGTGCATGCCAACATTTTCCTTTTCTTTTTTAAGACCACTTTATTTCTTCAAAGTCAGCTCCATCGTAACGTCGAGTGGATAAGGAGCAAGTGGGAGTAGGCTTGAAGTGTGAGAGACAAGTGGGCCGTGGAAAACAGCGAGAAGACGACCAGGCACGGAGAGCACACCGAGGCCTGGAGAGGAGGACAGAGATGGGATGGAGAAATAATGGGGAGAAGATGACTCTAGAAATGAGAAGGCCATTTTGATAAAGATAGAGGGAGGCGGGGAGGAGAGGCAACGATGGCATCAGGGTTCTCGAGGTGGTCCGGAAGACTAAAAGCACAGAGGAAGATGAAAGCACATCACACATAAGACAAGTCGTGGTGACAAAACGTAGCACTGCTTTTATTCCCCGCCGTTTTGTTCCGATGGCCTTGCTGCCTCCAGAGACTTCTGAATTTGTTTTCAAGGAATGTCATCGTCAAGAGACTTCTTTTATCTCATCGTTCTTTTACATGTTTTTTTTATTTGTACTTTTTCTAAATTTTCACTTTTAAAAAAAAAAACAACAAAAAGCATTTTTATTTCCTGACTACAATTCAAAGGTGATTTAGTGTGTATATTACACGTTTTTGATGGGGCCACTTGTGAATTTTTTTTTTTTTTTTTTTCATGACTGAAACAAACGAAAAGCAACAAAAACAGAGTCAAATTAATCCAAAGTAGAAAACACAGAAGTTGTCAGGGTGGATTGCCAGTGGATACCTTTGCTTTTTGCCCTTTCCGAGAGGAAGCCCTGCGATGCTTTCTCTCCCCACCAAGTTCATTCTGATTGTTGTGGACGTGCTCAAAACGTCAGAAGCAGTTCTGGGCTGCCAGAGCAGCGCCGCTTCCAGGCTCCCCTTCAACACGAGTTCTTTTTCACTGCCTCAAGAATATACGTGTGTCCAGAGCACTTTGGAAAGGGTTGTCTTTTCCTTTTTTTGGGGAGCAAATTTATTGGACCGTGTTATTTTCCTGCGGTTTCTCATCATCAGTAAAAACAAACATTTAAACAAAAAAAACTGGTCTGTCCAACAAGAGCCACCATAGATATTGTACATGTCCCTGTACAGTAGAGAACGACTGAGAGAGACTGAGAGACGTGCCAAACTTTGACACCTCCTGGGCACCCGTCCTGTTGGAATTTAAAGGGACATTCTGTCAAAGGTTACAGACAAAGATCGGATGACTCCTTCTGCTGTTTGTAACTTTTATTTTCTTGTGTTTTGATCAGGTGACAACATAACTTACTGCTGGGGATCATGGGTAACATCTCTCTCCCGTAGATGTACAGACCTGCCTCTCTGTGTTTGCTGAGCATGTGTGGGCGTGTGGACACGTGTATGTATGTGTGCGTGCGTGTGTGTGACTGAATGCGTGGCCCATGTGTGTACACGTAAACTTGAGCGAGCGTATCTATGCATGCATGTGCGTAGTAGTGTGTGTATGCCTCCGTTGCGTGTATGTGCGTTCCTGTACAAATCAGTGTCCGAACAAGGCATTCCTACCGACAGTTTGTCCAGTTTTACAACCATGAAAAACCAAGGTAAAAATCACTAGAATGAAAATGTTGATATAGAAGGACAAATGTATAAATCTATGAATATAAATATAAATATATATATAATTTTTATGTGCAGATGTCATTGTCACTAAATGCAAGAAAAAAAAAAGATTACGTGGTGTACAACAGGCTCACTTTGACCTAAACGTCGAAACTGCTGATTCCCCAACCCCCACCCCCCAACCCCCAACCCCTCAATCGAGACAAAAGACAAATCCCACCTGAGGACGCTCAGGCTCTGGTGTGAGTTGTGTGTTGTTGTGTGTCCATGCTTCTTAGATGACCGTGCCGAGAGAGGAGCGTACTTGAACACAAGGATAAATAAAGACTCTTTGCAATCAAACGCCGTGGCCTTAATGTCAATGACCTCCTGGGCTGCATCCACACTCGCTCAAAGACGGTTTCTGTCGTTTGTGTCATCTCCGGATAGTGGGAGGGAAATTGTGCAAATTACATCCTATGGTTCAAACACTCTGCACCACCCAAATAATACTTTATTGTAATAATCAAATCAAATTATTTGGACTAATGTTGGCAGAGAGCAGTTAGCCATAATAAAAGAAGTAACATTTTACTTCCCTCTATGAATAACTACAGTTAAAAAAAAAAAAGCACCAGCGCTATGTACGATAAATGGTGCTGGTCGGGTTGTTAAATTGGAGCCCATTGTCATTTTCTGCTGAGTAATTAGCATGAAGTGGAAGGTTGGACGTCTCCCCTGAAAATAGTTGCCTGCTGTGACTGAAAATGACGCTAATGAGAGCAGCGAGAGTCAACGGCGCTGAAAATGGCGCCGGAGCAGCGAGAGTCAAACCACAACATTATCATTACGGGCTGCACATCCATACCAATAACGTCACAACACGTCACGGAGCCGACAACTTGAAAATTCGCACATAGTTTCAATTCATTTTACTGCAGAAGAACGGGAGAGGCAGCTCAAATTGTTATAATGGCTTCTCGGACTTATTACGTGTTATTTAAAGAAAAATCCTGAGCGGGTGACACAGATCTTTCGCCTCATTCTTGTTAATGGTGACTCCACTTCCTGCCTGTCAAGCCTCAAGAGATGTTGCAGTCGAAACAATTAAATAATTTAAGGGGAAGCTCAGCTTCGCACCCGCCCACAGCCTTACTACAGTGATGCAGCGCTTTCTGAATCACAGTGGATGTTTCAGGGCTCTATTGATGCAGTGACATGTCTATATATATACATCAGACACGTCCCCAAGCAAACAATCAATCAAATTCAGATTGCTTTCACACTCCCAATTTACCACCTTGTTTCCCACTGGCTGACAAGCAACACTGTTAACATCCTGATAGCATCATCTCTTCACACACACACATTCACTGGGGACTGCAGACTGACAGGCCTGTGGGAACACGTGCATAATAAAGCTCTGGGTATCACCCTCTCTGCGCAGACACCCCCCTTCCCATATTGTTAATGTACTTGCGTTGCGTAGCCGTGACAGGCGTGTTTAAGCACGCCAGGGGTCTTAATATTTCATTGTGATGTTGCCCCAGAGTGACAGCGGTGGGATGTGGCTGGAGGAGTGTTCGTCATCATGGAGACGGTGAAGAGCCATTGCCGCTGGTCCCCGCACGCCCACCAGCCTCAGTGGTCACATTAACGACAGTGGACAGACTTCGAAGATGTAAAGTTCCACTTTGTGTCTTTCCCATTCGTTTTTGAACCCATTCTACAGGAATCCATTCATCTGAACTTGAAGCAAATTAAGTGAATGATGCTGAGCTGGAGGAAGCCATATTCGTCACAGTCCATTGGAATCCCTCTCCTCCCTCTCTCCGCTCTCTCCTCTTCCCTGCCCCATCTTTGCCGTCGAGGTGAGGTCTGTGAAATGCGGCGCTGAGTAATAAGTCCATTGCGTTGATTATTAACCTTCACAATAGAGGCAGGCCTCCTGTGTCTGAGCACTGTTCCATAGTGGAAGGCTGGTATGACTTAATGTGGCATGAAAATAGCTCTTCAATTTTCCTGCTCACAGCCGTTCTACAGACGGCCCTGTTCCACCCTGCAGGGGCCTCAGGCCTTCACTTCCTCTCCCCCTAACGATGGCAGCTTATCGCGTTCAGCCTTTCCACCCGAGGAAAGACTCAAAGGTGCACGTTGGCACTGTCAGAAGAATACTTTTCGTCCCACACGTGAGCTTCAATGCGTGTGTTGTCCCTGTGACCAGCGACCTCTTCAGGGCGTGCCCCACCTCTCGCTCCAGCGTCTAGGGTTGTAGATAATGGAATTGTTAACGTATGGAGGCACAGGCACGTGGACAGGAGGGGGACCGAGTGAGAAGCAAGGGGAGAAGGAGGCAGAAATGCATTGGGGAGCAGGTGGAGGGTCTGTGATTTATCCTCAGACGATTTGACTGTGAAATCAATTTGTGTTTAAAGAGACGTGAGGCGCCGTGAAGCCGCTGTGAGCCACAAATAGACCTGCAGAAATTAATGCTCTCGTCTGAAAGTGAAGGGGAAGGAAGGTTAGTGCCTCAAGGGGAAAGAAGGTGTGAGCTGGGACGAGGCAGAGGAAGATGGAGAGGAGGGCAAAGACTTGTAAATAAGAAATAGGGAAGGACAAGAAGATTTTCAGAAATGCAATCACAGGGGTAACAGCAGCAGCAGAAGTAAAAGGTCCCTAAAACAATGTGTTGGAAAAACCAGAACATTTCCAATGCCATTCATGGCTCAAGAAAAAATAATGAAAAATAGGAAACTATTTTTTATTTGACCTGTTTGTCAACTGTGGAGGCAACAGCTGAAATCAGGGACAAAGTTTGAGTCACAGGGGCTGCTCTAGGTAAAGGTGTTTTCCTATAAATTCTGAAAAAGTTTCTGTAATTTCCATACACCCCGAGACACCGGCCGATAAATATGTGCAAATCAAAGACCTCCAGAAATAAAGTCAGGGAAACTGTTGAGGGAAAACTGACTGGAGTGCTGACATGATCTAATCTGTCAGGCTGTACAAAGTAGATAAAGATGAACGATGCAGCTCCGCCTTTGTCCCTCTGTCCAGAAACGAAGCCAGAATGTGAGGGACATAAACACAGCCATCTTGCTCATTTGGAGCTGGTTTCAGTAGTGATCAGGGGTTTGCTTATAAAGTCAAAAAGATACAGCAGGAAGTGTTCCCACTGCCAGGTGTTGGGGTGTCACCATGGGTTCATTTACACCTGCGGGAAGTGACACGTTGTTTCCGTTTGCCAAGAGTTGTATTCACAGGGCACCGGGACGGAACAGTGTTGATTACTACAGCTGAGGATAGGCTGAGTAAATGAGGAGGGAGGGAGAACCTTTATGAAAAGCAGAGCCAGGAGTTCTTAATAAAACACTGAAGTAACAACAACAAACACTGCACTTCACAGTAATAAAGGGGGTTGGATGTGGGGGTGCAAGGTTTGTGTTGCCTGGTGACTATTGCAGTATTACATTATATTTGTTGTTTATTATTTACAGCAGAACTTTGTTTTGTAATTCACGCATACATTTAATTAGTATTTATTCTGATTTCCTGAATATATTTCCTCATTATGCGCCCACACGCAGTAACCCTCATTTCAGGTTTCGGCAGGTTGAGTATTTTGCACTTGAATGTCGGTTTTGTGTCTGTGGAGCCAGTTTTCACTTTTGGAGGCACCTGGTAAAAAAAAAAAATTGCCCTCACTGTAGCTATCTAACTTTTTTAAGTGGTAGAGGAAGTGGTTTCCTGACTGAACTTGACCTCAGCCATTTGGTGGAGGAGAAGTAGAGCAAAGAGAGAAAGGTCTACAAGAAGCATCACTAATCAATCTTCTTGTTGCTCTGCTTCTTCTCTCCTTTCTGTACCCCCCCCCCCACTCTATTTCAGTCTGACCGTGATTGGCGTGACACACGCAAAGACGATGCATATGGATGTTACACACACACACACACACACACAGATGCACACATGCACACACATTAACAGCTACACACACACAGACACCATAAGGCTCCCTGTCAGGTATTGAATAGTCAGTGCTGCAGAGCAGAGCAGACGCCTTGGTTACTCATGTGTGAGGGTGCTGCTGCTGTGGCTCACAGAGCAACAACAGGGTGAGTGTGTGTGGGGTGAGTGAGATAGTGAGAGAGAAATGGAGAGAATGTATGTGTATGAGGTATGATTGAATGTGTGTGTGTGTGTGTGTGAGAGAGAGCATGCACGTGTGTTCACCTGTCAGCCTGAGCAGATTCACTCACCTGTGACGTCCTCATTCTGTCTCTCTGTAAGCCATCACTGGGAGTGCTCCTCTCAAAGGCCCAGGCAACGCACACGTGCACAGAGTGGTATCAGCCACGGGCAGGTGCTGAGATTGCTGCCTTCTGAGGAGGATTTCTCCTATGGCAGTTTGAACATGTGCCATATATTTTCTCACTAAGTACTGAATGCTCCCTCGCCTCGCTGTGTTATTACCTGCGTGGGGAGTTTGTCAAAGAAGGAGGAAGGGGCATAATGAACGGAATGAAGGGCGGAGGAGGGAAGGGGGAAGGAGCTGAAAGTGGAGCTCTGTGTTTGACTTTTGTTTCCTTCTCTCAGCGTCCATTCATCCCTCAGTGTTTCTGGGACGTCACAGAGTTTGGTTGGAGTGACAGAGATGATGAATCCTGCAGGACACAAACACCCACACAACTGGAGACACGTCCCTGATGCAGGGAAGCGGCATTCTTCCATCTAGTGGCCATGTACATATGTGCACACGGCGTGTGTGTGTGTGTGTGTGTGTGTGTGTGTGCGCTCAGGCAAATCAATATCATGTTAAGCGAATGTTTTTTTAACCTTTCATAGATTTTTAAATATATGTTTGTTTGTCGAGAATCGGTTCGCAGTTTTCCTTCATGCGGGAATGGTTTCAAACAAACAAGTGCGGAAAACTGTTAAATCTGTCATTTTCATCTTTGAAATCCTGTCTCATGAGGACGAGGACTGTTTATTAGCGTACGGAGTCCGTCAGGGCCCGAGCTGCTGTTGGCAATTAAGAATGACATCTTAATCAATGTGTCTCGATAAATCAGCGCGAGCAAAGTCTCACCATTTTTAATTAAGCACCGTGAATCATCATTTTAACAGCAGGTTGGATCCTGACCCAGCGGTGAACTTCTGACCTTTTGATTGGTTGTCAGCAGCCTCCTGTGGAGACGCTAATGCCCTGGCAACAGATTCTTGCACCATTGCTCATCAGCGTGTGTGTGCAGGGGCCAAAGTGACAGCTGTGTTCCTCACTTCAGGCAATCAGAAATTATGGTATGGTATTTTGAGTTAGTACATTGCCATTTTTTTTAATAGCGACACAAAAAATATTGTGTTCAGGAAACAATGAGTGTCACTGCCTCATCCTCAGCTTTTACTACACACACACACACACACTCTATACATCACCAGTATTAATGCACAGCTGTTCTACCAACACCCTTGACAGATCCCTATAGATGCCATATGTTTGCGGTCTCTATGCCTCTCTCCTCCATGGTCTGATGAATGAACAGAAGAAATTCAATATTATCCATACTGTCATTATTTTCCGTTCATTTGCCTCCAACACCTCCAGGCCTCCCTTGCATATCTCAGATTTGCCCAAGGACACTGTCATGTCAACCAATTAATGAGCCACTGTGGAAGGTAAGTGATCACTGAGGTCACACTGTCACACAACTGGTTTCCCTTTCTGTTTGTTGGAATGTTGCATTTCTGTCCTGTCCCTGCTGCTGGTAGGACTCACAGACAGCGGGTGAGGGGCGGACACAGGCCTCTTCATTAGAGGAAGACTCCGCTTGATAAATGCTCTGTTCAGAGTTCAGAGGCTGTGTCGTCGGACAGCCCCTTGAAGTCGTCATCCCATGTCTGAGTGGAAGCTCTGCAATATTTAAATGATTTATGGGACGGATGACACCGTACATAATATTTTAGTTTGACATTTTAGCATAAGTACTGTGAGATCTTTAGAAGGGTCTTTTTTTTGTCACGAAACACTTAAGGTGATGCATTGATACGTAATTTATGCGTCGCTGCAGCTCCTTTGGGGACACAGTCACATTTCTCCAGCCAATCATTCCACTGTCGTACCTGGAAGGGATTTTTTTATTTTTTTTTATCCCGGGCCTGTACTTGCATTCATGATTTACTGTAAATTAATTTAAGTGCTATTGGACCAAGTAGGATAATTTAAATGGAATGTAAATCAGAAAAGATGATCAGTAAAAAATACTGTCATAGATATTGATAATTATCTCAATAATAATTGAATTTCAGAGTAATTGCTTAGAAACTGTGTATGCTGCTGGATTTCTGATGTCCTGCTTTATGAGTTGTGTGCATGTGTGTATATGAGGGCCTGCGTCTTCAGGTAATATACACTATATAATAACAACTAATAATAAGTATTGTCTGTATATAGCTTCTAAATTAAAATACATTCTACTGTCAAGAACAAAACACTAACATCCAAGCAAACACAACCTGTTACAATCATAAAAGTGTAATTTGCTGGAGAAATAGAAAAACAAGACGAGAAGATAAACATTTATTTAAAGCATTGATTTCCTCAGTGCCTTTGTCCAAATACACATTGTGTATTTATTTATATCAAGAAAGTTCATGTTAAATGTACCGGTGGACATATTTAATTCAGAGCAATTCTCTTATTCTGACATCACCTTGGACAAGACGCGTGACGTCAGCGCGCTCCTTGCGTCCCCTCGCCGCCGTGAAGGTTGGCGCATGACGTCATGACGCAGCGTTTCCAAACAATAATCACGGAAAAGCCACGTTGACGGTCCAGACCGAAGCGAGCTCCAGATTCCAGCCCCGACGCCCTCGCCTCGCCGTCCCGCTCGGAGCCGACATGTCGTCCCCGCCGAAGGAGAAGGTGGAAACCAAAGGAGGACACCCCCCCGCAGGTAGAGATCCACGGACCGTCCGTGCTGCTGCGCGCTCACACGGAGGCCTTTGTGTTCTGCAGGAGGTCTCAGCTGAAATCCAAAAAAGAATAATAAGAAGAATCACATGACGGCGACTCACGCACAGTCCGCACCGGAGCAGCTAAAAACGTGGCTCCGCGTCCGCGCACCCACGCGCACGGACGGCGAGATCTGCCTCACGCGTACATTTCCTGCATTTCCCCACTTCCAGATTCGAGGGAGCTCTCCGCAGCGCCAATAAAAACACGGGATGTGCTGAGAGCTCATATCATGGCTTTATGTGATTTCTACGTGCCCCCTGCGGGTTGATGACGTGGAGGTCACGGAGAGGTGTACGTGGACATGAGCGGAGTGGCAGGGCACTGGGCCACAGCTGCCGCAGGCCTGGGAGTGAGATAACGAGGGGGACCTCGCTCCCAGCCTGCGATTACAGAGGCGGCCCAGTGCGGCCAGGCCTGCAGGTGTGGGAGCACTGGCATTAGCGTTACCTCGAGAGAGAGGTCAGAGGTCACAACAACCTTCCCAGAGAGTCTCATGCTCAAGGCCACATGGCGTTAAATTCCCCCGTGCCTCCCAGGTGTGTTACGCTTAATTATACCGGTTTAAGTTGCCCTGTCCCTGTTCTGTCTCAGATGGAACCAGTGGAAATTATTAGGGAGCTCGTGTAATGTTCCAGTGAGAAGCATTTCTCTGTGACCTACATTTAGGGAGATATGACCAGTCAAAGTCTAAGAGTCCTTCCACAGACAGATTTCCATTGATTAGGATCAGTGACACGTGGCATGTCAATATCAGATATTTAGAGCCATGTGTTGTTAAATATCTCTAGTTGTTTTTTGCTGTTGAGGTAATGTCCTTCCCTCGTTGGTGTGTTGCAGTGAAGGCAGGAGGGATGAGGATAGTGCAGAAGCACCAGGCGCCTGCCGTCCCAGAGCCACTGCCGAAAGAAGACGACGACGAGGAGTACGTCAGCAGCAGGTAACGAACCCACGTGACACGATCACTCCACGCGACTGCCACGCCGTCTTCAAGTTTGTGTGTCTCGAAGCTCCTCCATTGTGAATCCGTCTGTACACGTGCAGCTCGCACATGGAAGCATAAAGTAAAACAGAGAGTGGCGGGTCGGTTGGTAAGATACGCCTCCCACACGCATAATAAAACAACACACCACGCCTGATCTCACTTTTCTGTCGGGCTGCACTGTATGACATTTTGCCGCGGACCCCTCGTGCGCTGTTGACACAGCATAGATGACTAATTAGAGAAAACAACATAATTGTTGCATAATTACAGCATTAGTATCAACAACCCATTTAGCTGTTGCTATTGTTTCCTACAGGCTGCCTCAGCTTGCATTTCCGCATAAGCGTGTTAGCTCAGATCCATTGTTTGTCCCATGGTAGATTGATTGTGCAGATTTGCTGGCCCATGTTCATGTTTATTTTCTGTGTGTGTGTTTGATATAAAGAGTAAAAGACAATTGTTTTGTTTAATGAACAGTTCCTGTTTTTTTCAATAATCCAAGAACAGAAAAAAAAGGGGGAAAAAAAGTGGTGGTGCCAACTTCTGCTGGACGTTGTGATGACTTTTAATTTTCCATTTAATTTATTCATTCATTTATTTGTTGTCATTGCACAGTGATTAAGGAAATGATGTGTTCAAATGGTACAGATGGCAACATAACTCACAGACAAGTTGTAGTCCAACAATGAGCAGTATAAAAACTTCTGCAACAAACAACTGATGGAGAGCAAAACTGCTGCATCTGTTCATGTCACTTTATTCAATATATAAAGTACTTTTCAATTTTTAATTTATATGTCCAGACTTTATGGTTCCTAGCACACAGTCTAAATACCACTTATGCTACGACTGAAACCATGGAAAAACTTGACTCTAAAAAAGAAAAAAACACCATTTTATTTTCAATTTTTTGCAGTTTAAAATAAAAATCAAATAACCAAGGTGATTTTTTTTTTTTAAACAGCAATTCCTCTCACATGCGTCCACTCAATATTCATGAAGGCCTGTCGGCTGTGTGCTTATTGGTACAGGTGGCATGTTCACACCACGTATCAGTTGGTGTGCGCGGTAATGAGAGGTGATAAATGGGAACTGACAAGCAGTGCAGTGCAGCAACAGAGTTCAAGAACATTGCCAACTGTCAAGAATGTTCCCCCTGCGTGGACTTCACGCGTGCAGCCTCACGCGGTTTACGTCATCTGTCGTATGCTTCTCTCTGCCCCGTGATGTTTGACACGGATCGAATGCACAGAACCATTTGAAAGTTTTGGAAATTGCCGGGATATTTGAAGTGAACTTTTTGCTTTTACTTGCTTTGCTTCTCCCTCCTAAAGTGCCAGATGTACAAATTCAAAAAAGTAATTTTAAAGGTTGGAGAAAAAATGGGCCCGTAAACTGGCAGAGGCATACAGTGTTTAATAGCAGCCTTAATATTTATTCTGCGAAATATTTCCTCTTTATACGTTGCAGTCAAGGAAGAGGAAATATGGCCCGGGCTGTGAAAATAAATTACATAAATAGTGCATTTTAATCACGGAGGAACCCCATCTTAAATCGGCCTTCAACTTGATTAACTCCCTTTGGCCCGGCTAGTTTACCTTTTTTCTCGTGAAACGATCGTCTTGAACTAAAAATTATGCGTCGGCCCATCCAAAATAATATGCAGAGCACCTGCACCGCATCGATAAATACAGTCACACACACGCTGTCCCTCTCCGTGTCACGGTGATGGACGTCTAGCAGGTGGCTGCTGGGTAAATTTCACATTAGTAGCAGCCAGTGAAGCGTTGTAGTCAGGGGAAAACCTGCCGCACCCAATCTAGCTGAGATGGACAGATGGGGCAAAGAGGGAGAGATAGGTATGGCGAGGAGGAGAGGGGAGGATTAATTTTGCTATGGCGGCCGAAGGATGCCGCGGTGATATGAGGAGAATGAAAAGGAATGCCCCAGCAGAGGGTTCAAGCCCAAAGCCCATTTTCCACTGGTCAAAAAAACACGAACGGTTCAATCAGCATTCCCAACCGGGTCATGTGACACATGCGTTAAAGGGCTCCACTTTTCAATCGGCTGCGACAACCAGGTGAACGTGCTAATGTTACTTCATGACATCGGAAATTACACATCAGGGGAAATAAGCGGCGACGGGGAAAAAGACAATTGCCTGCGTTTAAAAAAGATTGGTGTAAAAGAGGTGTAACTGTCTGATGGAGGTGTTTCTCAAATGCACTGGGAGCGAATCCGCTAAATGTGTGTTGCAGTGAGACACTGAGAATCAGGAGAAGCAAGAGAGGCTAAAAGAGCCAGGAAGGACATGATCATGGGCCGCTGTCACCTCTCCTACACGTTGTCGTGAGGTGGTGCTGCGTGCGGCTGTGCAGTCAGCGGTTGGAAAAGAAAGTTGAGAGGAGACCGGCAACAGGCATAAGTTTCTATGGCAACCACCAGCTCGCCCACAATAGAAAGATTCCTGCTCCGCTCTGCTGAAGCGAGAGAAGGATGGGTGGGGCAGTGGCGGTGAGGCTAAATATAGAGACGGAGAAACCCTGAAAAAAAAACATTCATGTGCATCTCACTCTTTTCAGTTATTTGTTCAGATTTGCATTATGTATCTCCCTCCCTCTTTTTTTTTTCCTCCTTCTTCTCCCCCTCTCCTCCAATTCTTCTCCTCTGGCGCAAAGCACAAACTCCTCCTGAGGTTTCCCCGGCAGCTCTCTACTGCCCCCCGCAGGCTCCCTCTGTCTCCTGACGCAGCCACACAACCACAGCAGAGAACTGTCTCTTTGGCTTTGCCTCGTGTGCCCTTTTCCAAACACGCCTTTCAGTTTCGCTGACCGCGTATTTATTATGCTCTGGTGTTGTGTCTAGATTCAGGTGTGGTTGTGTCATGGTGGCGTTTTCTGAATCCTTGATTTAAAAAAAAGTCTTCACACTGATCGCCTGCTGTCTGTTTAATAACCATCACTAAAATGTCACGTGTCTTCAAAGTATCTATTTTCTGTCCGTCTGGCTTTAAATGAAGTGTTTCATGCGTTTGATGGAGTCACAGCCGAACGTGATTCAAATGCAGAAGTCAAGGCTCTCGCAATCCCAGCATTCCATTTTTCTCTTCACTGCCAGGGCTGGAATAAAAGCAGAAACTCTTGCGTGGAATGATCTGCCACCAGATGTGTACATGAACATGTGTGTTGAACCTGTTTCTCCAGCTCTGTCGCTCATATACTGTTTGAGTCTTTGCGCCCATGTTGTTACGGTCTCTGAGCTGGATTTCATCGTCCAACTTAAAGGTGGTATACAACCATATGTTAACTGCGTGTGTGCCGCCAGACCTGTCGGGATTGATGTCTTGCTCTCGGTTTGATAAGATGTGCTGTGTATATTTCTCTCAAGCCTCGACCTGACATATTACAAGCAGCTATTGAGAAATTCAACATATACAAGCTTTAATCTGACAGCAAGATAAACATTCTGATGGAGATGAGCAGCAGCAGCAGGGAAGTCAGTAACAAGATGTTGATTGCAGCGATCGTTCACTATTTCAAAGTAATTTGCAGATGTTGTGCAATCTGGAGTAGGGAGGGGGGGGGGTTAATGGTGGAGGTTGCACTTTGTCATCCGTGTCTGAAACTTTTAAGCCTCCCAACATATTTGGGTTGCTCAGCTGAGAGCTGGCCACGCTGGCTGTTATAACTAACGTCATTGACTGGAGTTTTGAAGGTGGCTCCCACAACCGGACTCTTTTCTCCGGGGGGGTGACAATGTCATAAATTTCAACGCCGCTCATTTGTCAAGTCAAGGTCGATACTTACCTCGGGTTCCACATTTCTCCCCCTCGACTTTTCCCTGCCTTCATCTCTTCCTCTACGTCTGAGTGAGCATGCGCCGCCCTCCCTCTCTCCCTCCATCGTGTCCCCCGATCCTCTAACAGTCCGATATTATATTTGTATTTTTTTTTTTGGCTCCTGTGTTTCCCTGCCCTCTCGTCTCTCCTCTGTCCACCCTGACCTGCCTTTTAGCCCTGATCTCCCTCCTCCACTTCTCTCATCTCCTTATCAAATCCTTTCTTTTTGATCATCTCCCTCCTCCCCTCTCTCCCCTCCTCTCCTCCTGTCATGCTTTCTTCCAGAGGCATTGAGCCCTGGTGTTTGGCCAGGAATAATTGGAGCTATTTAAGGTACTGGCAGGTCCAGCAAGTATGTGTGTGAGAAAAACACTGTGGGTGTTATGTGTGAGGACGGGTGAAGATGTTCATGTTTTTGTGTTGTGCGACTCTGTGGGGGGGGGGTTGACAGAGCCAGATGGGTAGCCTTTCATAACCGTTGCCATACTGGAAGCCTGTGCAGTGTATGATTAAATAATACACACAATCACCAGAGAGATACGCCCAAACACACACACACACACACACACACACACACACACACACACACTGCTCATTGTAAACCGTGTTGTTGTAGTGAAGTGTGATTTTCATTCTTTCTTTATCTCCCTTTCTTCTTTAGTCCACCAAAGGCTCCTGTGATCGTGTCTGGAGTGGTTACAAAGGTGAGACACACACACACACGTGCATGCACGCACACACACACACAGAGGTAATGTTGAAGTAAGCACTATGAGCTGGTCTATATCTGGGGCACGAGCTCTACAGGGAGAGGAAAAGGCTCAGTGCTGTGATAAAATGGGGAAAAAAAAGCCTTTCCGCTGTTGCCAGGTGCTTGATCTCTGTGGGAGAACAGTTTGGTTTACATCTGTACTATTCTCATAATAATAATATCTATTTTAATAATAGCAGAAATGGCTGTTGTCTATATTATATACAGAATTACCTGTATGTTGTACCACCACCACATTTTCTAATTTCTCAAATGAATTCAGCCCAGAGTTTGGTCGTCATGTCACAGTGCCTGCGGGTTCAGCCTTGACCTGCCACTTTGAGAAGTGGGTTGAAGTCTGAATAGCTTCAGCCATCGGGGCGAATAACTGTAAATCAATTCATGCTTGGTTGTTTAAAAGGACTGATACAGGGGGCCCATGTTAAGAAACACTTATTAAAACCATAAGTGATGGGTTAGGTATTTAATAGTTCATGTCGATTTTAAAAAAAATTAAAATTTAACAATGGTTTTAAGATTAAAGTAGAGAAAGGAAAAATCAAGGTGATGACGCGTCATCTTTCTCATGGAGACGTATGCGTGGGGTTAAAAAAAAAAACGTGTCCTTGACTGGCTGGAAGGCTCTGTATCCTGCCGTGTGTGTGTCTGTGTGTGTGTGTGCTTGCCAAAGATAGCGTTGATATCAGCAAGGTGGCAGGCATCCCATTTATCCCCCTGATCCTCCTCTAGCCTTCCCATTTGCCCCCCTATCACTGCCATCAAACCCAGAGGCAAGCACTGCACAAAGCCTCAGAAAAGCCTCGCAGGAGCTAAGTGAAACACTTGTGTGTATTTCTGTGTGCGCAGATTGTGTGGTCCCCTGGGACTTAAACAAAAAAAATAAAACATTTCCCGGCTGTGTGTTTTCTGTTTTTCTTGCGAATGGTAGAGCGAGACACTGGAAGTCTGATGCCTAAAAAAAACACGATGGAGCATTCGCATCAGCCAATAAACCTTTTGTCTTTTTGTATTTTAATGACTGATATTTGCTCTTGAGTGAAGGTTGTTATTTTCCAAAAAAAAACCTTGAAATACAGCAAAGCATTTTACAAGAAGGCGACCAGCCTCCTCCCTGTGCTTACACAATGCATCATCACTGTCTCTGTATATTGGGTGTTTGTTATATTGCAATAATAATTTGTATTGTGTTATCACCCAGCCTACAAGCTGTACACTCATTTCTTCCTCGAGTGATCACAAAAGATGTGCTCATAAAATCCATGTCCAAAATAACTATGTCATTCTTTTACTTTGAAATATTTGTTCCCCTTTAAACATTTATTTCAAGAAAATGGATTGTATAGGAGCGAGCAAATATGCTTTCCCCTCTCCAGACAGAGAGCAATGGTTAAACTCAAGTAGGACACCAGGAATCACGGTGTGTCTCAGTAATAGAGTTAATTTGTTGCCTTCCCTCCTGCACGTCTGCATCAGTGGGATGGAGATAAAGAGGTTGGAGCTTGAGGAGAGAGGAGAGGAGAGGGCCTAATGGAGGTCAGATCCATCCTCATCCCATACAGTTAGCAATGGAATTGGCTCTAAATCAAAGAGACACACACACATGCGCAACGGCAAATGTTTTGTGTCCACCTCCACACGATGTGCAGACATGCAGGGTAAAAAAGAAAAAAAAAAAAAAAAACGGCACATACAGAACACAGCCAACACACCGTGCAGAGGCAGGATTAAGGTCGAGCGAGGAGGGGGTGGGCGACTAAAGTGTAAAAAAGAAAAAAAAAAAAAAAAAACGGCACATACAGAACACAGCCAACACACCGTGCAGAGGCAGGATTAAGGTCGAGCGAGGAGGGGGTGGGCGACTAAAGTTCAGGGAGAGGCCCCGAGACGATGTGAGTCTGTATGTAGAGGAGAGTGGATTTAAATTGGCTGTATAACTTTATCACCCTGAAAAAGTCTGATCAACAGGAGTGAGGGAAATGTTTGCCCTCGAGGTCTGAGCGCCCCGTCACAACACCATGACAAGAATCTAAAGTATGCTTCGCTCTATGGGAACATCAGCTGCTGTTTCATTCGTGATGAGATGACATGATGAGAAACTAAAGAAGCCCATCTGACCCGCAGCAGTGGTTCTGGTTCTTCATTGTGGAAGCAAGTCTTTTGTACCGTGGCCCTCAGAGTTCACCAGGGCCACCGTACATTTATGGTCAAATTCAAACCCTTAAATCCAGGTCACTGGTCTCTCATGTCCTGATCTGACTGTGTTCTCCCCAGGGTGATAAGGACTTCACCCCAGTCGCTGCCCAGGTGGCCCACCAGAAGCCCCAGCCTTGTGTTCCCAAGCTGCACTCTGGCCAGCACATCAACCAGCACATCCACCAGCCCCGCAAGTGAGCCGGGCGCCAGGCTACAATGGCTCTGCTAACTCCACCAGCCGGCCTTCCCAACGGAACACACAGGATGAAGAGGTTTCCCCACTCGGCACAGATCTCCCCCAAATAATTGAAGTAATTTTTGTGACCCTGATGCTAAAAGAGCCATCGTAGAAGTCCCACTCTTTACAGCGGTGCAGCCAGGTTCTGCAATTTTGGATCCATTCCTTAGGAGAGGTTGTACAGTCTTAATGTGGTATAAATGGGCTGAGGGTCTTCTTAAATGGCTAGTTTAATTGGATTTAATTGCTGAGTCACGGGGGGGTGGGGGGTCTTTCTCCACTGATGTGCTGACACACCGCAACCAGCCAATTACAACATATCTGTCAATCAGGCCCACGAACCAACCAATCGCCTCGCAGTGAGGTGATGCACCAACGAGCTTCACAGACCAAAACAACCAATCGATGAATCCAAAGAGGTGGACGCCACAGAGAGCACCCGTCTAAATTGCAAGAATCAGTTCGATGCAAGTGTATCCACTGAGACGCCGCCAAAGTGCACGTGCACGGCCTGGACCAGGGGACGTAAAGGTAGAGCGTTACACGACACTGTCATTAGCCCGAATACCGAGGTCACCAGCGACTGACAAGCATTCCTTAAGACGCCTTCCCCCAAATCCCCAGAAGAAACATCCATTGAAATTTAGATATGACTCATCGGAGTCCTCCTTTTTTCTTTTTTTTTTCCTATAATGATGGCCGTCATTACCCCGATAGTTACCTGATGCATGTCCTTAATGTTGTGACTCAATATGGCTACTTATGATTACAGCATAAGTAAACAGTGCCGCGTCTCTCGCGCTACAGTGTCCCCCCTCCCGTCCTTGCCTTTAAAAGAGAGAGCCTCTCTCTCCTCTCTGCCGCTCTCCTCGCAGTGTCAACAGATTTTAGTGCAAAGCTGCTTCGTCGCAAGAAAAGTATGTCCCCCCGCTGTGCAGCTCACAAACGTGCACCTGCCTTTTTCCTTAATCACCAGTCCCCTTAAACTTAAGTGTCATTTGTTGCAACAACAACAATGTTCAGGTTTCCAGGAAGGACAGAAAGAAAATCAATTTACCTTACCAAGAATGAATGATCTCATATGTTTAATTTAATTAAGTTGAAGAGTTTTATTTTTTGTTTTGTTTTTCTGTTCTTTTTTTTTTTAATCATGAGTAAATTCAAATTGTACAAATCTTTAGTCGATGAGTGGACGTGGGTCGTAGGTGTGGTTGTCATAGTAAATAAAGATATTGACTATCTTGACAAATGTCTTTTTAAGCTGGTCTTTGAGTGAAAGGAGCGCTAACCGAGCATATCGTGTTCTATTAGCTCACTGCTGCATTTGAGGAGTCACAGACATTTTCTACATTTTAAATGGGGGGGGGGGGGATGGGGGGGGGGGGGGGGGGGGGATAGCTTCTTAGGAAGTTCACTCATTCTCTTGAGAATTGAGCATCCTGTGGTGAATTAGCACCGCGCTCCAAGGGATGAGGGCTCAGCTGGTGTTTTCGAATGAAACAGAAGCATCTCTCCAAGAGCTGTGTTTTCCCTTCAGCACACACACTCTGTGCACCAGGTGTCAGTGCATGTAATCCATTTTTACGCAAGCATCTGTACCATGGTGTTCTGTCAGCTTACGTTAGCCCAATAACCCAGCCAGTACTGGCTTAGTTGGTGCCAGTCTGTGGCGCCAGGCTGAAACACCCCATTACAGCCAACACAATGTCCTTGACTCTCCGTGTTTGTCTGTAGTTCCCTCAACATGGCAGACCTCTCATCCCCTGCCGGGTCCCATCACACCGACGGCAGGAACACAATGAGAGCATTACTGCAGGAGCCTCTGGTTCTGTGAGCGTGAATTCCACAACGACGCCGTAAATTGGATCCACACTCCTCCTTAAATAATTTCATAGCTGCTCTGTGCCGTGACACTGACAATTAGGATCCCCCTTAATTTCAGTACCAACAACAGCCCATGAGCAAGGCAGTGCCATGTAATGTGTTTATAATTAGAGTCCCCAAAAAATTCCAGCTCCTTGTGTCCATGACTGAAGGCAACATAGATTTTTTTTGTCTATGATGTCAGTGCAACGCGGAAACACGGCTGTTGTTTTTGTAGCTAGTGTTCTGCTGCCATAAAAACACTCAAAGCCATGGAGCTTCACCTTCAGCCCTGAGCCATTCTCATTTAGCAGCACTTCATTACATTAGCTTTGAGTACACAGCAGTAGCCGCCGCCTCAGGAACATTACAACTGGCCTCAGCTAGCTGGAACTGAACATCGTCCGTCCATGCCTCGGTTTGCTCCGGGGGGGGGGTTAATGTTGTTCTGCTCAGGTCAGGACCACATGAGATGTGCACATACTCGTGTTGATAAGGCTGCGGCGCTTTATTCACAGAGTTACTCTGACATTTTGGCTCCAGTGTCCCACGAAACCACAGGAAACACTTGTCAAACGGCATATATTATGTCAAACTAACCCAGTTACTGTCACGTTACCAAGATATTCGCGAACAGTGCTTCTCTTTTTTTTGTGTCTTTTACAAAGTTTGTTGAGGGATGTTTTTGTGTGTTTGCATAAGAACACCAGACTCTGCCAAGTTTTTTCCCCGCCTTTCATTGATAAGGGCTCCACCACTCTCTCGTCATTTTCAGTTAGTACATTGTAAATCATTTCGGTGCTTATCTAAGTTCAGGACGTTATCATTTATTCATACTTTTCAGCTTTTTCACAAATGGAATTCATTACCAAAGACTTACTTTATCCGTGATTGTATCAGAGTGTAATTTCAATACCAAGAAGGGGGGAGGGAGTAATTATACTGCACCCATATCTCCAGAAATTGTACTGAATTAGACAAAATACAGAGAAACTCGTTGTCTGGCTCCGGTCATTCATCATGCTTTCCACATTCAAACATGTATTGGACCTGTTTGTTATTGTCACGTTATGTTTCACAATATTTCAGTTAATTGTTGGAAGAGATTCATTTAAGTGGAAATTACTGTTGGCCTGTCGTGTTTATCAGGATCTATTCTCCTGCTCATTAGACCAATCACAGGCAGCAGCGTCAGACACAGGTCAGGAGCTTGAGGTAATGATGCGTGTTGTGATTGTTCTGAGTATCTGAAACTGCTGATGGTGATGTGACACGAGTCGAGAGCTGATCGGAGAGGCCGCAGTGACTCACGCAGAAGTGGGTGGGCAGAGCAGCCTCTCAAGAATCCGTTACATGTCCAACCGTGGGGCAGATGGGCCACAACAGCGGCGGAGGAGTTGGGCTTCACTCGGCTGTCGGCCAAGAACATATGTCTGGGGCAGCCGCGTGGCCCTGGCCCGCCGTCGTGTGCCGGACACTTTAAGGCGTTCAGCCCGGTCTGCTGAGTGTTGATTCCTGCTGAGGCGCACAGATGGCTGGTGTGGCGTCGGCAGCAGGGATCAACAAACCAAACCTGCCTTGCATCTTAACAGTTATCATTACAATTATCTCTGGACCTGTGTTTCAGCTGTACATAGTATATACATTAGACACAATGCAATATTTCTCCACACCAAATCTATTTTAATCTCTTTTATCAAGACTTTCTGTTTCTGTGTTTATCTGACTGACAATTTGTTGAGAATATTTACAGTTTACACTGTGCAGTGTATTTGAGTTTCCAGCTCATTAACTAACTCAGGAAGTCTTATCTAATCAAGGCTTATCATTGATACCGCCCACATGTACTGTGAGTAACATGCAGAATATGCCCTATGCAGTTCCAAAGCCAGACCAGCAGGGGGCCCTTGCCAAGGATTCCTTCTCTCCAGGTTCGACTAAAGCTGATATATAGATTCAGGTCAGCCGGTGTAAACATCACCCAGCATCACAGCACGATGACATAACAGCAGTCATTGTGTCAGTCCCGCTCTTTGGCCTGTTCTGAATTTCCTGTCTGGGTGTTGGGGGGTGGGGGGGATTTAGGTCAGGATGGCGGTGGAGGAGAGGAGGGTGGGAATTGGGGGAAATTGCTGAGCAAGCCTGTAGCGCTTCATAATCTCAGGTTACAATCTAAGCCAACAGCTGTTTGAGCTACAATGCTGACCTTAATATCATCCGATGCATACAGGGGTAATAGCTTTTGTCTCTGTCTCTCTCTCTCTCTCGACGCACAGCCGCTGTTGTGGTTCATTCATCCACACGATGCATGCACTTGGTGTCATTCTAATCACTTCTCACAAATAAAAGCATGGGATCTTTCTGCTTTCTAAACTTTTGCCAGTTCACAGAACTACAGCAGAAGCCTCGTGGATGAGGGTCACTGACAGAAGTAATAAGTATTTTGCAAATGAAAAATGTCATTATTCATGGTGAGAAGACCTGTGTGTGTGTGTGTGTGTGTGTGTTGATGTTGAATATGTTAATCCTGGAACCACGTGTTCAGTGTAGGACTGAAGCAAATCGTTTCTGCCCCTGTTCAAATGACTCCCTTTAAGCAGATTGCCACTCTCAAGTCATTGAAGTTTATTTGAGGAAACAATTTTGGCGACCCTATTGCCCTTAAAACCCTTAAGCGGCTCATCAGCATTTATATTAGACGTGCACTCACGGATGGTACTTAAAGCGCAATCACCGCAGGGAGTCAGGACCGTGAAATTGTGCTCTCGAAAAATCCAGACAATGTCACATAATTTGCTTTTTCTCTTTCTGGTTTCTGTGTGTTAAAACGCACAGCTGCTTTATTTCCACTGTTCTAATGTTAAATGTTGGGATGAGCTGTCTTTATCAAAGGGGGCTTGTTCTGTCCCTGGCTCTGGTTCAGCGGTTTCTCAAACTCTAACTTGATTTTACTCTTTAATGAGTAAATGCTGACTCAGCTGCCGCACTGTCGTTCTCCTTTTATTTAATATGCTGCAGTTTTTGGGGGCTTTGGTCGCCAGGGAGCGGCTGCGTGCGTCGCCTGGTTTAAACTGTTGTCTGGAAATAAGGGATGGATGGCACGACCTTGAATGACAGAAGCCATTCTTTTGATTTTCTGAGGCCTTTGAAATCATGATAATATTTCACATGCAGAAGAAGTGTTTATTTCGTTCACCTCATCTCGAGTGTTTGAAACATCGTAGAGTCGCCATTGCATGACGCTCTCGTACTCACTGATATAACCAGTGCTAATGTGTTTTTTTGCGATGTAAACAATTCTTGGGAGAGTCTTTTGACATTTTCTGCTCACCCGGTGAGATTCAACATCACAGCGGTGCTCTATGTTGCTGTCTTGCTCGCGGATATTAAGACTAGAAAACAACTCTTTTGCACGTCGGTAGGTGAAAAAGCTCGTGTTGAATAAAAAAAAGTCTGTCTTTAAAAAAACATGAAAGTCTCTAATATAAAATCTCTATGATCCGTATCAGCATAGTGTTTTGTAAAGCCAAGCAAAAAACATCAACAAATATTGCTGTCCAATGACAATAGATTCTATAAAAGCTTAAGTTTAGCATTCTCAGCCAATAGGAAATATCCATATTAGTATTCATTACTCTATACCATCTTCAGTGAATAGCTTCCATTCGTTTAAGAAGAAAGATGAACACATTCCTGCTGTGGTTACAGTCCGAACGAGTAATCCTCTGCTTTACAAAACTCTGGCGTATCAAGCAGAGTAACAAAATATATTTTGATTTGACCTGCGATTACAGAGCAATAAATATTAAAAATAAGTTACCTAACACATTTTCAAGTATCAAATCCCCTGGGTATCAACTGTTGGACATCATGAAGGACACTGAGCTTCACTTACAATCTAGTGTAAAGCCCCTTTTCAAGAGGCCAACCCTGAACATTGCACCTTCGGTTTTCCTCTTTAGGAACACTGCTGGTAATTCTCGGCTCGCCGTGAGCTTGAGAGATTGGAGCATAAACCTTGAGGCCAAATAGTTTAATTTCATGTTCACCATAAAACTCTATTGAGTTTAGGTGCGCTGAACATCGTCCCGTCCTTTGAGGCAATGATATTATTTCCTTTTCCCGGCAGCGAGGTGTCTCTTGGTCACGGCCTCCAGCCTCCTCCTCTCTGCCTCCTCTGCTTTCCTCCTCTCTTCTTTCAGCTCCTTGTACCTCCACTTAGGGATCTGCAGCAGGTGCCCCCCTCCATCTTTGGTGCTGCTCTTCCTCCGGACCTTCTCTGGTTCATAAGTGGGTGGGGGGGCCTTGGAGACCCTCAGTTTGGGGATGCTGAAGCCCGGCCTGACGCTGCTCCTCCTTAGCACCATGTGCACGGGCAGGAGGCTGGTTCTCCTCAGCTCAAGGCTTTCGTTGTAAGTTACCACTCCCAGACTGGAGCGCCTGTGTCGGGGCACCAGGCTCTGAGCCTGGAGGCTGGCTCTGCGGTCTGCAGAGTTCTTGGCCACGAGCGTGACCCGCGAGTTCTGGAAGAGTTTGAGGTGTCCATCCGCCCTGTCGGGGTTGACGGAGCGGAGCTCTTTGGCGCGCTGCTGGCGGATGATCTCAGGGACTGCATATTGCCGCTTTCCCACACTCGGGGGACTGTCGGGGCAAACCTGAAACCCAAATCGGTATCTCAGTGGTCGTTCTTGTGATAATCTGGTTGTTTTATATCAGTGGGACTGCAGTAGCATTACCAGAATTATTTTTTCATTGATGAAAAATAAAAAAAAATCAGGGATAATCTTGCATAAATAACCTGCTTATACCAGAAAAAGGCTGCATGTAATCCCATTTTAATTACACAAAAATGAAAGCATGATTACCACAATATTATAATCAGTTATTTTGCGCATCCCTTTTATGACACAGCCGTGACAGAGCCACATTATCCTACAATAAAACAGGCAGATATCAACAGTCACATTTCAAGTCTGTGGAATCTTGTTCGGCTGCATTAAGGAAATTAGCTGATGTGCCGATGCCACCAGGAACAATGTTCTAAATAATGAAACCCGTGAGGTCACGACGTACGATGAGGCGTAACTCACCGTATGGCACGCCACAGCAATGAAGGGGCTCCTCATTCCCGTTGTGATAGACACCATGTGGTGGATGACGCCCTCCTCTTCGGGGTTGGTGACGTTCGCGATGCTGAAGACGTTCCGTATGGTGTCGGACAGGCGCTTCATGCAGCTACGGGGCTCCTGGGATTTGGCCACCAGCGTCGTCAGCGGGGGCCACTCCAGACTGAGCAGGAGAACGTTGGACGACAAGGTAAGATGTTACTCTTGGGCTTAGCTGGTGCTCCCTTGCTCGTTGCTGAACGACCCTTTTTACCTGTATGATTCACAGAACTGCTGGGGAAGAGGCCGCTCCATCAGCCGTGTCATCACCCAGGCGGTTTCGTAACGGCCTGTAAATAAGGCCCAGTCCCTGGCCGTGAAGTGGCGGCCAAAGTCTTTGGCGTTAAGGGCGGCTCCTGGTGGACGTTTGACAATGTCAAGGAAGCGAGCATGGCACAAATATACAGGTAACGAGGCGTTGGTGTTTTTCTATGTGCGAACTCTAACGGCTACAGTTTTGCACGTGTCTCACCTCCCAGCATGAGCGAGCGCACGCAGTCCACTCTGCCCTGCATGGCGGCTTTCATCAGAGCGGTGAAGCCGTGGCAGTTCCTCCTCTCTATGTCCAACCCCGTGTAGTAGTTCAGCAAGTAGTTGGTGATGGTTATGTGGCCTTGAAGTAGAACACAACACAGGAGAGATAATAACTGTGGGCCAAATTCCACCACTATCCACTGTATTTTCGACACAGCCGCATCCACCTCAGTGCTGCCTGCTGCAGTCTTTGGGTACACCCCGTGCAGACGTCTGTGTGCGTTCAACTGTGTCAGCACTCGTCAGCATGCGGTGTGTATTTGTTTCTGCGTGTGCATGCGTCCGCACGGCACTGTAAATGCCTGTGTGCATGTGTATCTAAGCGTGATATACGACCGTGTCCGCCTGCGTGGAACTCACCTGCTTGAGCAGCAGTTATGAGAGCCGTGTTGCCTTCGCTGTCCTGCCAGTTGACGTCCAGGTACGGACACTGAGACAGCGCTATGACGACGTCCACGTAACCTTGGTAGCAGGCAACCAATAGCCCTGTCTGTGAAATCGAAAAGTGACAGGACACAAAATAGAGACGGAGGAGTTAAAAATGCAAAGGAAAGGGCAAAAGGCTTATGTTAAGATTCAGCAAAAAAAATTTCTCGAACCTGCCAGCAAAGATAAAGTCAAGCCGCAATAAAATGCTGACGTATAGGAAGTTGTATGGAATAAAATGTGGTGCATCTTTGAAAAATACAGCATCTGTGTTTTCCCCGAGAACCTGTACTAAGCTGTTTCTCCTCCTGTTGCTTTGCTTTTAGTCAGCGTCTGTTTACCTGCGCGTGTGTGCGCGTTCATTCCAGAATGGGTACCCTTTAATGTGTTTGTGCGTGGCAGGAAGTGTCAATGTTAGTCTGCGAATGCGAGTTCATGCCAGCGTGGAGGGAGTTCGAGTCCTGGAAAAGTTTTGTAGAAGTTGAGAACCTTCCAGAGGGTGCACACAGATTCATCGGCCAAGACAAACACGTTCACCACCGGAGAGAGAAGGGAGACGGGGGAGAACACAGAGTTCTCAATAGCTACATCATGCAAAATGTGTTTCATTATAGATGTGTCGAAGCATCAATGTAATCTGGAATACATGTGTTTATACTGTCTCAGCATCCACTGCTATTATTATCCCTCCCCGGCCTGTTGCTCTTTCTTTTCTATATGTTACAGGGAATTCCAGTGTTCTTCAACATGGGCCTGATGTGTATAAATGGGGGTATGCAAATGAATGGTAGTAAAGTAAAGTTTTGGTCTGCTCCAACAGAAACCGTGAGCTGACACAGCAGTGGCGACAATGCATTCTCATGGGGCGACTGCAACAGTTGACAAATGTCCTCTAAAAGTGTTTTTTTCACCGATAACAAATTGTTGTTCTGGATATGGGCTCACAGTCTCCTGAGACATCTGAGCTGATGCAGGAAGATGGAGGTAGAAAGGAGGGTGACAATGAAACGGAGAGTTTCCCAGCCCCGACAGTTTGAAAGTGGAGCGAGGGCCTGTGGAGTAACTGGCAGATCGTCTGGGAGAAATTCACTTACAGTGGCACCGCTCCAGAGAACTTTATCTGGTTAAACCTAGACACACACATGTAGTCCTTGTCTGTCTACTGCTCACTGTCTCACATGCACACACATACTTGGCAGCCCTCCAGCCTGCCAGAGTTGTACTTAAGAAACATGCCCCGCAGCACGTCTGGAGCAAGTTCATCACTAAAACGTACCGACTTCTCTGTGACACACACAGACACAACGCACAGATTATTTACCTTAGCACTCCTCAGACAGAACTGGTCATGATGTGTGGCTGCAGGTGGTGCTGTTCCTATGGGGTTTTGTCTTTAAAGCTGCTGTAAAAGGAGTTCTCCTCAGATGATCTCTGGAGTTCTTTAGTTTCAGCTCATGATTCGTCTAATTGATAGCAGTGCAATATAGAATTTCAAATGGTTTAGTAAATATTTCGAGCATATATATTTTTGAGCAGCAATACTGAACGCAAAACTTCACAGGAAACATGGCATGTAAATCTAAACATTTAAAATTAAGGTCAATGTGCTCTCATTCAATCTGAACACGGGCAAGCTCACACACAAGGCTGCTGGACGTATAATTAGCCCATGTAGACACATAAACACAAACACACACACACACACAAACCCTTGGTAATCTGGGGATATCCAGGACTAAGAATAGAACGGCTTAGCCTTATCAGTGAGCCAGACACAAAGAGAGGGGGAGGGACAGACACATAACTGAGTATTTACTGTTAATGTGAGAAGGCTGTAATAATAATTGGCTCCAGCAACGGTGACACACTGCGTCCAACAGGAACCGGTCATTTTAGGTTGCCCATGGGTGTGTACAGAGTACATTATTCTACTATGTTTGGTTTCGAGGATGCTGTAGAACTGCTGTGGCAGGTGAGACGGGTCCTTGTTTAGATGGGATCTCGCTTCTTGCTACTGGGCAGACAGGGCGTCGTTCCTGGAGGAAGGGGAGACACGTCGTCCATCTCTATATACAGTCCATGGTCTCAGCTGAGTTGGTCTGTCTTCTGTCCCTATAATAGGGTCATCTATAATACATCTTTGGCTTCAAACACACACACACACACACACACACCCCTGCATCCTCTAGACTGCCCTAAATCACACACACACTCCAGGCCATGTTTCTGTTAATCGCCTCCCTGTCATGTTGTCTTTCTGTCTGCAGAGCCAGGCGTTCACACGGCTGTATCAAGTCAAATGTGTATGACTGTCCCTTTTGATTTTTCCACTTATCTATATTGGCTCGCAGCATCGTGCTCAATACCATCTGTGGTGCCAAATTTCTGACTGTCCCCCCACGTGTCCCTCATTCATTCTGTCTCCCCGCTGACGTGATGGTCGATCTGTGCTGGCCAGTGCTCTCTTTGTGCGTCAGACACTCTGAGGTCCACTCTGCCACATGCTGCCTTTCCAGGCAGGGCTGCTGTGTACTGTATCTGTAATGGTTTGTCACTGATGTCAGACCGTGTATGCATGAGGTTTCCTGTCCTTTGTGAGGTCCATTTCAAGCAAAGTGAGGACATTTTGACCCGTCCTCACTTTTCCACTGAGCTGTTTGAGGGTTAACATTTGGCTTTAGGGTTGGGTTGGACTTAGGTTACAGTACAGAGAGAGAGAGAGAGAGAGAGAGAGGGACAAAGAGGTATCAGCCTGGCAGGGTGGCCTCATTCAAATTGATTGGATTCTGTGTGTGGCCGTGTGCGTGCATGTGTTCGCATGTATTGAGTCCAATGCTTATGCACTCTATGAGGGACATCCTGTCCTGAACAGGGTCAGAGGTGCCGCCAGAATTCATCTGATACGTCTGATTCAAAGTCTCACACACACACATTGCCTAAAAGTCCAACATTCCTTTATAGTTTGACAAAAACTTGACAGTAGGTTCTTTCTACTGCAAGATGAACAAATCGTATACTGATAACTGCTGACCGCTGCTGAGAAAAGGGAAATGGAGCAGGAGCACTGTAGCACCCCTTTGTTTGACGCACACATCACTTTGTCAGTGTCGGCTATATTCGGATCAGGATGTGAAACCCACACATACACGGACACTAATGAGCTTTGCAGATTCATATCAGCGTGTTTCCACGAGATGTGTTGCTTAATCTTATTGTGCCTGTGTTTATGTGCGCGCACCTTCAGGTCAGCAAATGGCGAGCAACCACGAGCAGACATCCTGATCATCTGTGCAAACAAATCCCTTTCTTGCTTTGCCTCGCTCACTGAGAGACACAGTGACCCTTGACCGGTCTCTGTTGGCTTTTGTGTATTGTGTGCATCCATAGTTCTCTTTTGATATTCTGAATAAACGCATATATCTATAGGACCAATCGTGAGGGAGGAGAATGCTTGAGGAAAGGGGGGGGGGGCTTTTTTGGTATTCCAATGATGTCATGCTACTCTATCTCCCCATGAGATCATCGGTGATTACATCCAGTGCGTTCAGGGAGGAGGTCTGTTTGCAGAGAAGAGGCTAAGACAGATGGGGGAGCCTCAAAGTTAGAGGCCCAGATTAATGTTATATGGTCAGGAGGATGAAAACAGTGTTCCAGTTAATTGGTGAATTTCCCACTGAGAATGTACACTAGCTTTCAAAGGAAGGAAGTGTTTGTGGTCCTACGTTTATAACTTTTTCAGTTGTGACTGTCAAACGAGAGATGCAAGAGGCCCCCACGGCATTCTGTCTGTGTTTGTGGTGTCAAAGGAATTAACACGAGTCAGGTCGTATGATAATGACTGTGAATTCTGCAGGTGTCTGAGTTGGCATGTTGGTTGAAGTAGCAGGAGGCTAAGCTGTGCAGAGCCAAGTGTGGTGGTCGACCCTGCTCTGTCAGCTTTCCCTGAATCAAAAAGAGCCCGACAACACAAATGCATTGAGTCACAACAACGCACAATAATATGGGATTCAGCACACGCCTCAGTGCCAACTAATTCAATTACTATTAGCAAAATGTCCAGATGAATGAAAGCTGGTGGGGAGGTCCATGATTATGGATTTATGTCTTCGCCCTGGGCTGCAGTTCTTTGGCAGGAGTGACCTTTTTCTACAAGGTGCACATGGATACATGTACGCATATTGAAGGCAGTAATTATTAAATTGATAAATGACCTCAAGTGAATAATATAAGGTATTCAGGCATTGATTGAAATAAGAATGAGGCGTAGGGGAGTTTAACATGAAAAGGGCAGATTATAAAGATAATCCCCTGTCCCCTGACAATGACTAAAGTAGTATTAGATGTAAGTTAAATTATAAATGCTACAAATTCCATCCAAGCTCCATATTGAGTCAAACTCTTCTTAGACATTTAGAATACATTATGCACAGTATAAACACTATAAAGTATATAAATGTATTATATGTATACTATGCGCTATTTCTTTAGATATCAACATGGACGATAGAGGGAATAATCACCCTCGTGTTTCTGTAAACTACTACTCAATACTTCATTGAGCAGTTCGGTACGTGGGTCACAGAGTGTGGTGACGGGTGGGGCGGGTACAGTAACACTGTTTTGCTTCTCTTTTCGGGAACGAATAAAAAATCCCTTGATGGCCCGAGATTAGTGAAACTGAAAATGCTCCATGTCCCGTTGAGGAATTCTAACTTTCACTTTTGATCAAAATGGAGAACTAAATTCAGAATCTCACACACACACACATTAAAAGTTTGCATGAGCGCGCACACAGAGGACCGTGTGTTCTGCTGACCTTCAGAGACTTCTGTTTGTTTATAAAAGCGCTGGAGGTTGCTCGCTCCCTGAAAACGGAGGTGGGTCATCGCGCAGATGCACAAAGGAAACTCTGATATTGAGCGGAAAGTTATTCAGAAACTCGTACATGCTGGAAAATGTCGCGTTTACAAACCAACTGGCAGGAGATGTGGAAGTATTAAGATTGAACAACTTGTTGAGGCTGAGCATAATGTCTAACAGTCAGCCTACATTACGTTTTGAAATAGATCCTCCATCAAGGCCTGAGAATAGAGAATAAAGTGTATTTCCAAGGCACAGGTTAGGGTTGGTGTTAAGATGTAAACTGGGGTTAGGGTGAAGGTGTCCACAATGAATGGAAATCAGTGCATGTGCATCAGAATGCGTGCCGAGCAGTAGGATCACCGTACCCTGTTGTTCCTGTCCGTCTCCTTGACCTGCTCCTCCCTCACCCCGT
Organism: Pseudorhombus dupliciocellatus; assembly: GCA_016785235.1. NCBI lineage: Eukaryota > Metazoa > Chordata > Actinopteri > Pleuronectiformes > Paralichthyidae > Pseudorhombus > Pseudorhombus dupliciocellatus. The sequence continues at coordinate 1,068,021 of JAFBJW010000068.1, forward strand.
GTCGGATCATGATCCGGACGATGGCCGCGTTGTTGGTGCAGCACGCCTGGAACAGGGACAGCGGCTCCGGGCTGTCCGGGGACGGGGTGCGCTCCGAGTCCGCGAACACGTCGTCCGGCGGGTAGAAGGAGTCATCCGAGGCGATGCTGTGACCGTCCTCCAAGTCCTCCAAGTCAACTTCCTCGAATTCGTCCTCCTCTTCATCATACTCCTCATCCTCGCTCGACCCCGGGTAGTCCTCGTCCTCGGAGTTGGACGGCGCCTCTTCCTCTATGGTCGGGTGGACCAGCGCGACGTTTCCCCCGACTTTTTGCTGCTGATGCTGCTGGAGCTGGAGCTGCTTGACCCGGGCGCCTCCTCCATCCCTGTCATCGGTGATCAGAACCATCTAACCCCCGGGTCTAGGGCACCGTCCTCGGGGTGGAGCGCAGCCAGGCGCGCTGGGGGGGCGCACGCATGGGACGAGCAGTCTCTCCAAAGACCCGACTGTCTTCCAACAGTCACATCGTCTGCGGGAGCTTTTAATTACGCGAGCCCCTTAATCTGCCGAACCATGGGCGGTCAGAGCGCGTCCCCGGTCATGCTCGCAGGGTCGGTGTCCCCTGAGGTCTGAGGCGTCCCAGAGAGCGAGTGAGATGTTTGGCTGAGCTGAGTCTCGTCCCGAGGAGACATGCATGGAACCAGCGCCTCTGAAAAGTGGAGCCACAGCGGAGGGAAGCGCTGGACGCACGGTCGTCCCACGCTGGATGGAGAGAGACAGTTCTGTGGTAACCTCGAGTCCTGTAAGCCGATTAGATGCGACTGGGACCTCTCCCCTCCCCTCCTCCTCCTCCCCCCCCCCCCTCCCCCCCCCCCCCCCCCCTCTCTCTCTCTCTCTCTCATAACGGATTAAGGCTTCACTTTAATATGTATACAAGTATGTAATTCCTTTACTTTAATGTGTATTCATCGGTATGTCCTTAAAAATGTCCCGCATCAGAAGTCCAAACAAACACTGTCTTCATATCTGGCTGGGTTGGGAAACCTCTGGCCTCCAAATGGTGCATGAGATCATTTGATCCGGCCCGTGAGATAATTCATGAATACAGAAACATCTAATGAGCGTTTCTTTTAAATTTGTTTTTTCCTTTCTTTCCCCCTGTGACTAAAACAAAAAAGAAGCATGAGGCAGTATAACATGTCCTCTGGAGACGTCCTCCCTGGCTCTGTGCCTGCTAGGTCACAGTCCGGGTCAGTGGGACTTAATCAATTACAGGAGGGAAGTTGTGTTCTTTTCCTTCCAAACCCAACAGGGAACTGGTTCCACGGAAAGAGGAGCCCACTTAGGGTCTTACTCATACCAGCCCACGCTCAGTATCTCTCATCTGGGATGATATCAATATACAATTAAACAGCAGTCGTATCATCTTTTTTCTCATTTCTGTCACTTTGCAGAAACACGTGGATGGTCATGATCAATTTCCCCTCTCGCTGTAATTAATAAATTCACTCGCTGACATCAGCTGTTGTGCCAAGAAAACAATTGCGTAATAGTCCCAGTGTGTGAAGCCTTATTAGAACTTCATCTACCCCCAGCTGAGAGCTCTGCTCATGTGGGACTGGTCCATCTCCATGGTAGCATGCTGCTGCTGGGTGGCTGACAGCCAGTTTCCAGCCCTACAAATATATTTATCTGGGGAAAGTTTGAACCGTCTGGTCCGGCCACGCACACAATCGGCAGAGTAAAGAGAAATTGTTTCATGCCGAGTATGACGTTGCACTGTAACGTTATAACAGAATATGCGCTCCTGAAATACAAATGTGACTCATCACATGACTCGTCACCACTATCCAGAAATTGGATGAAAATATCCCAGACATGAGCGCTATCTGCTGTGGTGGAATGAACCCTGGCGATGCATGTGTCTAACATGTCCTAAGTAGTCTGCAGTCCAGCCATTGCCCTTCATCTGTAACACTGATAGTTTCTGTTACCTAAGCTGAGCTGTGCTACAGCTTCCTGCAGTGCTGCTCAGTGAAATGTTCAGTGGGATAAAGCTGCCATGAAGCCAACAATTAGCTCTCTTAGTAAAAAGGAAAGATGACATTAACTGGTATTGGGGGGGGAGTAACTAGAGTCAGTTCAATTGCAGAAATCCATTAACATTCTAATATGAAACTAGGAGCAGCCTGGAAAGCACTTAACAGTTTCAGTAAAAAGCTTGCATGTTCGGCTCTAATATTAATCAGTCGCGGTTTTATTTTCCTTCTTGTCGAGCGGATGTGTCGACAGCTGCGTCATGAAATAAAATCAACCATTAGAGTTCGTCGTGGTGTATTTAAACTGGCATTAACAGCTCCTCTATAGCCCCGGCAAAATGGAAGGAAATAATTAATACTTATTAAGGAGGCAGGCAGTTGATTAGAAAATGAGAACCCCTCAGTTCTACAAGACCGCTCACTTTTTCGCGTTTGGTCTGAGGTCTGGGGGCCCATTCTGTGAGGTGGGACTGAGCATCTGCAACACCCTCACTCGCAGAGCCAATCGGCTCAACCTGGGACTCAGAGCGAGAAGTCCCCCGGACAGATAATCACAGGGAGCAGACTGTAAATGTGAGATTTATGCCTTTTTATAATATATTCACAGCTCTCTCAAACGACTATACTTATACCAAGAATACGCCACTCCAAGCTGTAAGAACTGTTTTTAACCGAGCCCTCTGCGGAAGATTCAATAGGCCAGTGAAAACAGGGCTGTGCAATTTGTATGATTGTTGTTGTCTGGTCTGTCTCATTTGGGTTGGGACTGAGCATTGTTCGACAGTCATCACAGACCTGACATGAGGCTCCTTACAAATCCAGCTCCCACCCATGACAGGCTTGAGCAGGAGTAACACTGTTCACATGTTTGATTAAAAATTCCTTGAAATGTCCAGGACAACACCCCAGAGATGTAAACACACTGTACTTAAATACTTCTTTTCCAGTTGAATCGACCACTCAGAGTATTTTTACAATACAAGTCCCTGGAAACTAATATACAGTACTTCTGTATGCTTCTGTACTTTTTCTATCAGGTACTGTTTGGGGTTAGGTGTTGTCATTCCTGTGGAGGAGCCGGGGATCAAACCAACAACCTCCTGGTGAGTGGACGACTGGTTCCTATATTATCCTGGTTGTTTTCAGTGATCTTTGACCATTATCCATTTGCATTAAATAGTTTTTAAAGGTTTTTAAAATGCTCCTCCTCCTCAGTCGATCTCATGTACTGTACCTTATGAGTGGGTTTAGACAGGCCCCCCTTATTCACAGATTCCCCCCAAAACCACAAACATCCAGAACGCCACGGCCTCCTCTGTGGCATACCTGGAGTAGGGCGCTGCACAAAGATCTGCCTATGAGGCTCCTCTGTGCCACAAGCACTGAACTGTTAGCGACTGAATAAGAGACGGAGATCGAGTGTTTACGTCTGGGATCTGAGGGCCTCTGTTTGTTTCTGAGGAGATTCGCTTGAAAATGTTGTTTTCCCCTCCTCACCTCTAATGTCCTGTCTGATTCATTTGAACTGATTACAAAGTCTGCACGTCACCACTTCGTCAATAAAGACATCAAATTGCCTATTGGTGACACTTAGATCCAGGGATTGAAAATCCTTAGCTCTCAGTTGAAGAAATTTGAGAAATTCAATAATGCTCAAGTGTTTGAATAAGCCAGATAGGACCCTTAATCTAGTGCTGCCTCAGATGCATGCTCATGTATGTTAGAGTTAGTTTTATTGCTAGGAGATTTTACAAATGCTCATGAAAACCCAACTATTATAAGTCAAAGCCGGCACTTTGCAGAAGAATTAAAGTCCACATGGCCACATAACCTTGATGCAATGCTAAAGGTGTCTTAAAATCTAAGTGCTGCAGGAAACTGCAACGGAATCCACCAAAATACACGTCCTGTAGATCTCAACTCTTTGATTGTGGCGATTACAGGAATAGTGTGAGGTTTAAAAGAAAAGTTAAGTGTTTGCCAGATGGACAGGTGGTTGGTGAGATGATACTGAGAGTTAAACTCCACTACATACTCCATACTTTGGTGTTGACCGTTAAACAAGCAAGTTTCATTTTGAAATTCCTCAACACAAACTCACACATACTGCGTATGGATGTTTAGACAGAGGCAGGTTAGGAGTTAAGGCCACAAACTGTACATCATGTGTACACATCTGGGTTTTGCAACTGCACAACGCGGCATGAATCATGTTTCCCCTTGAATCTGTTACACAACAGCTACAGGGAGGAACGCTGAAGGGGAATCTCTGTGTCCGCTCTCTCTTCTCCCATCTCTTTCGCGTTGCTCCGCTACATTCATCGTGTCTCTGGAGATGTGACGTTACGTGCCGGGTTCGCAGAAACAGTAAAAGTTGTGCAACGAAGTCCACCCTGGAGCTGAGGCTCCATAACCAGTAACACCTTTGCAGTGACATCATGGAGCGCTAAGAAAACCACTGATTCTTACTTACACATGGACAATAACTAGAACTGCCTCCATGAGTATGATCTACCAGGACAGATGTTAAATATAGATGGATGACATGACAGCTCCCCAGAGCAATAATGATGATATTCATAAGAGAACAATCAGGGCCAGCTGACAGAGAGACTAGACTAATACTGCTCGAAACTCAAAACAGTTATTGGGCAACTGGAAAGTACCAGAAGACCCGGGACTTTTTTTTTATTTGGAAGGAAAAAACCTTGGGCTTGATTTTCAAACAACCAAACTCAACCTCCTTAATTCAGTTTAGAAAATTAATGTTTAATTAATCTTGTTTAAAACCTCTTGGAAAATTAGATGAATAAAGTCGAATGTTCAAAGTTTCCTTGAAACTTTGCTAGAAACTGGGTCATGCACATCCTCATGCCTAGTCGTTGAATGATAGCGTGTGATAGTGCGGTGTTATTTAATAAACTAATAACATCGTTAATAAATTACAAGCTGCACACAACAGTTTTGACGTCGGTTTGAGACCCAGTGTCTCCATCTTCAAATGATGAGATAACGAACTGAAAGTGCTCTGAACAGATTCTAATACATGATGTGGTATTTTCAAGATTCTCCAACATTCGTTCTTTGCTGTGTCACATGGGTGGAGAGGCTGCAGTCATCAGGTTACCAGAGATTCTGTCTGTCCTCTGATCCCCTTTGACTTGGCTCCAGCCTCGATCCGTGTGTGTGTGTCAGAGAGAAACACGATCGTGAGGAAATATAAACATCACATTGTGCATCGCGTGTGTTTTCTGACAACTGTAATAAATCTGTCTGAGTGGGCATTTGCACTTGCCCATTTACAGTATTGAATCGAGGAGTGAACGAAACACGGGAGGTTTCAGGCCTTTAACACGAGTCGAAAATCCCATTCTTGTGTCCCTTGAGCTTATTTCTTTACCTCTCCTCTTTTTTTGGTCTGAGTGAAATGAATACGCCGGCGGAGGGGAGTCTGCTGGCTGAAAGGTGGTGCCCATGAAAAATGAACTTTGGCGAGTGCAGACATAAGGGAACAAGCGATTAAAAAAAAAAGCGTACACACAGTCCACCTGACAGCCTGTGTGTGAGGCAGCTTTGTGCCTCTCCTGCTGCTCATTAAAGTATTTAAACTCAAAAACAGCGGTGGCGTTCGGCCGGACAGTGATGAATAATAACCCACTGGGCATGATGCTAACAATTGATGGAGCCAATTTCCAGGTAATGAACCAACAGCTGTGCTTGAAGGGGCATTAGTGGGCCCATTTATTAATTGAACAGTATCAATTTCACTTGGTTGCTTTCTGTCCGTCCTTTCCTCGCGAGCTGCTTTCCTCAGTTCTTGAAGAAGTCAGAGACCTGGATCATACCGTTCTGCTTGTCCCTGTAAGAAGCAGATATCCGTGCATTAGACCGTTATCACGAGAGAGAGAGACTCTATTTCAGGACAGCCTCTGAGGCCATGGGACCAGCCTTAGCTCTCAACTGTCTGCACTCTTTAGGTTGTTGACAATGGCTGGCAAAAAATGTGGGGCAAATCCATCGAAAGGCTTGTTCTAGGTAATTACTGCAGTGAAATATTTTGTACCTACGGCTCTGAGTATTTGCACAAAGACAGCGTTTGTTTGTTTGTTTGATTGTGTGTCTATTATTTCGAACCATGAGAAAATACTGCACCAGTTGGTGGGTCATGGTTGCATTGGGCCTCAGAGGAGGTATTTACTGCGCGCTGTTCTTGTCTGATTCATGAAATATATCCTTTGGCAATCAAAGCAAAACGTTGACCAGGTTGATCCAAGAGGAGCTGACTCAAATGTGATAAATAGTTTAGACTGATTAAAAAAGAGAGTGAGACGAGTGGGAGGCATTAGAGACATTTCTGAAACAGCCTAAATTGCAACCGCCTACATCCATTCAGCTTACTGCAAGATAGAACACACACAGACACACACACACACACAGGACACCCACACTTGTGGCTGCAGGCTGCTGAGGAAGTCGTCCATTTGGTCTTGTTTCACGTCTCCGTCCAGTTGAGCCAGATAGGTGTAGATTTTCCTAAATGTGTCGAACGGGATCCTCGCAGGCCCGTCCGCCTCATCCTCAGTCAGGACCTCACAGGCGAACCTCAGAGAACTCATGAGAGTCTAACAAAGAGAGGCAGATATTCCAAAAGGTGACACACGGCAGAGCACAGAGGCAGATGAAACGAGCTCACGTACAATTATATCATTGCAGAGCATGACTGCCCTCATGTGGTCAAAGAGTTCAATGGCTCGAGTCACAGCAGCAAAAAGTTGTGAACTCCTCACACTGGGCACGTCAAGTTGTAAATGCTGTTGTGCTTTTGCAGAATTGAAGCCATTGTCCACAAAGTTCTTATCGGCTGCTTTATCTGCATCTTCTGAACATTTCTGGTCTGGGGACCGAGACAGAGGGGTCTGGATCTGGTTTAAACACTAGAAGAGAAGATGAGTGCACTGCTCGTGGATCTCCAGCTGTGCTTTGCCTCACATTGGGTTTGGAGGCTCAAAGGAATCAGTATATTAGCATTTCTCCCTGGCCTTATATAACATCTCACCCCTCCCAGAGCGGTGCAGCCCAGGGCGAAGAACTCCATCCAGTCCATTTCTGAGCCGAAGCTGCCCAGCGACAGCAGGGTCTCCAGCTGATCCGAGGGGAGGCGCAGAGCCTTCCATTTCTTCTGCAGTTCCTCCTTGCTGCAAGTTGCATTCTGGGAGAACTGTGATCGGGTGCAGGGAGTAGCAGAGTTAAGGGGAAAATAATCAGGCAGAACATGATTCATTCAGGTTTGCAAAGTGTGAGGTGAATGACCATGTGTGAGGTTGGGCTGGAGAGAAAGTACCTGTTTGTGAAGAGTCTTAAGAAGACACGCAGTCAGCCCAGTGTCTGTCTCCTGGGTGGCAGCATTCATCCTCAAACAATCTTCGATAGGTAAACCCTTTTCTTTACACTGCGCATGGAAGTATCTGGAAAAAGAAACACACGTGCGCATGCAGTGGCTGTATAAAGCCAAACACTTCACCCGATAATATCTCGTGATGCGTTGTATTTCCGTCTCATTCTCTGAAATGCTGCAGTGTCAGGAAACGAGACACAGGGGCTTACGCTGCAGACCACAGCAGTATGTTCCCGGGCTGCGTCCGGAGGACTTCCCTGGCGTAGTTTGAGAGGATGTCAGGCAGCTCGGGAGGGGTTTTGATTTGACTGGCACAGAACAATATATCTGGCCTTTGGGGGTCAACCTTCATCTCAAAACGCACTTTGGCAGGCAAGCGTTGTCCTTTTGACAGGGCATCGAAGAATCTGGAGAAAGAAACACTCACATACATGTAGTAACTGTTGATTGTTTTCACCTTCATTCACCAAATCTGTGTCCTTTGAATTCTTCCCCCAGAAATGTGGAGTGAATACAGGCCAAAATGTTCGACCGATTAAATCACTATGTGTCGTATTTTTCTCTGTGTTGTTTACCATCACTCTGACAATGATAACGTAAACTTTTTTTCCTGATAGAAAGTAGTTTCACCTCTCCAGTAACATAGAGGCTCATGGGATCCAATTACAGCAAGTTAGAGGTGCAAAGGGGACGACCTTTTAGTGCAGTGACGCTGTCCAGAGACTGCGTCTGGTGTTGTTGAACACATCGAGATCATTACCGACACAAAACAGCCGTGTCCTCTGCCTGAATCACTGCTTGAGAAACTCTGGGGCTTACGTTGCAGACCACAGCAGCACGTCCTCGGGCTGCGTTCGGGTGGCGGCCTTGGTGAAGGTCTTGAGGATGATGGGCAGCTCTGGAGGGATTTTGATTTGCTCAGCGCAGTACATGACATCGGGCAGCGGCATGGCTGCAGGACAAGACAGTGAGATGCAGCTAATATCACGTCTGAATGGAATGTTAGAGTGGGAGCTGCTGACTGGTGAAATACATCTCCCAGATTTTGCCAATAGGAATAACACAAGCTAAGGACTGATGTGTGTGTGTGTGGGTTTCCTTGCATAAATACTACAAACACTGCAAAATAAACAGACAAATGTTACCTATGCAGTTTAGTGGCGAGATTATACCTTGTCGTGGAAATATGTGATAAAGTATAAATGAAATTAGAGGGTATTTATACTCTTATAGATGTAATATCATCAGTAAGAGTGAACTGCAAACTGAAAGTGCCGCCTCAGACAGATGTTTTTGATGTCACACAGTTAAAAGGTTTGCCTTTGATGTCAAACTTTTTGGGCAACTGCGTGTGTTGCCACGCTGTCAATCAAAGACTCTATTCTCTGTGTCGGCTGCAGGGTTGCTGATACCGTGCCTAAGTAAAATGTGAAATTCACATTTTTATCCTTGCCTTAAATTTCTCCATAAGATGGTGAATAGCTCCATGACAGCAACAAGGTGCAGAGATGCCACTGCTCATGTGGCTTCATTGACTAGAACTGTACCTAATTAGAAGAAAATAATAATAGTCCGAGTAACAGTAGGACCAGAGAGTAATTCACAGTATTGCATGAAGCACTACTGGGCCCATTTATTTATTAGGTTACATTGCCATCAAGATGATACTGCTCAGGTTAAAATGCATTCTGTACAAGCATAGGTCGTGCCAAAGACAATACATTTGCTTTTCACTGTCAAACAAAAAAGCTTGAATTTTAAACTCCTCCTTCTTTCACTATTCTTGTCCAGGTGTCGATGCAGCTCTGGCGAGGTCCAGTCAGGAGGCTCAGTCCGTGTGTTCCTGACAAATGAAGTCCAGAGGTTTTATCATGCCATGTTGGAGCTCCCTGGAATATTTACAACACAAGAAAAACCATGAATAAACAGGTAATCATTTCAAGTAAAATAAGTCAACGCAAACTCCAAACAACATATGTAACATATGAATAGTTTAAGAAAGGCAGATGAGATTTTTTTGTGATATTTGTAAGCAGTTTAATTCAAAAAGAACTGATTTGAATATTTAAAAAAAATAATACTGTTAAAAGAAGCGAGACAAGAGGAAAGCAAAAGAGACATTGCTGAAATAACCACCTCCATCCACAAGATGGACACCTGTGTCTGAGAACACACACACACACACAGGACACCTACACTTGTGGCTGCAGCCTGCTGAGGAAGTCGTCTATTTGGTCTTGTTTCACGTCTCCGTCCAGGTGAGCAAGATAAGTGTAGATTTTCCGAAATGTGTCGAACGGGATCCTCGCGGCCCCGTCCTCCTCATCCTCAGTCAGGACCTCACAGGCGAACCTCAGAGAACTCATGAGAGTCTAACAAAGAGAGGCAGATATTTAAAAAAAAAAAGTGACATGTCCGCCCTCATGTTGTTAAAGAGTTCAATGGCTTGATTCACAGCAGCAGAAAGTTCTGAACTCCTCACACTGGGCACATAAAGAATCATTATCCTCTCTTTGATCCGTCTCGGCTGCTCTATCTGCATCTTCTGAACATTTCTGGTCTTAAATAGATCTGGGAACAGAGCCAGAGAGGCCTGGATCACAGACGCCTGGATCTGGACTAGGAGACGACTGCGATCTGAAGGGAAAAAAAAAAAAAGTCCCACTGCTCGTGGATCTCCAGCTGTGCTTTGCCTCACATTGGGTTTGGAGGCTCAAAGGAATCAGTATAAAGTGGCATTAGCATCTCACCCCTCCCAGAGCGGTGCAGCCCAGGGCGAAGAACTCCATCCAGTCCATTTCTGAGCCGAAGCTGCCCAGCGACAGCAGGGTCTCCAGCTGATCCGAGGGGAGGCGCAGAGCCTTCCATTTCTTCTGCAGTTCCTCCTTGCTGCAAGTTGCATTCTGGGAGAACTGTGATCGGGTGCAGGGAGTAGCAGCGTTGAGGAGAAAGAAATTTGAGTAAGTATCAGTACTAGAGTTGGGAGCTGGAATAGCAATATGCAAAAACACAGAAAATTGTGGGGAAATGTGGATATTAAACATACCCAACCAATAACTACAGAAAATAAATATGTAGTGCATTAAATGAATTTCTCTTCCAGGAGCAGCAGTTTTGATGTGGACCTGTTTGTGAAGAGTCCTAAGAAGACACGGAGTCAGGCCAGTGTCTGTCTTCTGTGTGGCCACGTTCATCTCCAAACGGTCTTTGACAGGCAAACGCTCTCCTTTACACAGTGCACGGAAGTATCTGGAAACACACACACACACATGCAGTCATTTAAAATCTCTGTTAACATGCCAATAAAATGTAGGTAGGTAGCTTTTTAACCGTGTGCCATGTGTTGTGTTTTTCTTTCTGTTATTTAATATCGTCATCTTTGGTTTTATTTCTTTAACGGGGAATGACGGGAACTCTTGTTACTTTAAGACCGTCTGCACGTGATGTGACCCAGGGGATGTAATTGTTTCTGTTACTCTGTGACTGTCTGAATTGTCTTTTGTGGCAAACACTGCCAAGCCACAACAGCCAATGAAATGGCAGGTCATAGAAGAGTGCTAAGGGAGACGTTAAAAAAAATCTGTGATATATCTAATGTTCATCCTCTACTTTTAAAGTATTTTTGTGTTAGAAAGCATTTTAACCGCTCCAGTAACATAGAGGCTCATGGGATCCAATTACAGCAAGTCAGAGCCACGATGGCAGACTCACGAGTGCAAAGGGGACGACCTTTTAGTGCAGTGACGCTGCCCAGCGACTGCGTCTGGTGTTGTTGAACACATCGAGATCACGGTGAACACAAATCACTGCTGAATCACTCTGAGGCTTACGCTGCAGACCACAGCAGCACGTCCTTGGGCTGCGTTCTGATGGCGGCCTTGGTGAAGTGCTTGAGGATGTTGGGCAGCTCGGGGGGGACGTTGATTTGCTGGGAACAGTACATGACGTCAGGCAGCGGCATGGCTGCAAGAGTCTGAGTGGGTTCTTAAGGAAAGTTTAAAAAAAAAAACAGTTGGTGAATAACTGTGCTGAACAATAGAACTAAGTCATTAGCATTTCTGTGTTGAAGGCATTTTTTTCTGGCTGAAATACTACAAATACTCTGCAAATACTGCAAAATAAATACACCCTTGTTACCTGTGGGGTTTAGTGGTGAAATGTCTCCGTAAAGGTCGCTGAGATGTGCTGCCTGGTTGAATTTAAGGGGGTCGATGCTGTGTGCCGTGGACGTGATGTCAGACCCGGGCTTGTGTAGCGCAGCATGGTCGCCTAGCAACGGCGCTCTTCTTCCTGTCTTTTTTTTTTTTTTTTTAGTGAGTCTGGGAAGCTTGAGGTGCATCATCGCCCCCTGTTGTTAGGAGCACGTCCCAGCAGGAAAAGATGGATGGCTATTTCGATTAAGAGAAAGATAATGAAAAAAATATCTGGATAGATTAAGAGAGGGACAGGTGGATAGATGATGGCTAAATGTGGTAGCTTGTGCTTTCCTGTGTCCTCTGTCTGGACGTATCTGGACCTGTGCTAGTCCTTACTAACAATGATTATACTATTTAGTGTAAAGTGAGTAACAGCTGTTCCTTGTCCCACACACGTCTGTGTCCTGCTCTATAATGTGCCTTGAGATCACATTTTATCGTTTGTCACTATAGAATAAAGCCAGGAATAGACACTGTGTAACCATGCAATGTTGACATACCGTTGTTCCTTATCTGTTATGGCAGCAGGTGCAACCAAGTTGAACCTGACGGGAACCCGGAGACATACAGTATTTGGACAAACGCCGACATTCTGTGTGAACACATTTATTGAAGTGATGCCGTTAACAGGCAAGACGGCATGTTGACCATTTTATTATTAAACAGCTTCTCGAAAATACAGGTTTACACAGACTGTGATAAGAAAATAATAGTACAACTACCAGTATTTGGTATCTGAAAAGACTTGGACAGTTTAAGAGAGCAGATTACCCGCCAAATAACCACAACAGAAGTCGAGCAACTATGATAGACACACATGCACATTCACACAATCACTGTCAGGTCACATACACCGGCAAGAGCAAACCTGTCCTGCACGTCTATAGATTAAGTCACTTGGGTGGAATCTGCTCGTGAAAATCCCTTTTAGATTGAGCTAACTTAACATCTTACAGGCGCCATGTGATACAGCGCACTTCCCTCTCCTGACTTCTTGCAGTGGTTCACAGGGAAAACAGAATGTGTCTATAAAGTACTGAAACAATTATAAGGATGGAGTCTAGAGAAAACAAACAACACAGGTTACGTGGACTAGATCCCGAGGTGGCAGTCCCCCTTTGTTACCCCTCTCCTATGTCTCTTTCTCCACCTGGTACAAAAATAAACTGTGCATCCCCCAAAAAACCCACCCTGGACATTCTCCTGTGGCTAAAAAAAACTATCCAGGATCAGAAAATAACCCCCACTGACCCCAACCAATACCCAATGACCTTCTCCTCCTTTCTACACCTTACCCTTTCTTGGAGGAGGTTTGGTCCACGTCATTATTTAAGAGGCGTCTGAGTGCAGGTTTCCAGTTGATAGAATGTTTTAGAACTGACTCCACTCTCCATCTTTGTGATTTATTTTTTTTTCTTTCACACTGAAGCATTTCCTCACATAGCTGATATGACGTGTATTTGACCCACCTCTGTCCATGGCTGGTTACCCAAAAAGCATAGCAGCATTCCCGGTCAGGATGTTTTGAGGTGATGCAAATCTGATTCTCATATTTACATATTCGCAGCCACTAGTTTTCTTTTGCAACTTTTTGTGTGATTACTCAAAAATGTACTCGATTTAATCATAGGAGAAAAAGATGTGTGTTGTTTTATGATCCTGTGCTGCTGTTTGTTGTTGTATTTAATCACGTCCCTGGTGATTTCTTTAGATGTGAATTTTTCCTTGACTGCTAGTTCAATTAGGACTATTGTAGCGCTTGTATGCTTTTTGGGAGACCAGGCTTTGCCCAGTGCGAACCCCAAGCTGGCCAGTCACGGGGTTTCTGTCGTTCTCTGCTCCTATCTCTTGCCTCTTTTGTTACCAGCAGGGGGCTTCTTGAGCTGGAGAAGGGGCCCTCCCGTGCCGAAGCCCGCAGCCGGTGGGTTCGACACGCCGAAGGTCAGACCAGCCGATGGGTTAAGGCCAGGGTTACTGAAGTTGAAGCCCGAGTTACTGCTGCTGCCAAAGCCTAGAAAAGCAAGGACACATATCAGAGGATAGAAAAATGTAAGAGAAAGTGAAAACAACAGAGCAAATAAATGATAATCAAGAATACCAAGGCACTACAGAGATTATAGCATTTTGTCCATCAGGTATAAACCCTCCCATCCTAAACTGTCAAACTGTTTAGCTTAACTGTCAGCACACTTGTTTAAAACTGTTGCCTTCTCACAGCTGAGAGGAAGCAGAAAAACTAAATAGCACAGTGGTAGTTCGTTGTTTTGAAGCTCAGGATTAATTTTGTTTATATAAGCTTTTCCAATTTATTCTCAGTGGCACGTGGTTAGCGAGACATCACAACTTAGGAGGCGCGCTAGTGAAGTCTGTTTGCCTGTTTCTAAGGGGTATGAAGGGGGTAGATACAGCATGTATATACCTGCACTCAGACTGCCTCCTGTGGGCTTACTGGTGGAGGAGAAGGCAAAAGAAGACCCCCCAGTCCCCACCCCACCAAATCCTGGCCCACCACCAAAACCTGTGGGAAAAAGTAATACGGGTGTAAGTTTTATGGGCCTGAGGCTCTAGAAACCAGCACAAGCAGCAGTGCCCCACAGGAAAAGACAGGCGGGTACCAGCAAACACGTAGGCAAAAAGAAGCAAATGCCACAGCCTGATCAATGCAGCACCATACACACAGCCTGGCTTCTGATAGGGACACCACAGTATGGGCCTCCAGAACACAGCATGGCAAAGCAAAGGTCAGAGGGTAAGGGAGTAAAACATGAGGATGCTTTTCAGACCAGCCACAAGAGAACACACCAACTTTCGTGTGCGTTCAGACCACTTGTTCCCACACTGTCAAGTGGATTTGCCAGATGTTTTAGTGACATTTACTTTTCCTCTACTAGTGGTTTGTTTAAGCCAAATATATCTTCCATCCATGAGTCACAGGTAAACAGTGACTTGTGCTACGAGGCATGGCTTTGTTCAGTTTTCTTGTGGTGTGAACGCACGTATTATATAAGGAAGAAGAAAAAAAAAAAACAAAAGCTGCCAAGCACTGATTGCACCACTCTGACACACACGTGCACGCACACACACACACACACACACACGCGCCTATGCTAAACATAACAAAGAACTCAAAGGCTCTAACAAAAATAGCATTGGACATTGGATGGTAGCGTGTGTAAGGAAAGGGCAAAATAAAGGGGAGCGTTCATTAAAAAAGAAAAGTCAGAGGCAATACCTCCAAGGGTAGAGGAGCCCAAGCTAGTGCCCACTGCTGAGGCAAAGGGGTTTCCAAACCCTGCCCCCAAGGGTGCGTGGGTCCCTAAGGCACGGAGAGAGAGCATCACCTTTTACTCCGAATGTGTTGTGTGCGTGAGGTCCATTATGTGACTTGAACTACTGGCTTCTTTTTTTTCCCCACTTTGTTAAATTGCTGGCATTTTTATTTAAAATAAATAAATCAAGCAGGTTTTCAATAAGTTCTGTTGAAGGTAACGGGAAATTGCAGTTTGCCGACTACTCCGTAATCCTACAAATGCATCATATCTGTGTACTATAGTATATCTGCAGAACGAGGCAGTGCACCATGCTGTCACAAATGTATGCCCTTTAGAAATATTGTTTTATGTCCCTCTTAATGCAGTGCAGTTACTTCTGCAAATTTAAAAAAAAAATGCTGCTAGTTCTTTCACTCTGAAACTTGTCTTTTGCCACTAAGCAATTAGTTTTTCTTTTGTACAATCATATGTCCAATTAGTCTGCATTCCTACGTCAACGTCAGTCGAAAAAGAAACAAGGACAAACGTTTCTTCGTTTAAAAATGGATTTATTGTCAATTTAATATGCAAGTCCACTTACATTAAAACACAAACAAACAGTTTTGAACACGATTGATTGTTAATTGCTAACTGCTACTGCATCAGACAAGTTTCAAAAATTTTAAGAATTTCTGAGAGTGAATGAACTAGCATACACAAAAAAAATGGCACAACCGTTGAATATAGTTTAAAAGGCACACCATATTATCATATTATATATTAACTATACTGCATTAACAGGCATTGGTTATATAGGTTCAAACACATTCATCTACATGTAAAAGCACTCAGGAGTTAGGTAAGAACTGTGAATTTGGCATTTGTACCTGCCTCTCTGTGAAGTCATCAAATAAATTAAACTTACTGATATGTTAGTTTGCCTGTGGAAGTTAGGACAGGAACACACCGACCTTTGTGGTTTGTGTTTGCTTAAATACTTTCAGTGTATTTCTAGACATTCTTTGAGGTTAAAAAACACCAAGACAACATCTTGTCTTGATAAATGCGCACATGCTGCAAATATGTGGATTAAGTCTGACGTAGGTGAGGTGACTGTTTAAGTAGTGTCGTTTGTTAGATTAAGGTGTGACTTGGCACAGTAGAGATCACGACAGACTAACTCGTTTAACACCCTGACAATGAAAACCTGTCATTGGAGTCACAGCTCCACGTGTAGAAAAAGCACTGCAAAAAAGGCAAAGTGTAAGCATATGATAGTCAAAGAGAAAAGAAGTGTTGGAAACAGTGACAGCCGACCATTCAAAAGACAAAACTTTCTGAATTTCATTGACTCATCGAGCCCATTTTGGTGAACTGCTCTGCTAAAGCCCAACATAACACACACACTCTAAAAAAAGAAAAGACACCAAAGCACCATACAGGCCATTTTTGACTTTCTGGTTTCAGAAGAACTAGTAAATAAATACATTTAGTTAAGTACTGTAGGCAAATATTGGTGTGAGTGCTCCAAAATGTAATAGTCACATTTTTAATTCCTTCACTTGTTGTAAAAAAAAAAGAAAAAAAAGAAAAAAAGGAGGTTCATGGATCATATCACATGATACTGACAGGATATCAATCACCTTAAAGGCGCAATCGGATATGACAGACCAAAACCCTCATCGCATTATCAAAATTCTAATCTTGGATGTGTCAAGTATGACTGCAGAGACTTGGAAGACAAAATGTTAAACTCCACGCTAAACCACGGAAAAAGTTAATTTCTGGGCAAAACTCAAAACTGTTCCTCAACTCCACAACCACTTCATCTGACTGCGTGTGCAAGGTGGGGGACTTTAAATACATTCGAGAGAATTGCCTGTCCAATTTATTCTGACTTGTGACAGCCCCAGAATTAAAAAAATACCAAACCCCCTCAGCTCAGCTAAGAACATGGAGTATCTCCCTAAAATCTGTACAGCACATTTAGCATTTTCATTTAACTCAGTGGAAATATAAAATGAACCAGCCCAGTTACACTTGACAGTAGCCCTTATATGAAACAGCTTCAATCAAGCAACAGTGGTATGGCCTCAGACAACCAAACCAACACATTTTTATACTCAATGGCGAGATAACACAAATTTTCCATATTGTACGTTTAGCTTAAATGACCATCTTCAGATTTTTGTTCACAACACTTGATCACATACAAACACAGTTTGTGGAGTTAGAACTGGGTTAATTTCTCAAAATGCCATCAGTCTCACTTCCACATGACTGTGTGCAGGAATGGAAAAAAAGAGCTGTCTAATTTTAATTCAGGCAATTAGATAGTTTCAGTCCTGAGTCTTTTGGCATCTTTCAGCTTACGTCAAACAGGGACAAACTTGAGACAAGCTTTTGACTGCACAAACAAGGAACAGCGTGGAGCAAAATGCTGTGTGGTTAGTGTTGTGTGCTTTGACTGGTGCCACTTGTCGTCATTCCAATTGCTTAAGTAAGCTACAGACATTTACACAAATAAACTAGAAATAAATAGGTAATAAATACTGCTCAGTACACATGTGCTGATACCAGCATCGGAAGTGCCTCTGCCACTGCAGAAATTCTTCTGATACCATAAATGTAAAGTAGATAGGTAGATAGTTTTGGCCAGGTAATACTGCAGTTTGATTTAATTAGATATCAGAAGTTGGTTCTTGGAATTGGCTGATATGCAAAGGTGTCATTATCCAGGTATCAAAACAGTATTGGAGATGTTTAGGAGTCGATTGCTCGAGAATCAAACACTCTTTGGCAATAAGGATGACAATGTACTATTCATATTGACATAGTGATTCTGAAGCTTATGTTGAAATCTAAGGATGAGCAATGAATTTAAAGAATGTTGCCACTCACTCAATCAGCACATGATTAAATCACCTAAATGCTAATTCAGAATAGCTTCTGTATGCCCTGCTATGTGATTAAATGTACTGAGTTTTAGCACATTTGCAGAAATCAAGGACAAATTTGCTTTGAATCCTAGCATTCGTTTTTGCGAGACGTATTAACCATGCTGTCGATGTGACTGGAACCGAAATTTAAATATTGCTTTCAAAGTCTTTACTACTCATCATTTAAAGTTTACATTAAAAAAAATACATCAGAAACATGCTAATATACAGAGTCGCTTCATTTTGTTAATCAAAAGTGGGTGCCCTGATATGCCAGTGAAATGGCGTACAAATCAAAGCCTACAAAAAAGGCTGAAACTTGGTTCAACACATCAAAGATGTAATGGACACTACTTCACCAAGTCTTTTTTTTTTTTTTATATGTTTCAGTCAAGTTTCAAGTTTATTTGTGTGCCACTCTGTGCTGATGTGGTGGAAACAGTAAGTGTGTAGGGCTCATCTACATACTTTGTGGGCTAGTACCCATGTCAAAACCCACCTGTAGAATACAGGAAGCAGTGTAATCAACTACTCAGTATTCGCCTTAATGCTTATGCAGGATATTAATACTGTGTTGAATAAACTATTTGCTCTAGAGATATCATTTGAGCCTGGACCCACGTGGTGAGACCCGGAACACGAGAAGCTGTCGCTTCTGTCAACAGTGGCCTCGCAATCTTGATATCAGCTCGATGATAGAAATGTTTGGGAGTCAGGAAAACCGATGCCATCTGGCAATTTGAGACTCCTTACTTAAGAGCAACATTAATACAATGATCATCTTAACAGTGACAAATCACCCGGACACATTCTTCTTCGAAGAAACCGTCCAATTCTACCTCACAACTTAAAGCAAAACACACACATCCCAACACGATGAGATACAGAGGATCTCATCACCACTAAACAGAGAGAGTTGGACTTGGACTTGTGTCTCTTGTGTTGTAGAATGTCTTCAATAATATCAGTCTCATATCTCACACAGGAGAGAGTGCACATAGACAAAGAGGGGAAGTAGGTGTATTATATCAGTATGTATATGACATTCGTCGACTGTGTGTTCAGGCTTTGTACCAACACTGCCAGACTCTGGCGCTGAATTCACACCATAGCCATCCAGAAAATGTCAGTGTGTTACTGTAAGGTGCACTACATAGGCATGCCTAACTCTTCAACCAAGTCAGAGACAAGATGGTAAGGCAGCACAACAGTTCCCTGTCGAAGTTGAGCGACAGAATTATCTCATCTCCCCCTCTTTTCTTTCACTGGAAAAGTATAGACACTATCTCTGTATTAGCTAAGGCTTGTTGTTTTTAATTTCCTGTTATCATTGGTCTGTCCCCATCTGGCTTTTTTATTCCCCAAATCATCTGTTCTCTCCAATAATCCTTTTTTACCCCCCTCTCCCTCCTTCATACTTCTTTACAAGGTGAAGCTGAGAACTTTCTAGAACTTGAAGGCAGTCAGACCTGGATTTGGCTGCTGTTGCTGGGTCAACGTGGCTGCCATGGCAACTGCTGCGGCGTTGGGCACATTGGAGAATGGGGCAGGCCCGGTCGTGACTTGTGGCACACTCTGCCACTTCCTGTTGGATGCCCGTTTGGACTCAAAGATGTCTGTGGAGTCCTCCAGGAAGGCCCGGCGAAACGAGAGGTACTGGTGCTTCAAGATCTGCAGTATGAAACAGAGGAGAAAGGTAAAGAACTATCACGACAGTTAGGTTTGTATCTGGTTAACTTAACAGAACTTTGTACAATGATTTTACTCAACTTAGAGCTGACTACCATGATTGCACAGTGCCTTAGTACAATTCCAAAAATCATAACAATTGTTTCAGCCGAGGCTGGAGGTAAAGAACTGACCTTGACATTTTCATGAACTGACTGGAGCTGGGCGGCCTGGGCAACAAATGTCTGGTACAACTTCTGCATGGCCATGGTCAAGTCTGGGGACAGAACATCCAAAATATATCATTATCTGAGAGTACAAGGCAGTAACAAAACCTGAGTTTTTGGTGCTGTCAAGTTGGATCAGCGATTACCCTGAGGGGTGATGTGGGAGCCACTGCTCTGGGTCGTCAGGTGGTTTTCTAGCTCCTCGATCTGCTGTCGGTACTGTTGCAACTGCACCTCGAACTGTTCAACCAGACTGCGGAAATAACTATACGCAGAAAAGGTTGGATTAAATAGAATCAATCTGCTTGCACTGTTCCAACACCCCCTTTGATTTGCTTGGTTGTCTTACTCCGATGGTGCAGTGTTTTCATGTTGGAGTCCAGGGGGCGTCTTTTGTGTCCGCAGGGCTATGTCAGCATTTTTAAGCTCCTTAAGAAGAAAAGAAACAGGCTTTGTCAAAGACAGGCCTCATTATTTACACTTCCTCACAATAGAAGATAAGTTGGAAGTAGTCCTTTAGAAAGTAGCCATCCAAATTTCCCCTCACTACAGGCAGAGACAGGTCTCCAGAGTTCTTTATTTTACCTGTGCCGTCTCCAGCTTTAACTTGTCAATGGCCAGAGCCTGGCGCTGCAGGCCACTGGCATTGACAGACAGAAGCTGTTTGAGACTCTTGATGTCATCCTGGACTTTAGAGATGGCCTTAGACGACATCCTGCTGATGTCTTCCTGAACCTGTTTCTGCTCTTTCACAAATTTTCTCCAAAAAAGAAAAATAAAGTAGAAGTCATCAACTGTGTCTGCATAGAAGCAACAAATGCACATGCAGCAACACTTACTGGAAATTGTCCACATCCTGGCAAATGACTGGGGGCAGGTTTTCATCTTTGAGAGCTTTACTGTCCCTGAGAGAGAGACAGGAACAGTAGTATTAGTACTAAAGCATGGCTACCTGTGTACAGGTGATTAAGCATTTCCATTTAATAAGGCTTACTGTGCGTTGGCGCCGGACGATGAGTCGCTCTTGTTCTCTGATGAAGTGCTGAAGTCAACTCCCCCAAGGCCAAGACTGGGGGCAGGGGCCGCAGGTGCAGCTGTGGAAGTTGCTAACAGAGAACCTAATGTCAAGCTGCCTCCTCCAAGTGTAGCCTGACCCAAACCTACACAACAAGGCAAAATCAGATTTACTTGAAGAGAGTTGAGTTATTGAAACAACCCCAGCTGCATGTTCTCATAGCTCTATTGAAAGATCACAAAATCTATTCTTCCCTGCTTCTGCAAAGCTACAAACATATTTAATGACACATTTCTGAATGGCAAAGTCATGGCAAATATCTTATTAGCTTTTCATAATGGGCGCTCTGCTGTTTTAGCAGCTGACTGCATCGCACCTGTAGAGGCTGTGTTGGAGAAGAGACCCCCGCCCAGTGACGGGCCTGTTAAGGCTGCTGTGGTGGTTGTTGTGGCGGCACCAAGGCCGAGGGTGAAGGCCGTGGATGCAGGTTGCTGCGGAGCCATGGATGTCAGGACGGAGCCAAATGTCAAACCTGCCCCAGCAGGGGCTGATGAGGAGGTGGCGGCAGTGAGGGAGAATGGTGTTGCTGGGGCTGTG
Source organism: Pseudorhombus dupliciocellatus (assembly GCA_016785235.1). Taxonomy (NCBI): domain Eukaryota; kingdom Metazoa; phylum Chordata; class Actinopteri; order Pleuronectiformes; family Paralichthyidae; genus Pseudorhombus; species Pseudorhombus dupliciocellatus. The sequence continues at coordinate 1,089,328 of JAFBJW010000068.1, forward strand.
GGCTTGTTGAAAGCTAGGCTAAAGCCTGAGGGGGCAACGGAGGTGGCTGGAGCACCTAGGGAAAGAGTGTATGTACAAATGAACTGTAACATAGTCATCTTTCAAATTTCCCCTGCTAAAAACATTTCAGGAACACAAACATACCTAACGTAAGGCCTGTGGTGGGTGCAGCAGTGCCTGGAAGGGAACAAGAACACATTATGAGACAATTTTACAGGTGCCATGGGAAAAAGAACTTTATTTTGCTGATGGTGTCTTTGACCTTTGACCATTCAGACTCAGCATTTTCACTCTCCACCCTGACTGATCTGGGTTCAGCACCAAGTACAGGTCTCAACAAACCCAAGTTCATCTATGTGACCGCATTTGGGTCAACTGGCACCCTCTGAGCTGTACTATTGCAATGAATCCAAATAATTTTTTATCATGGCTGTGGCTCAGCATGTGGAGCGGGTCACATCCCAGTGTGTTAGTGCTGAACGTGGATGCACTGTGTGAATGGTTAGTGTAAAATGGCTTTGATTAAAACGGTAAAAGCCATTTACCGCTTACTTGTTTACCTGTCAGTCAAACTTAGACTTGTTGATCTCATGATTTCACTAATATAGTGTAGGAGTCACACCCCCAATCACCCAATTATCCAATCACAACCTCAGAGCACAGCCCTATGGAACCTGAACACACATGGAAGTGATTAACAGCTGCAGAGCAATGAGTGTGTGGGTCGGAGGCGGTCATCTATTTAATCGCTCCATCGAGCTGTCTGAGGCCACAAACAGTTCCCCTTCCCAGTGGGTAATCTATATTTTCAGAACTGCGCGACGGCATTACTTGGGGCAGGCGTGTTGAAGGACAACCCTCCAGCAGGTTTCTGAGCGAAGAGACTGCCGCCCAGGCCCAGAGACGGGGCGGTGGTGGAGGCCGGGACAGCCGCTGCCGGTGCTGCTGCACCAAGAGCGCTCCCGAAGGAGAAGCCCCCGGTGCTGGCTGCTGGTGCGCTGGAGAGGAGGGGAGACGGGGAATTCAGAGTAAGACACGAGAATCCTGAAACTTTCCAGGTGATGGAGCTTGTAAATTAGCACCACATGCGAGTTTCGCAGCTTAAATGGCATTTGGGAATTCAAAACACGTGGTTTTAAGAACTCTAAATGTTGACTACATACTTTGCAATTGAAATAGAAACAATTCCATGCGGGTCAGTGACGTGTTCAGCAACACGGAGCCACGCACACTAAAGAGAAAACACGACACAAAACACCGGCTTGCTCCGGCTGTGGCTGCGTTAGCTAGGCATGCTAACTGACATGTCGTTTACCTGGTGGCCGCACCGAAGGCGAACCCCCCGCCCGTGTTGGTGGAGCCGAGGGTCCCCGCTGAAAAGTTGAAGCCGGACATTGTACTTTTATTTCAACATTAATCAGAGCGTCGTATCTGGACTTCACCCTCTACCAGAAATGGTCTAGCATCACAGCTAACACGCTAGTTAGCCATGGGTGCTACCGCAGCGAGAAACTAATCTGCCTGTGGATCTGGGCTCAGAACACCAAAGGCGGCCGTTAAACTGGAGTCCGCTGTGGTTCCGCACCGCTTCTCGTCTTCGTTGGTTCTGTTTGATGTGCCAAATGTCACAGTTCGAATCCTCGCATGCTTCTTCTATTCCTATTGCCCGCCTGGTGGTATTTCCCCCTGTGCTGTTGCATTTCGGGTAATCTATCATGCAACTACATTTCCCGTCGTGCATTTCACCTGTTTTTATATGGCGTGACGTACACGCGAACTCTGGTCCTTCCGAGTATTCTGTTCGCGACAGAAGGCTTCCGGCGTTGGCTTCAAAATAATGTACACCCCCAACAATTTTTTTTTTTTTTTTTTTTTTTTTTTTTTTTTGGAGATGTTGCTTTTGGATTTCCAGTCCTTATAATGCTGACTATCCAATTTGTATGTTTCTACAATTGTATCTTTAAAATAAATGTTCAAACTGAACTGAAAGTTTTCTTGACTTTTGTCTAATTTCTTAATGATTTTATGAAGCCCCTTTCAATGTTACAATGTTCTTTACATGTAAAGCATTTTTAAACGCAAGGTAAAAAATAGAAATCTGCGTTAAAAACGAACTCTTTCATTTTATGGCTGTTAGGCCTGAGGCAACCCGCACATTATTTCCTATCTACTTGTGTCCCTTTTGTTAGTTATACTGTTCATTAATGGAATATTATTTAACGTATTATTTCACCATTTATAGAGCGGTTCAATTATTGAGAAGCTTTTTGTCAGCGAAATACGAAGGACTTTTATTTTTGAAGCAACCACTCCGTCTCGACTGACGTGAGAAGCGGCACCTTGATGCGGATGGAGGTGGGTGAATAATTCACAATAAACACACAACCGTGTGTCTGCGACAAAGTGCAGCAGGTTTGTGCTGCACCATCAGCCGCCGCGTTCCTAGATGAAGGAGTCGTTACCGGAGGTTGCCGCCTGAAGCCCTCAGTGTCTCTGCTGCTGTCGTTGATCACTCGGGGGGAGAAGAAATGGAGCACATCCGGACGCCGAAGGTAGCTAACGTCTCCGGCTAATGACTAATGGACGGGGATTACAGTCAGCAGCTCGGCCTTATCTGCTTCATGTGGGGCTGGCGACTGCTTGCGACGTGTGTCATGTGGCTTCCACTCCTCTGAGATCGCCGTTAAGGCGACATGTGTTAGCCCGGTAGCTAGCAGGTGTCGCCAGCAGTTAAGACGTGACGTGCATGGATGAGTTGTTTGTTTTTCGTCCGCAGGCTCCCTGTAAGTCAGTCAGTGAGGAAACGCTACGGAACTGCAGTCAAGCTTAGTGTCACATTCATGCACCCATCAGAGAAGCAGCCCTGAATCTACAGACACCACGTTGAAATGTGCTCTGACCTCCACAAACTAATTTACTATCTGTTGTTTTTCTTAAACATCAACACAACCAGGGGCTGGGCTTCTCCCTGCCGCCTCCTCTTGTCTTGATTAACTGGTGGATCACAAATGATTTACAGGGAATACCAGCAGACTGGGATTATTCACACTTCCTGATGGTTTTTTAATGGCTCAGCCAATACACATGACCCTTTAATCTTTTCCTGGATTCTGAGACCAAATTAATACGTTTCATAACAATCCAGAGGCCTCACTGAGCAGCAGAATAATGACTTTGACTCGGTCACCTTTTTGAAAAGTAAAAACAGCAGCTTTGAAACAGGTTTCATGAGTCATTGACTCAGAATAGGGAGCATGATGTCACTCTCATTCCCTCTGACATCTGTTCTTGGACCTCGGTGTGATTCCCATAATGAAACTTTTCATCAGACAAAATGAGCTGTTCTGTATCTCTGTTCTGTCAACTCACTTGTTGACTTCCTGCTGAGGAGAGCTCACCCACAGTGACGCAGTTGCTGGGAGGCAGACGTGGTGCTTGAGCATTTTGTCATATCTGAGAGCAACAGGAAAACGGAAACAAAGTAGAGGATGTCTGACTCAACAACTGAACTACGGCTGTTTGCAGCCTCAGCAACAAATGGTTCAAATCCATCCTTCCTATCTTTTTTCTGTGTCTGAGGGTTACAGCAAATGGTATGCTAGAGGAAAACTTATTATGGTGACTTTTAGGTCAAACAAATGAGATTTACAAGAATGTAAGAAGTATTATCTAACAGAGTATATTTCACTTTGACATCTGAAGGTCCATTATGTTTGGCGAGGACTTTAGTCAAATATATCTTTACCAACTCTTTACAGCCCAAACAATTACAGTGCCACAGATTTGCCAGTTATCCCAGAAGAGTGGTGATAACTGCTTTAACTGAAAAAGCAACTGGTGTGTTTTATCTTTTTTTTTTTTTTTTAATGGCTAAAATACGATGTTGACAACTAGCTGAGCTGTAATTTTTCTGTCAGACCTCCTTCAATAAATTGAAGACCAGGAAAAGTAAAGGTCCTTGTTTGGTACAGTTAATGTTTATCAGAACTGAAGGGTGAAGAGTGTCGTCTGTTCATTACCCTGAAATGATTTTCAGCTGTTATTATCATCACACTGGCAGCTAATGTAGAGGATTAGGTGGTCTGCCAGCTGCTCATTTTGTAATGGTGTCATTTCTGTTCGCAAAATCCTTTTCTTGCTCTGCTCCGCTGACTGTGACTGATTTGCCGTTTGGCTTGCAGGTGGAGCAGGTGCGTCTGTTGGATCGCTTCAGCAACAAATCCACAAACGGCACCCTGTACCTCACAGCTACACATCTCATCTTTGTGGAGAGCAGCTCTAACAACTCAACCTCTGCAGGACAGGAAATCTGGGTGAGTAGAATCTGGTCGTGACTAGAGGTATTACCCGAGACTGAAGTAGTACACTGTGTCTGTGTAAGGGCCAAAAGCAGGAAACCTGTAACCCTGTGGTGAGAAATCCTCATTATACTATAACATGATTCCTAGTTAAGCTTCTGCGTGTGCGTGTGGCATTTGTGTGTTTATTGCGTCGATCTGAAAGAGGATTACTGCTCTAGCTCCATGGGTACTGGGTTATCTACGTCTGACTACAACTTTGTCTGATCACCTTTATTGAATCTTACGCTCGCAACTAACACGTAGAAGAACTTTAAATGTATTGTGCTTTCATCAAGCAGGCTTTCTGCAGACCAAAGATTGTTGGGAAATAATGTCCAGGACCTTTGTTCGCATGTAAAAAACAGTTGTATAATGTAGTCATAACTGTTATAGCGCTCAGTAGAGCGGATACTTCCACCAGGGTCCAACAGTCCCCTTAAATTCAGACTTCACTGAATTATACACACTCATAAACGATCATACATGAGCTTGACTTAATAAAATAGATCCATGGATTATTTCTTGGGCAATTAGTGAAAACACAAAAAAAGACTCTTACAATGTTAAATATCCTGAAATAAATTCATGGTTCCTGATCCAGATCTGCTCCAAAATGTAATGACTACTCCCCTGACAAATATCATACCCAAGTTTCATTGGTAATATGTCTATTAGTTTACAGATCAAGGTGACATGAGAAAACTAAGGAGACTTCCAAAACCCCCATTTGTTCGTTGTCATCGTCCCTTTAAAAATGTTTTTGTTTCTGTCTTCTCTGCAGATTTTGCATCACCATATCGCCTCTGTGGAGAAGCTCTCCCTCACCACCACAGGCTGTCCTCTGGTCATCCAGTGTCGAAACTTCAGATTGGTGCATTTCGTGGTACAGAGGGAGCGAGACTGCCACGACATCTACAGCTCGCTCCTGCGTCTTCTACGGCCTGGTGCGTGTCAGTGGTCTGTCTGTGTTCAAATGTTTGGAGTTCTTGCCCCATCCTGTCTAATAATATATTAACACACTTAACATTATCAAAGCACTCATATTTGTCTCTGTTTTTTCTTCCCTTCTCACAGTATCTTACCAGGAGCTCTACGCTTTCTCCTACAACCCCAAACAGAATGACCAACAGAGAGAGGAAGGATGGCAGCTCATCGACCTCGGGGCAGAGTTTGAGAGGATGGGCGTCCCCTGTGACCAGTGGCAGCTCACGGACGTCAACAGAGACTACAAGGTGGGCAGTCGGCTATTAACAAACCAGGAGGTGTCGGTCGACATCTTTTTGTGTGTGAGATTGTATTTGTGATGTTTGCATGTTGTCGTGTCTGGTTATTCCAGGTGTGTGAGACATATCCAAGAGACCTGTATGTTCCCATCACAGCCAGTAAGCCCATCATTGTTGGGAGCTCCAAGTTTAGAAGCAAAGGACGATTTCCTGTTCTTACATACTTCTACCAAGAGAAAAAGGTACTGATGAGTTATCTGGCATATTCATGCTTGTTTTCTGGTTGAAAATGATTGGGGTTAGTCACCGTGTGAATGAAGCTATTTCAGTGAATTGTTGTTGAATAATTTCTGGACTTTGAACACAGACGTATGAATTCCAGTGTTCTGTTCTGTCCGTACTGTGAGACTTTCTTCAACGTGTCAACTTTGTCTGCACTCTGCATTTAATGATTGTAATGATTTATAGAGACAGCTGAGTGGTAGTTATCGATTACCTTTTAAGGATCAGAAAGCTGAAAGACGATGAAACAAAATGGCCGTCGAGTTGCTATTGACATTTGACTTCCTCCTCAATCTGATCAACACAAGCTCATGTTGTTGAATTATAGATGATGCATTTAGGGGGGGTGATGAATGTGGTCAAACCATGAGTGTTGGCTTAGAATTGAACAGCAGTACTTTGTAAGATCCCAGTTTCTGATCGACTTGCTCAAACTGGCAGGCGGCAGTGTGTCGATGCAGCCAGCCTCTCTCTGGCTTCAGTGCACGGTGCTTGGAGGACGAGAGCATGCTGCAGGCTATCTGCAAAGCCAACCACAACAGCCGATTCGTCTACGTCATGGATACGAGGCCAAAGGTGAGGTGCAAAACAAAGACATTGATGTTGTCCGTCTGTATGGTTCATTTCTTCATGAACAAATCCATATTAAATTTGTTCCTGTTATTTCTGTCGTGCAGTTGAATGCGCTTGCTAACCGAGCAGCTGGCAAAGGCTACGAGAACGAAGACAACTACTCAAACATCCGCTTCCAGTTTGTTGGCATTGAAAACATCCATGTCATGAGAGCCAGTCTGCAGAAAATGATCGAAGGTTGACCGCAAATATAAAATTCTCAGTCCATTTTTTTAAGAGGAGAAGGGCAGCCTTCAGACTGTGAGCCAATAACAGGTAAATGGTTAATCATTTTTTTACTGTTTGTCCCTCGCAGTGATTGGGACTCGCTCGCTCTCCATGAGTGACTACTTGGTCGGCCTTGAAAGTTGCGGCTGGCTGCGGCACATCAAAGCTATTGTAGACGCGGCCATTTTTCTTACCAAGGTACTTTTCTTTTACTTTTCTTCTCCTCTAGTTTGTTTCTCTGGAAATGTATTTAATGGCAAAAACCTAGTTTAGTTCAGGGTATTAAAGTATTCAGATATGATTACCACATTTTTAAAGCAAACGTCAATCTACCTTTGTTCAACTCAAACCGGCTCATCGCCGACCCATCGCCACTTGTTCGTCACAGTATTTGATGTATAAAGGTTTCTTCCTTTTATTTTTTTTAAAGAAATCAGAGTATTGAAGTGTCTGTCTTCATGTTGATCCCAGGCGGTGACAGTGGAAGGAGCCAGTATATTGGTTCATTGTTCCGACGGGTGGGACAGAACGGCCCAAGTCTGCTCCTTGGGGGAATTGCTCATGGACCCTTACTACCGCACCATCAAGGGCTTCATGGTACAATACACATACATCATTCATTGATTTAATGCATCCTCTTACCCCTGGTATAAAGACACAGGCAGTCTGAGTAACAACCCTTAAGTGAACACACATTATGGTAATTTTTTGGGAGCAGATGGGAATTTGAAATCTGCTACATGTGTTTTTATTTTAATTATACATGCTCTTCCCTTGCATTTGTTTGTAAGGTACTGATAGAGAAAGACTGGATCTCCTTCGGTCACAAGTTTGCAGACAGGTGAGCTTTGAACTGGTTCATCCTAAACAGAGAGCAGGATTATCATAGTCCCATCCATTTGATTTTCTATCATCTTCAACACTTACCTCTTCTCCTTAACGGCTCACTCCTTCAGTATTTGATGTACTGCAGCTCTTGTTGATGACATAACAAAGTAAATGTTTAAGAAATTAATTATCCTTTGTATTCTAGGTGTGATCAGTTGGATGGCGATCCAAAGGAAGTTTCCCCAATCTTCACTCAGTTCCTGGAGTGTGTGTGGCAGCTCACGGAACAGTTTCCACAGGTTTCTGTCAAGTGTCATGTTAATTGTATTTGATGTTTAATTGCTTTAATTGCTTTAATTACTTTAATTACTTTAATAACAACCCCCTCCTTAGGCGTTCGAGTTTAGCGAGTGGTTCCTGCTGCAGATCCACGAGCACATCCACTCCTGTCAATATGGAAACTTCCTCGGCAACAATCAGAGGCAGAGGGAGGAGCTGCAGTGAGTCCAGCTCACACACATTTGTCATTTGTCTTGATGTGTTGGTTGTTTTGTTTGTCTTTCCCACAGATGGACAAACATTTTTTCAGTATTTTCTGTGCTTTCAAGTCGTCAGACAGATCCATCCGTCACTCTTATTGACTCAGACACTCCTTGTTAGCAAGCGTAGGCAGCATTAATCCGTGTGGTTGCACAACTATAAACACAAAGGTCCAGCCTGAAAGAATTCCAACAAAAGCCACTGTCAAGTTAGCACTTTTCTATTTATTTAAATGGCTGGTGTGTGGAAACGTTGTGATGTCGTACCAGCCCTAAACAAACATTTCCGCTGTGTTTTATGATAGTCTGAAAGTGTGACAGATGATAATTCCCCTTTTCAGTCTGGAACCACGTTGTCCAATCTGGTGCATGAACAAATGGAGTTCTCATGAGAAAAGGCTTTACATTCAGTCACCTGTTGATACTTTGTTCCTAACTTATATGGATCATTCACTCGACTTGATGTTGTTTAAATGTCTTGTACGTCTTGTGTCATATTTTGTCCTCAAGGCTCAGAGAGCGGACGCACTCACTGTGGGCGTTTCTAATGAGCGAGAAACAGAACTACTTGAATCCGTTTTACAGCTCTGCGTACGCTGAGCTGCACCCTGTGCTGGAGCCTTCGACCCTGCCTTACCATTTCAAGTCAGTGTGGCCTCCCTCACCTTCCCAGCCATTGCTACTAATTTGTAGTACTGCACGTTCTTTGTCCCTTGTCCTCCTGTAAAAGGAATGTTATCTTTGTTTGTGTGCGCTACTTTTCTAAGGTTCTGGAGGAACATGTACCACCAGTTCGATCGCTCCATGCACCCACGACAGTCTATCCTCAAAACCATACTGACTCTGAGGGAGAACAGTCGCAAAGCTGAGAGCACAAAGCAAGCGCTGGAGAGTGTGAGTCCACTTAGGAATATGCCCAAGCTATTGAATATACCTCCTCCCAGGCAGTCCCCTTCAGGAAACCACATTCAAATTCATGGGGGCCAGATTATTTTATATCTGCTTTTCTGTCCCAAAATGTGTATTTAATGTTTTTTTTTTTATTGCTAATGTTCACCTGACATAATCAGAATGTGTTTTAGTACTTACACACATTCCTCTGCCTCTCCTCAGAGGCTCCAACAGCTCGGCGTGACCCCCATTGGGACCACTGAGCCCCCCGTGGCTCCCCCCACCAGAGACCAGCACTCCAACACCCTCCCTCCGCGTCCAGACTCCCTCATCCTGGGGGCGCCCATCTACCACAAAGAGGTGCAGCGGCGGGCACAGGAGGACACGGAGGAAGAGGTGGGCGAGGAGGCCACGGAAAGCACCAACACGGAGCGGACAGTGGAGGGCAGCAGTGGCACTGATAGCAGGAAGCACAGCTACGGGGAGCTAGAAGGGACATTCAACAGCGAGCTGTCAAAGGAAGAGCCGGCCGTTGTCAGTCTGGAGTTTGGCGTGGCACGCATGACCTGCTGAGAGTGACTGGCAGGGGAGGGGGGTGACTGAGGGACAGGTGTGACCTGGCGATAGTGGGTGCATGTCCAGGGGAAGCTGTTGCTATGTATGTGATTGTGCTGATAACGCAGGGGTGGAGCTGTACGTCTCTGTAGTCTAAATCTCTATGGAAAGCCTCATCATTAAGTCATATATTGCACCTATTGGAAATGAGGCTTGTTTTTTTTTTTATCCATGTTTAAAAAGCACTATGAGGAGGACATTAATATAGGAGAATAAATTCATCTGAAAACAGATATCTGTGTCACAGTATTCAAGATGAAAATACACACAGGCTGTTTTGGCATCAGAGTTATGTCATTTCATCCCAAAGGCTTCAGTCCAACCTAATCTGGATGTTGCTCATGACCTGAGCTCATCTGGCTCTGGCTGGACCAAAAATTAAAGATAATCTGGTAAATTGCACGCAGCCAAACCCGTGTGTCTACGCTGCTGTATCTGGTTCAACTGCCGTTTGACTTTGTGTTTTAAATCATTGGCCCAACAACAGGTCCAGCTTCCATCTGTCGCCCTCATTGATCATTCAGTCCCATTCTACTTCTCTCATTGATCAGATGATCTCACATCCTCATGAGCGCTGATCCCAAAATCCTGATGGTCACTGTCTCTGCCATGTTGGTGATTTTATGCTTTGTGTCGGCTGACCGTAATCGGGGGGGGGGGATCACTTCAGGTCTCACGCTGAGAGCAGACGAGACCTGAGGTCATGAGTCAGTTTGTCAGTTTGTCAAATAGGATGTTTTTTCTAATCCAAGGGTTTTAAAAATTGAATCCAAATTATCCGGTATGTTTTCAGGAGCTAAATACTAACCCCACACCACAATTCTGTCATACTTAAGTATAACTGTGTAAAAACTAAATTATAGTTTATCACCAAGTATAAACTTCATTGCCCAGAGGATGTAACATATAGTCAGATTTATTTATTTTTTTATGTATTTGGTCTTGGCTCCAATTTGTTGAGACCATAATACAGTAGTTGTGTGTTAGTGCCAGAATATGGTTGTGTCAAAGCTCAGAAAGGATTTGATTTGCACTGTATGAGGAACCATGGCCCTCAGTCCTCTTTCTGCAGAGGGACCTGATGTTCAAGATGCAGGAGATTAGCAAAATCAGTCAAATGTGCTCCTGTGAAATGCAAATTCAGGGCGTGTTTGTGTTGTGTTTGCTCCTGTCTCTCAAACTTCCTTCCCTCAAGCAATTTTATTTTAATGAAGCCTTCATGCTGTTAAATTACAAAATGAAATTTGGATTTGCAGCATTGGCAGTGAAGTTTTTCCTTTCCCAGTCATCTCCATCCACACAGTGTTCATAAGGACACTTTTGTCTTTTGTTGTCACGCTGCCATCAGACTAACTGAACACAATATCTTTGGGTGAGTCAGTATCAGGGTTAATAATGATCTCCTTCTTCAGCAACACCAGTCTACAGTGCAGACAGTGTCCTGTCTGTACCCGTGTGTCAGCTGCAGGGGCCCAGTGATTGGTGCAACAAGTACCAACATAGACAGAAATCTAAAGAGACTTTTCAGTAAACATTTGTGTCTACCCTTTTTTTTTTACCCCTTTTTTTTTATTTGTATTGTTCCATTTTTTTTCCATCAATTTCCAGACATTTCTATTCATTGTAAATTTTCTAATTTGCTCTTCAGGCCGCCAAGTTGCAGGTTAATCCATCCACTAGCTTTTCCATTGTCCTGCTCAGAAATGCAGTAATAACATATCTTCTGGGCATAAGTAACAAATACCTCTTATTATATTTGTGTCGAATCTCTGCTGTGTTAACTCTTCCCAAGTGTCGCTGTCCTGGCCTGAAGTCTCTGGTGGGCAGCAGGGGCGTTCCCGACCCGACCCGTGTTCCGGGATGTTTGTGACAGGGTCTGAATGTTGACAAACTGCTAAGTCTGAGTCAGTGCACCTCGAACGCCATGTGTCCCAGCTCTCTGCGTTCAGGCTGTCGTCCTCATGTAGCCTACTTGTGCATATTATCCCACATTAAACATTGACGACAAGCTGCCGCTGGGTTCTCCCAGGGTTCTGAATCATTCAGATGTGCAGCACACGCCATGTTGGAAGAGCACTGCAGACAAGGAGGAAACACCACTGTACTTACATACAACATAAACACACTCATGCACGGCAGACACACACACAGCCCGCAGAAATGTGCACTGACTAGATTGTAGTTGTATATAAATCTAGTTACTGTTCAAAAATCAGGGTAGTTATTTAGATAATTAAATTTATTTTCATGGGGTGGTTGAGGGTTCTTGGAGCGTGTGTTTGTGTGCAGTTTTTGTAGCGTAAGTGTTTACAGAGTTTGTGCTAAGATGGATTAACAGCAGTTAGTATGACTCCATGTTGATTACTAACAGTAACAAAAGGGCAGAGAGGGTAATCCCAGGGGCTTTACTACTGTCAACACACACACACACACACACACACACAATATGGCTCAGTTTAATCTTTATCTGGAAGATGATGATTAAGAAATGATGAAGGACACAATATGACGCACAATATGATTAAAGACTAAATGAACACTATCAATGAAACTTAAAAGCATCTCCCGTAGTTTAAACATGTTTGTTGTTGCACTTTTTATCTGACAATTATTTTTTAAATGATCATGAGGTTTGACTGTAGGTCTGGCACCAAATTGCATCATCCCCTGAACAAAGTCAAAGTTGTTGAGGAAATCGCTGTATTTGCCTGCGGGTATCATGACCTCTCTATTGGGCAGGGAAAAAACAAATAAATTAAATCACCTCCAAATTATTTGCATCTCTGGAGGATTTTGCATTAAAGGACCTGTGCACTTTGAAATGCAAATAGTGAAACATTCACAGACACGTTTTAGTTTGTCTCTGAAAGGACCCACAGGAGTGTTTTCTGGCAGAGGCTGAACCAGACGGTTGTCCATATAAAGATAATAAACACACATATAGAGCCTGGTAACAAAGGTCGTCAAAGTAAGAACACTGTGTCTTTTACTCAGGCTAACTCCCTTTAACTTCATTCTGTCACTAATGCATGTGGAACTTTGCTATTTCAGTGTTATTTATCAGCAGCATCTCTTCATTGAATGACATACTCAACACATCCATCTACCCGTCCATCCTCTCCTCTGTCACGCGCTCACGGCAAAGTGCTTTTAAATGCAACATCAATATTCATATCCGGAGGCTTGACGAGCGTTTGAGAGCTTTGAGTTTGATTCAGCGAGCGACTGCAGGTTGCTCTGTGCAAAAGTCGCACATGCTGCATCGCACGCCCCCACACGTGAGCAGCGATATTATTAGAAAAACACAGCGCAGAAGCAGAGGGAAATGTCCTCTAACTGTCCCACTTAGTGCCAAGGGTCCCTCAAGGGGCTGAAATGGGAACCCTAGTTAGACAAAAAAAGAGGGGGGGGGCACTTCTATTGCATGTGTGCACGTAGTTGTCTCTTTTACAGTTGAAAAGACACAGCAGTGAAATGAATCTTGACAGCTGTGAACAAAGCACATGTAGACCCAAGCAGAAATATCCATACGAAGCTTATGGGCCCCAACTGTTAGAGTTTAGAAGTTCAGACACAGCTATGAGTCCTTGTTGTGTCTCCATCATCCTCCAAGCTGGTGATTTCCAACCAATGGTTTATGATAACGCTGCTTTCCTGTTGTCTGAAGGTTTAAACAAGCATGACAATGTGCATTTCCAGCCCTGTGGCACTCTGCGAATATCCTTTGTCTCGCTGTGTGATAGCTGAACCCTCTCCCCAATCCACCAACCATCTGCTGCCCAGAGCCGGCTTCACGTCCACCCGTCAGCCAGCTGACCTGCTGTAGCTGAAGCCACTGGCCGTGGGGCCTTTTGGCCTGGGTGTCTGATGTACCTGGAGAACTGCACACTGGGTGACTGCCTGTCAGGTAAATGGGCCGCTGAGGTGACTGACTTGTGGGCCGAGTGGGCAGATTATCTGTCTCATTGGGAGGGGGGGGGGCATAAGGAAGATACGCTCCAGTGCTTCACTCTGGGGAAGCCCACAGAATGTGTTTGTGTGGGCGTGAGGACGTCTGTGGATCTGTGGGTGTATGTGTGTGTGTGTTGCCTTAGGCGGATGAATGCAGACATTGTTTGATAGCAGTGGGCTGGAAGAGGAGAGCCTGTGTGCCCACAGCGACTAAGGAGGAGGAGGAGGAGAGAGAGAGAGAAGGAGCAGGGGAGGGAAGGAAGGTGGGGAGCAGAGGCTTGTAAGTGGGTCGGGGTATCTGGGAGATTCATGGGGGTTGGGAGAATAGAATAGGCAGTGAAAAGAGCACCCATAGTGGATTGTGCTCAGGATGGAGACAGCTGGAGAACTCAGGGGGAAGCCAAGGCAGGTGGATAAGAGACATACCTTCCAAAATCGAGGACAGCTGCAGAGCACCCACTCAAAATATTAACATATATGAATCCTGGTAATATATTCTGTAAAAAAGTGGTTGTTCTCTTGGCTGCACATCACAAACTCACCAATCTCAGAGCGCATTGGCTATAGTTTGAAGCCAAATTTGCCTCTAGGGGAAATAACAAATAGTTTGGGGCTTCCGGAGAAGATGGATGCTATCCAATCAGTGCACACTATTAATTATCTGATCTCCACACAGACTGTGCACCTGCACGTTAACAGAACCTGCTCAAACATGATCAAACGGAAAACGCACACAGACACATGGACCAACCCAGTCAGGATGACAGTTAGATGTGCTGTCATAGCTCTCAGACACCTTGCCCTGTGTGTCCACGTGGATGAGGGCTCGAGGCCATATGGCCTATATCGTGTGTCTGGTCCAAACTGTGTTGGAGGCATGTCTGAGCTGGATATGGCTGCGTGTGTGTGTGTGTTTGCATAACAACTCTGAAATATTTTTTTTTTCTAAATCCATATCCCAGCTTAAGCCCTCCCGTACTGCTGATCAGCAAGTCTTAGATTTCAATCCTCTGATTCAGGCTTATTTTTCTGATAATTTTATTTTTGCTGGATGATATGTGTGATTCAATGAATTTGTTGTATCCTGTGACAGTTTGCATGAAACTTGACCTGCCCCTTGGGATGATGAAGTAAGACACATCAACTAAAATATTTATATTCATAAGAAACTGCGGCTTTTAAGGAGTCTGGTTCATTTGTTTCCCATCTTCCCAGATAGATAAACAGCATCCGCTCCAAACAAAAGTAAGAACAGCCCTTTACCACTTCACTCGCATGACTCACTGAGAGCATGAGCATTAATATATTGAACTTATGTTTAAATTTTCATACTGCATCGGTGAGTGTGCACCTCTCCATGTGCTGAATGCACTGAGACGTGTGCAGAGGCCACCTGTGCAGAACCAAAGGGTGTAGATTGATAAACAGTTAAATGGAACGAGCCAACGGTGCATTGGGTGGAGGATGAGAGGAGGACAGGGATGGGGGGAGGGTGGGGAGGAAAGACACTGGCACCCCGCCAACGTTGACGAAAGCTGCTTAGCCCACCCAGTTGCCATGGATACAGTAAGGAGCAGCACACAGAGTGAGAGAGAGAGAGAGAGAGAGGGGGAGGGAGGGAGGGAGGCAGGGAGAGAAAACCAGCAGGCATGCGTTAGAGTAAGTCAGAGAGGGAGTGAGAGGACCAGACAGCAGGGTGGAGAGAGAGGCTGAGTGTATGTGTTGCCAGAGAGAGCGAGAGAGGATAGCAAGGCAGCTAGAGAGCTTGAGGGAGACGCTAGAGTGGGAGTGATAGCGAGAGCTGGATAATGGAGGTGCAGTCTGAGTGTGTAGAGCCTCCCGTGGCCCCTCAGTGTGACCCCCAGCCCACAGGGAAGATCAACAAAGCTGCCTTTAAACTCTTCGGTAAGCGACGCACCGGCTCTGGAATGGCCAGCTTCTTCTCCTTCAGGAACAAAGGGGCCACAAACAGTGGGAGCAACGGGAATTCTGACAATGGGAATTCTTTGAATGGGAATAGCTCGGCGGCGGAGCTTGTTAGGAGCAAAACCCACGATGGACTAATAGGCTCAAACAACGACAGTGATGGACAGAGAGGGGATGGGCACGCCAGCCTGGAGGCAGGACCGGTGAGGTCTCTCAGCAAATCGCTGAGTTTCTTCTCTCTACTCCGACGTGGGAGTTTCAGGTCGAGTGAAAATGGGGGGTCGGGACTTGTAAGAAGAGGGAGGGGCCTAAAGGGCTTCTTCAGCAGCATGCGATGGAGACGAAAGGAAAAAACTAACGAGGGAGATGGGGTAGAGGTGGAAGGTCCCAAGGAGAAGGATGGGGATAGCACTGACTCTGAGAAGGTAAAGGATATAACTCTCACGCTTGAACCACCTCCTCATCATCACCAACAAGATTGTGGGAATACAGGGGCAGAGCCTAACATCCAAGACACAGAGACTCCCCTTACTACTGTTACCATGACACCACAACACTGTGTTGCCATGACAGGGCCATCTGTTGAACCAGACTCCCCCTTTCCTTACACGCCGACTGACTCGCCGCTGCACCCCACCATACAAAAAGCCAAAGCCTCAATTTCCAGCCTCACCCCCTCCCTCGCTTCACCCCCCTTGGACCGCTGCAGCACGGGTGACCCTCCCTCGGAACCTTCGGTGGACAGACTCTGCTCTCTCCTCTTCACTGACGTCACATCCCTTAAGAGCTTTGATTCACTGACCGGCTGCGGGGACATTACTGCCGATGCAGACGATGAGGGTCCGGCGGGTAATGGGGGCAGTGGCACAAGCAGCAGCAGTAGTGGCGGAGGAGGGGGACCCGGGGGGGCAGCTGTTGGGAGAGCAGTTGGTATCGCTGGTGCCACATCCCGTGGATCCCCATCCAAACCGCCCCTTCCTTCCCAGCTGACCCAGCCCATCTACTCTGTTTCATTAAACTCAGTTCCTGCCTCTCTCCCAGCCAGAGCCCGGGCGCCACCTCCACCACAGCAGCACCCAGCTGGTAGTGGTGTGGTGGCTTACATGGGAGGAGGAGAAGAAATGGCAAGTCCAGAAGGAGTGGATGACGCAGACATGCAAGGGCTCTGGCACATGCTGCCCTCCACGGGGGACAACTCTCCGGCTTTGCCCCGATTGCACCAACCTCCCTCCACCACCCCAACTTCCACGTACCCCCCTCGCTCCAACCCCTCAAGCAGCCAAATTCCTCTAGCCTCCAGAATTTCAGAACGGAAAGTACCACAGGTAAAGGCACTGGGGCTCAGCAAAATTCCCGTCGTCGGCGGAGCCGCAGTTCGGGCAGGTAAAAGCTCCCTCCCTCACACACACGGTCGCCATCCAACATCACCTGGGGAGAAAGAGCCACTCAGCGATGAGGGCTACTGGGACACGCCCTCAGCAACACCCACTGCGACGCCTGATGACAGCAGGCTGCAGCGCAATCAGAGGATGGCCCTGTCACGTGACAGCTGCTCTGGAGACCAACTGTATGACCTTTACAATGACCCTGAAGAGCGCGGAGATGATGAAGAACAGGAAGGAGACGACGACCTGAACAGTACCCCTTCTCCATCCACTGAGTACAAACTGAGCCCCACATCACAGACAACTCCTCCTTCCTCCTCCTCCTCTTCCTCATTTCGTTCCATGAAAGGCAGCACCAGCCTTCCAAGGGAATCCAAAATCCCAGTTAGCACCAAACAGTCATCACCTCCCCACTCTGTGAGCCAGTCGGCCCTGTCGTCTGTAATGGAGGCTGAATCCCAACCACCAAAGACCGAAGCGCCTCCCCCAGTTCGAACCAGAATCCCCGTTTCCAAGGTGCCTGTTCGACGATCTGGAAACAAACCTGGCAGCGGAGGAACTGGCCACAAGAAGTAGTTTGTGTCAAACGGCTAGTCCCCCCCCCCCATTAATGTCCGAGCCTGGAGTTTGTATCTTTACAGGGCTGTTCACACGGCCAAAAGTCTTCCCAGACAGAAAAATGTTGAGCTGTGGAGTTAAAGACCTATAAATTCTTCTGAAATCTTAAAAGCACTCACTCCTCAAGTGTTTTGGCTCACGTCGACTAGAATGAGTGGGTTTGTTCACATGAGAAAGTCACGAGGAGACTCCAAGAAGCTGGGTTAACACTTCACGGCCCCTCGCAGGAACGTTGGAGGTTGACTTTTGACAATCCATGGACTTGCAATAGACACATTTGCCTTGTAACTTCCTGGAAAAACTCCCGATCTACTGAAACTTTGATTCAGCTCAAGACTGCACACTGCGATAAAGAAGGAAAAAAAACAGCAGAGCACCTTTTTAATCTCTCATATTTTTCTTACGGAATTCCACATCGCATATTTCAATTTGCTCAGAAGGACCTAATCTAATCAGAGTGTTCCTATTTTGTTTTGATCCTGTCATCTTGTCTAATCAGTAACAAAGTACCTCCTAATCCTCTGATTTTAGCCCGGAATAAACTCATCAACATCCACAGCCTTGGATGACCCACTTTTTTTGTTTTTGCTGTATTTTACATTTTCAAAGATGCTCTCCTTGTGACTGCATGGTTCATTCCAACTAAATGTGCATATTTCAAAATGGAGAGCATCTCTGCAGAATTCTTCAATTTGTTGGCTGGTAAATTATTTCATTTTGGAAGTTTTGATTTAGCCTGTGACACTCGGATCTGCATTGCTGGGAGTACATCCATCCATCTCTGGGATTTACAAGTTTTAAGCTACAGACTGAAACTTGGAAAACTATCGCAATATTCTGCCTGGAGGGATCCCTTGTACTGATGTGTCATGACTCACACACACTGGAAATTGTTCATGCACACAAACATTTTTTCTCTGCATGCAGTGCCACACACACACACACATCCAGCACAAAGGTCAGGAACATCATCTAACACTGAGGGAACTTAGACACACACTGTTCAGCCTTTGGCACCGTCTTTGTAGCTACACTGGATGACTTTCTTCTCTAAAGACACAAACAACTATTTTTTTGCTAGTTAGTACTTTCTCCTTAGCTGGATTTCATACTGTTTTGTAAGCCCTGTTTTCCCGAGTCACATTGCACAGATCTCAAACTGTGATCGCACCAGCTTCTTGGACTGATGCTAACTCAGAGCAGAGTCCTTCACCCCCCATTTCCTGGCTTTTGTACTCGGTGTACAGTCACATTCTAGGAACCGGCGTTAACTGAGTGTGAATCTGAATGTAGCTTGACATCTTTGTAGGTCATTGGTCAGCATATATTTTCCCCTGTGTCGGTCTGTTATTCTCTTTGTCCCTCTGTTTGTGGGGGCAAGACAAATGGGCGGAATCGACTGTTTTCTAAGTGTTTTGAAAAAACGGAGACACACTACTGCGCAGTGTGTGCACTTGTATTAAGAATGAGTGGTGTGTGTTGCAGTCCTTAAGGGCCTTTGTCGGTGACATAGTGAGGCAAGTTACTGGGGGCCGAGTGATCTCAGCAGAGAGGGAGAGGTTTTCATTTGAAAAGGCAGGTTTTCTCTAATCCAACCCACAATGAGTTCCAGTGACGTTGGAGGGTGGTTGCAGTTCATGATAGCTTTCCATCTGGCGTGGGAACAGGAGCTTGATGCGCAAGGCTGCTCCAGGTTCAAATATCTTTTCAGCCTCCTGATGGTATAGCATGGTGGAGCAGGTTCTGGAGTAACCTGATCCCAGGTCTGCTGCATGAGCTTTTCTCACCCAGGGGAAACGGCGGGGTAATGGTCATGTCCAAAACCGAGGATAATCACATCCATTTATGTCATTTATTTTACAGTCAATTGAATTCATTCTTTACCTGAGCAGAGGAGGGGATTGAGAGAAATCAGGTCGGAAAACGGGTGCAGTATTTCCATTTAATTGTTAAACCAAACAGGACTGGATCATCAGGCTTTATACATCTGGTTAATTCATTTGTTTTACTGCGATCTGTGGCGCTGCTGCACGGGGATGGCATCAGCCGTGGAGGACAGGATATTGCCATGTGGCTCAGCTCCCTCTGTTTTTGTTTTCCTTCCCTCCTCTCCTCCAATCTGAGCCTGCGTGTCATCATAGTTACGTTCTTCTTTTTATTCATCTGTTCAACAGTGTGAATCCTTTCACTTTTCTTATTTAATGAATAAAACTGTGTTTGCTCCTACAGACGAGCTCATGACTCTTTGTAACCACACATACAGATTCCATGCATTATAATGGAGGCAGCTTCATGTGCTTCTCTCCCTTCACACCAGCACATTCTGGGGACCCCAACCCCCCCCCCCCGCGGGGGGGGACACAGGCTGTGGATGGGAGAAATGGCGAGAAACAGAAATGCCTTTTGTTGACGTGCGCCATGTTGCAGTGTTGTTGTGGTGTCACACGTTGCAAAGAGCTCCACTCGGCTTGAGTGTAATCAGTCATCAATACATTGTATTGATCACTGGGGTGAAAGCCTGATGGATGTGTCATTGCCTGGTGTTGGACTGCAGAGGGGTAACAGGAAAAAAAAATACATGCAGGGGCAGGGACAGGCGAGCAACATGACAACAAAGAAGCTGCTGAGCTGATTCATGTGGAGACGAAACCTATGCAAAACAAACATGGAAGGGAAGGTCCCGTCGTTTCCCTGAGACACATGTTGCTGGACGGATCACGTGTTGCTGTGTTGTGGGTGCAGCACATGAAACGTATTAGGAGGAGGATTTGGTGCAGTGCGAATCCCCTTTGTAATGGTGCAGCAACACCACCCCCCCTCCCCTCTTTCTCCTCAGCTTCCTCTCTGTGTTCCTGCACGCTGAAGTCTGTATAAAAGCCCTTACATAAGACCATAGCACTCACTTTTTACCAGCCCGTCACATCAAAGCTGTAGCCATGCTGACAGGGAGGACAGTGCATGCTGGTGCGCGCATGTGTGTCGGGCTGAGCTCATCATTTAATCCGCTGCTGCTTTGACGCTCATTTGCAATGTGTGTGTGTGTTTTTGTGCATGAATTGGATGTGCGTGCACGACAGAGAGGATTTATCTTGCGCATGAACACGTAGCGCAAGATGTTGCGTAAAGGAGTGATGAAGAGGGGTTTGTTTATAACATTTGATAAACAGCAGGCACGTGGCAACAACGACGAGACGGTGATCAGAATGTAACATTAAACCAGACACTCAAGAACTATGTGTTCATATTAACTTACGACAAGTGTTTTTTCTAGTGAGTGCTTTCTCCTTTACTGGATTCCGTACTGTTTTGTAAGGTCTGCACATTGCACAGATCTCAAACTGTGATTGCGTCAGCTTCTTGGACTGATGCTAACTCACCCCATTTTCCTGGCTACAATTACAAGCTATTTTTATTTTACAATTGGCCACAATGAGTCATCTTATCTCATCTAAGCTCATACTAAAATACCAATAATGGTCCTGATGATGTGGGTTTCCTTGCTTTGTAATGTGTGTGTGTGTGTGTGTGTGTGTGATGGAGCCTTGAGCACCATTCAAACAAGCTGTACCCCACATTCTACATGGCAGCCTCTCTCCTGTCGTTCCCATAGTTACTCCACTAGGTCAACCAATGAAAAGAGGGGGCTGGGCAGGAGGGAGGATGGGAGAGGGCTGGGTCTCTGAATGTTGCCAGAGACGTGACTGGGGCTGAACTGGTGCAGCTTATTCGTCCGAATAAACACACAAAAACACACTCACATGGCCTCAGCCATGTTACATCTGTAAGCTAATAAAAATCTGTGGAAGGGCAGTGTGGGAGATTGGCAGCTGTAGTGTGCAATATCGCCACTAGATATCACTGTTTACAGGTTTCTCAGTGTGATTTTATGACCATCCACGAGCAACTACATCACACTGGAGCACGGAAAAAAAAACTTTTAATTGCAAGGCAGTGTCAACATGGCCACATCACAAATAAAAGTATCATAAAAATGAGAAATGAAGCTCCACAACCCCCCACCACCTTATTCCCAATCATCTTGTGCTTCAGATTTAGAACAGACTTCTCAGAAGTAACTTCATGAGTTGCAGGATGATGATTCTTTTAGGTGAAGGTCCGCTTCTAGAGGATCACGAGTTAAATTAAGACTTCACTATTCAAGATCAAAACAAATGATCTGACAGTGACACCACACCATTCGGCTCAGCTCTGTTCATGCGGAACAGTGTTTGCGTTCTATGAATAATTCAACAGCTAAATGACACTTTACAATGCTGTGGGTCACAGTCCTGTAGGACATGTTTTTAGCTGTGCATTAAAATAACATATATTAGGTAAGTCTTGCTGCGTCTAATATTGTGTGGATTAAAGGACAAACTGACAGTGAAGAACACTTGAGACCAGGCTGTGTCATCTGCGTGGTACATTGCCCAAGTCCATGTTTGCTCATGAAACACTTTCATTCCTCTGCCATTGTGCAGCCGTCCCCACGCCCACCCAAACCAAACACGGCGTATTGTTCACGCCGTGCGGGCCGACTGTCGAATGAGGCAGGGTCACGTTATTTCTTGAGCAAGAATGAGAGGCAAGAGAGAGTAAGAAATTAAAGTAAAAGAAGTAAAAGAAGTAAAAGAAAATGCTTTCTGTTGGTCCTCTCACGCACACATTCTGGTTAATTAAGACGCTCGTGAGGGATGATGGTTCCACAGGTTCCCCTTCATTTAGCCTGGTGGAGCCTGGATATCCACAGTGATATTAGTGTAAAGTATATTCTTCACGATCTGCATGACTGTGTAATTGAGGCTGTTAAGCCCATCTTTATCCATGGTCTCCCCAGTATGTTGTAATTTGCCGCTGTTCCTTGGATTCTGCTCATTGTGCAAGTCTCTCTGGTGCCTGATCATCTTGTACTTCCCCATCACAAGGTCAGGGCGAGATATCGACATCCCGCGGAAGCCGATCCGCTTGTAGATATCGTCGTCTTCGCCGCCCCAGCCCCAGTACGTGTTTGGGAAGCCATTTATCTTTAGGTACTGGTCCTTGGACAGTGAGGAAACCCCACCGAAGAAGGTGTTGTAAGGTAGCTGGAAATTAAATTTGTCCATTGCCACTGCGAGGTGTCTGGGACTGTCGAAACACCTGTAAAGGTTGCGGTCGTCCATGGGAACCAGGTCTATGTCAGAGAAGACGAAGCAATCATAATCGTATTCTTTCAGGGCTTCCATGTAGCCCACATTCATCAGTTTAGCCCGGTTGAACACTCCGTCCCCATCCTGGTTGATGACATACACGCCATAGTCCAACTGCTGCCGCATCAAGATAGGATGGAGGTAGTAGAGCCAGAAAATTAGGTGCTCGTGCCGGTTTCGGAATGGAATTACAAATGCAACCTGCACAAGGAAGACAACTTGAGTTAGTCAAACAAAAATAATCAAAGGGATCCTTATTAGAGTTAATGTGTACATACACAAATGTATGATGTGTGTAAACTATTAAATATGACATAGAAAATATGTCTTTAGGCAATGAATGTCCAAATATAGTATATACCAACACACAATACCTTTAAATACAAATCAAATGAAATAAATATATTTGAAATAATTCAACTGACATAACTACTGCAAATAATAACACTGACACCCAGAACCAAAAAAAAAAAACAGAAAACAAAAACAGGAGGACAAAAAAGGGAAAAAGTAAATCACTATGCATCTACTGACAACACTGAATATACTGTCTGTGAAGTTATGTTACAAAAGTTTTCTGTAAATTGTAGTACTACTGGAACGACCACACCGGAAAATATTATATCATTTATTGATTGATTTGCTTTCACCTGCCTTGTGTTTGGATTCACAGTCCGGGGGCTGGTACCGACCTCCCTCCCGCAGAGAAGCGCCCACCATCCGCCTCACCTCACCCAGAGTCCGCTTGTGATGGAAGTCCACGGAGATAGGACCAACGAGCCGCGGGGGGCTGTCGGGACACGGCTGCGTGCTGTCCGCCGGCGTGGTCCCCGCCTCCTCCTGCTCCTTCTCCGGGGGGACACTCGGGGCTGGGGTCGTCGCCAACTGCCGCACCTGTTGGACACCTCCCCGGGCCACCTGCGCCCGGGGCTCGTGCTGGTGCTGGGTCCGGGGGGTGGAGGTTCTCCACCCGTTGTGCACCAGCAGCAGCACCCCGAAGTAAGAGACACTGAGGAGACCGAACAGGGTGATGAGCTGAAACACCGTCCTCAGCATCGTTGCTTCACCTCCTCCACCTCGAGGAGGACACTGAGACCCAGTGATCTGTGTTTGTCTTTGCAAGTCAAAGTTGACTTAAAGACACCTGGCGCGTTTGAATTGTGTCCATCAGCTTCCTGGTTCAGGACTCACCTGTTCCATTATATGTCCTGTTTCATTATATATGTATAGAAATACTGTATGCATGTATATATATATGTATCATCCAGTAACTGCTTGGGTAAGAAAAGTACTTTAGTGTGTCTTTGAGAACACTTTGTTTCATTATTTTTATATCGCACTTTGTTAATAATATCCAAGTACTTTTAAGTTGTTTTTTTATTATTATTTAGCAAAACACAAAACAGAAGAATGATTAAGCCAATTAAAAACCAGGCTCCTTTATGATAGACATATTCTTTTAATTTTCAAATTAAAGTAAACTAAAAACTAAAAGTAAAATATCGGTGAATGGGTCCCTGTAGTAAAAGGCAGAGAGAGGCCTGCTGCTGTCAAGTGCAAACTGCGCCCTCTACTGGTGGAGGGTCGACACTGCTGCTCCTCGTTGTCAGTCTTGGAGGACGAGGAAGTAATTTACTATTTTACTGCAAGGACAAGCACGCTCCGGTCCAAGGTTATTGTACACAATATTAAAGGAAGTTGAAAAGGCTGATGTGATATGTGAGGTGATTATTTGAAAATGGAAAGGCCATAGATAATTACTATAAAATACTACTTATACTTTACATTGTATCCAGTAACTTTATTACACGTGCACTCTCTCTCTTTCTCTCCTAGCAAAAGTCTTCCAATAAAAATCTTCCACACTGTTGTAAACCTTCCACGTTATCTGTACCCCCCCCCAATAACCACCACTGCTCATGAACTGACATCGTGCCCATTCCAGGGTCCAGTGAGGCTCAGTGAGGCCTGCAGTGCATTCCCATGCCCTGTATTCTGTCTGCTGCTTATATACCTAAGCCGTAGCATTAAGTCATAAGTAGTGTGACTGACACTCGTAAAATAAGCAAACGTTCCCACGTTCCCTGACATTTTCCCAGGACTTTGATGGAATAATGCTTTCTGTCACCATGGGGATTCCACTTTGTTTTCATTACTGCCTCAGTTATGTGATATGCAGCACACGGCTAATATGTTGACATTGGACTAGAATTTCCTCTTCGGGGGAACGGCCTGAAGAGGAAAGCCAAGATGTTACGAGACGTTGTTTGCCGAAAACGCAGTCCTGAGTACAGTTTTCTGACGGCAGTGCTCAAGCTGAGCTGTTTTAACACCTTAGAAGCCAGAGGAGATGGGCATTTCTCCAAACGATATCATCTCCTTGTGGTCAGCGCGTGAGCGGTTAGCGAGGAGGGATTTTAGTTGGAGATTATTAATCAATTAATAAATAGGACGTTTAAAAGCAGGTATTTACATAACCTTATAGAAATCTTTGCTGCAAACATTATTTAGTATAAGAAAGGGAGGCCCACACTAACACAACAGCAGCTGAAAAACTTTCTTGGACAACATGTCGCAAGGCTGCATATGAGTGCAGTTTTACATATGACCACTAGAGGGTAGTCCTGTCTCACCGATAAACAATTGATGTAAGCCACAATGCAGTGAAAGGGAATTAGAGCATCCCACTCACACACATATATTTATGTACCCAAGTACACATTATATGCACACCCATATATATATATGTGTTTATTTATATACATATCTTTTTGGAAGAATCCTTTTTTCCCTTCTTAACCACACTCTTCTGGGATGTATGTGCCACTGTTTGCAGAGAAACCTGATCTCAAAGCCTCTATAGAAGGAATTCAGCTTTGGTTTGAACGTTTTAAGTCGAATGTCTTTATTTCCCTGCCGCCTCCACCCACTTTGTCGTTTGCTGATTTTTGCTGCTCAAACAGTTTTGACTTTTAAGAAAGAAGAAGAAAAAACCTAAAGAGAAAAGTTCACAAGCAGAGTAGGAAGCTTGTTGGATTCCAACCAAGACCAGTGCACCTCCTGCTGCTGATTCAGACGCACACTGTGGCGTCCCCTTCGGAGCTGGACGGGTCGGCTTTCTGGGAGGTTGTTTTTGGCGTGCATGTGTGGTGTCAGGGTGAAAATCATCTGTACAGCACCAACATGCAGATGCTGTTTATTTAGACAAACACCAGGACTTTTCTACTTGTCTGCCGGATACAGAAACAATTGTGAATAGCACGGCAGAGAAGGCGGCGGTGCCGAGAATAGAATGTAAACACCAGGGCTGTGGTGGAGAAGAAGACACAGTGCATTGTTTTAAAAATACATATACTGTATATGTAACATGCTTTTGTGGATTTTCTTATTTCAGATGTCAAAAATATCCGATGCAGTTTTGTTCCAGAGTCGACACCCAGAAAGTCCCTGAAGCAAGAGCCAGGCCAATGCGTCTATTTCCCCTCTCAATTCAGTG
Organism: Pseudorhombus dupliciocellatus; assembly: GCA_016785235.1. Classification (NCBI taxonomy): domain Eukaryota; kingdom Metazoa; phylum Chordata; class Actinopteri; order Pleuronectiformes; family Paralichthyidae; genus Pseudorhombus; species Pseudorhombus dupliciocellatus. The sequence goes on from JAFBJW010000068.1 coordinate 1,115,451, forward strand.
CATTGCATACATTTGGTGTATTATTATTTGCAATCATATGGACAGACACACACTCGCACACGCGCGTAGACACACAAGCATGAACATTTATACTCAACCACAGCTCTTAAAACAGCCCTTACAGCCGAGAGAACTCAGCAGTTTAGTGAAACATGATGCCCAGACCATAAAAATGTGTGTGTTTGTGTGTGTGTGTGTGTGTGCTCGGTTTTGAGTGGTCTCAGCTGTGTGGGACGCACCGCAATGACAGCCAATCAGAGCTAATTCAGAATCAGAGTGGTTTGGATGGCTCCGTGGTCTATACGAGGGACCAAGTAGTGTGCGTGTGCGTGTGCGCGTGTGTGTGCAGGCATTTGTGTATATGTGCACACCTCTCAGCCTCGCTCTCCACTCCACCTGCTTCTCATTGCCCAAATGGTCTGGCAAAAATCGGCTTTTTGAAATATTAGCATCTGTATACCACGGCTCTTATTTCACAGGCACAAAAAACGATGAAAATAAAGTCAGATTTGGATCTGAATAGAAAACGATCAAATGAATGAAATGTAAAAGCTCTTTTTGTCTCGTCTTTTCTCAAGTTTGATATTCATGACACAGCTGTCTGTTTATATGTGAAATTTTCTCCTGGGTGACAAATAAAAGAGAGAGAGAAAAAAAAAAAAACAATACAAAGTGTGGTGACGTCAGTTGCCACCACAGGCGGGCAGAACTCTGGATGATTCCCTGTGTTCAACCGTGTTATCTAAATCAACCCTGACTCACAGACACAAACGCACACACCCAGTTACTGTCGGGTTATGTGTACCAACTGATGTCTGCAATAATTCATAATATGTCCTAATATCAGTGCTTTAATGTACTCTAACTCATCACTATTTCTAACCGGTGATACTATGCAGGTCTGACTCATATCGCACTTGTTTTGCACCACAACGTTTTGAAGTAATCGTGCCCATGAACTGCCGTGTCAATAAATGAACCAAGCATTCTATTACCATTAAGGTACATCAGGTGGTAGTGAGTGTGACTGTTTTGAGGACACGCCATCCTGCATTGTTAGCGCCGCACAGACAGTAATGACAAGGAAAATCAAAATAAAGTCTGTTTTTGTTGACCACATTGCATTACTGTCCCCACAGGCTGTATTTATCTTCAGTGGTCTGAGCCGCCAAGACCCTAACAATGAAATATTTGGACGGGAACAGTAGACCTCATCCTTCATGGTTACAGAAATGGCTTCTTGAAAGAGCAGGAGGAGAAGATGGAGACCACGGTTGGGGAGAGGACAGCTGTTGGTTGAGGGGCATCGGGAAAATGCATCAGTTTTAAGTTTTAGATTCATTCAGGGATGCACACTCACATAAATAAACCTAAAACCTGAAGTCCAGCATATACCTCCACCAAGGCCCAACAGTCCCCTGGAAGTCAACCAAGCTGCACTTTCACCAACACCTGTCCCTTTAATGTGCCTGATTTTAGTTTCCATAATTATTATCGGGGAGATCTGTAAACATTGTCTTATTGTTGTGTGTTTGTTGTTTTTGTGTATCAAAATATCCTCTCCTTTGTGAATAGATAAACAATTTCCCTTTTTAATATATTTTTAATACATACATAAAGTGTAATTTTGCAAAACAAACAAATCGAAAAACAAAACAAAAACATGCAATAAGATAATAATATTATCATTTGAATAATTATTTATAGAACACGTTATTTCTTGTTGTTATGGTCATCGTTAACGAACCGCTAGGAATCTCGGGATGTGCGTTAGTGATGCTTTGCGGTGAGGTCACGGGTCACAGGTCACGGGTCACAGCCCCAGAGCGTTGCCGGTGTCTCACGGCGAGAGCCGGAGACGCACGGGAGGACACCAGAGGAGCCAACGAGGACATGGAGACTTTGGAGGAGTCTGTGGGACAACTAACACACGCAAACCCGAAGACGAACTTTGTGCACGTGCACGTTTAACCCGAGGTGCGGACTGAGAGGCGGTGACACGCGGACGCTGCTGATCTGAGACCAGGCCCCGGACACCCGCAACCAGAGCCTTCTCCCCGGTAAGAGACTTCCTGCTCGTTTGGTGTCACCATTCCAACTGTGTTATTAACAGGGAAGCGTTTTACTCCCCGCGTGGAAACAGCGAGGTGCAGGCGCGTGCGTGTGCGTGTAAACAGGTGGTCCAGTGCGCCATGATCTGACTGTCTGTCAGTCTACCAATATGTTGCAAGTGCAATATGTTGGTGCAGTTTGTTGTTGTTGATGGAGAATCATTGGATCATATTTGTATTGTTGTCGTTGTTGCAAAAATCAAGTTCATAGGAATCCATGTGCGATAATGGTGCAAAAGTTTTTGAATTGCCCAGGCTCATAGTGGGCGCCCTCTGCTGGATCTGGAGGGGAACTACTTCTGTGAGGACCTCAGCTTCTGTTTAGGATCATTACAGTCAGAATAGCTTTTCTCCACCCAGCTTTTGAATACGGACTGTGGAAATAGATTTATTTATTTTTTTTAAACTTGAGCTCTGACTGTCTGTCAGTCTACCAATATGTTGCAAGTGCAATATGTTGGTGCAGTTTGTTGTTGTTGATGGAGAATCATTGGATCATATTTGTATTGTTGTCGTTGTTGCAAAAATCAAGTTCATAGGAATCCATGTGCGATAATGGTGCAAAAGTTTTTGAATTGCCCAGGCTCATAGTGGGCGCCCTCTGCTGGATCTGGAGGGGAACTACTTCTGTGAGGACCTCAGCTTCTGTTTAGGATCATTACAGTCAGAATAGCTTTTCTCCACCCAGCTTTTGAATACGGACTGTGGAAATAGATTTATTTATTTTTTTTAAACTTGAGCTGTGTTCCAAGTAAAATCTTGGAGGATGTTCTGCTTGGGTTAGGTCACGTTAGCCGCTGGGAAAACACGAGGGCTCCAGTCGGGTTTGGACCCAAAAGCCGAGATTGCTTCCAGGTTCTGGTCAGGCTGGGTTAGTTTTCTCTCTGGCTCGGTCAGGTTCTGGTAGAAATTCTCCTCCTGATGTGGACGTGCTCTGAATGAACTCATCACAATGGTGAAATGGAGCAGTGGAGTTCACGTCACTCGAGGTGCGGCCCTGCTCAGTCTTCGCTGCCTGTGATGTGTTGCAGTAACTCTTCAAGAACACTTGTAATGCATCTCCGAGGACCTGGTATCTGTCTCCCTTTAGTGTATCTCTGCGCTGAATTAATTTCTAATAAATAATGGGAAGTGTTCCGCACAGTTAGAATCTCTGACAATCTTTGAATCGTGAAACAAGAAACGCTTCTATTACTGCCCCCCCCCCCCCCCCTTGTTCTTCTTCCCCCGTTCTCCCTCCTTCCTCTTGACATGTGTCACATTTTGGGCTCCTGCTCTCGAGGGATAAATGCCAGATTACATGGTGTAGTATTTTTATCCGTAGTATATTAACCGGCGGAGCTTACAGCATCAAAGCTTTGGAGGAGATCAGCACACAGGCGCGTGCATGGAAACACACACACACACGCGCATGCACATGCAGATACACATTCATATCAGGACTGAAACAGAGTGTAAAGTGCTTTCTTTGATCTCTCCCTCCCTCCTGTTCCTAATTACCCTAGTGACACACATACATGTCAACACTACACACACACACACACACACACAAAGAAATGAATACATCCTGTGAAACCACGAAATCTAAATCAGTGAAAAAGTGAGACACTGCTAGTGATAAGCTATGTCCCTCAGTTTGTATCAAATGTATAGTACTTGAATTATAGTTTTGGATAAATGCAACACAACAGAATCATCTCTATTACCAGCCGTCTGCATATGAATGTAGATCTATGAAGGAGCTGCCAGCTGAGCTCAGCCAGTGGGTTGTTCCCACCTCCTCCGCTCTCCACACGGACTGTTTACCTGCAGGCGGCAGGCGCCTGCTCAAACACGATGGGTCAAACTACAGCCGGACACCAGGGTGAAGCCCCCTCGCCTAAACCCCTGCCCCTCGTCGACAGACTCTGCAATTTCACATGCAGTTTATTGCGCTTACCCTTAAAGTCATTAAGTCACGGTAATGCGAGGTGAATTCAGAGTAGATTAAATCGGATCAATAGCTGAATAAAACATAGACCACACAATAGGAAAATGGATTGAGTTAAAAAAAAGAAAATCTGTTGACTAAAATTAACCAAAGGCAAAACTCCTACTACTTGCCCATGTTGTTCAAAGTCTCAGAAGCCTGACAGCAGCACTGGGCGTGGGCCACTCACCTGGTGGAGACCACCGCCTTCCCCAATTTGGGAAATTATCTCTATTTCTATATATATCTTTGCTTTGTTTCCACCCCTGGAGTTTCATGTGTTGAGCCGTGCCCGACCTACTGGGGTCACTCAGAGGTCACTGTTTTGTGTGTGGTGGGGGGGGGCGATGCAGTATCAGTGATAAATCATTAAGCATCTGCTCAGTGAGTGCCCCGGGCTTGTTTTCCATATCGAGCAGCAGGTGGAGAAAGGTGCTGTTGTTGTGTTGGTGTGTGTGTGTTTATCTCAGCTTAAAGGTGGGAAAGTGTGTATCTGATCACCTCATAACCCTGTAAAGGCAACTTTGACCCTCCGGTTTGACCTTTCACCTACTCAGGTCAACTCCTGCATTGCTCCAGGCGTCATTGACTCCAATAAATTAGAAGGTCTTTTTTAAAAAATGCCGAGGTGGCTCACCATTTTATTCACCGTTCAGTGTTTCTGCTGTTTGATAGACCCTCATATTTTCTATTGTGCTCCAAGTCAAGTAAAATGCATAAATGTCCCCCACCAAGGAAGTGATATTTCCTGACAGAGAAGAACCCTTCGAACTTTGATGCAGATTAAGATCAGAGAACAGTGACTTCACTTGGTCTGTTTCAAAAAGCTTGATGAACATGACCGTACCCAGAGCTCAAGCTGATGTCTCCAGGTCGCTTATTTTGTCAGCGCAAAGCAAAGCCATCTCATTTTTAACGACAAGGTCGCTCGGAGCACGTTATCACGAGCCCACAAGTCCTCGCAATTTAAATCAAGTCATACGCACTTTGAAAATGTCGAGAATAAAGAGCTCCTTGAGTCGCCTCTTTGTCCAGATTCATGCCAGAAAGATGTAATTGGATCTTTCTCGGCTCATGTTGCATCCATGGAAATCCATCCCTATGTTTTCCTATAACGCTGCCACAAACAAACAAACAGACAGACAGACATGACCTCACCTCTGTTTTGATGAGGCCACTTGCAGTTTCTTTGTGTTTCTTGCTCTTTGGGTAAATGAGAGTCATCTGAGGTGGAGCAGAGTGTTAATGTCTGTCTCCCTTTCTCTGTGTGGGGTACATACTCCCACCAGGGGTGGCTGACAGGAGACGTCTGTGGCTTACCACACACTGAGAGTGCCGCTCTTCTTTAATCTCCCTCCCTCTCGTTCTCTCTGTGTTTCTCTCCCCTCATCTTAATTTCTCTCAACTCTGACACGTAAAAGCCTCCCCTCCCATCTTAAACACTGAGCTAATCCCTCCGCAGGTTTTGGGGGTGTCGTGCTGTTTTGGGACTCTTCGACTGACTCAACGGTTTAGTATCATAATGGCTGGTAAACACCTGTCCAATTAGGCTGATTGTGATGCACCTCAAACTGCCAGACAGATCCCGTGGCACGGCACAGAGATTTAGCAAAACATATAAGTACCTCTGCTCGAGTGGGGTTTTTTTTTTAATTTTTTTTTTTTTTTTTGACAAATGTCTTTCTGTAAATCCAGGTTTAGTGAAGGATAATTGAGAGGACTTCAAGAGTCAGTTGTCAGAGAAGGACAAAAGCCTTTCCACTAGAATTACGTCCCGACGTCAGTTTGCTCCGTGTCACAAAAGTGAAGAAATTTTTAGTTGTCCACGGTTTATGAGGATTTTTTTTTTTCTTTCGTCGTCTTCTTCTTCTTTTTTTTTAATTCAAACATGTCTCAACTTAAAAGTAGTTCACTGGCTTTAAGATTTTGATGTTTTTCATTAAAAAGTAGCTGACGAAGAGGTGACAAGATAAGAAGAGACATTTTAGACGGAGTATATTTGGTAACAGAAGATCACTCGGCGGAAGAATTCATACGCGGGGTTTTTGACAACCCAGCCGCAACGTTATGTGGCATATTGTAGCACTGCTCTTTGAACCACACAATACAATTATAAAAACCACGCTTTCTGTCACTATCACCTTATTCATATTTTTTTCCTCCCTCGGCTCGTCTGCGGGAAAACGTACAAAAGGGTTTTGTATTTGATCAGTGCCAAGTTGTCATGGCTCACGTGTGCACAGCAATGGGACGTCTGGGGACTGGAGAGGCCTGAGTGATGTGGACCAAAAAACATGTCTCTGTATGTTTGTAGGAGGAGTGGTGATACGCGATGTATATCATCCATGTTCAGTTCATTTAGTTCACTGCCTCCTCAACCTCTCAGCGTCTTCCCCTTGCAACTCTAAGGGATAAGCTTATTTCCATTCCCTCTCTAATACACAATTATAAAATATCCTATCTATGCTATTTGGTCAATCCACTAATTATAAGTCCAGTGTCTTAAAAACAGCCGTACAGATTTGTGAATTCTCAAATGTGGCTGCTGTTGAACGCCTCCTGGTATCTTTGATGATATTTCCACCATTTCAGACCCCCAACCTTGCAGGGAGCGTTTACCTGAAATTAGGCAGTATTTGTATTCACTTGACTCTAATTTGTGTTTTTCTCTGCCTCTGTAACGATCCGTACAGTTCTGAATGTGCTGTCTCTGGATCGCCGTAAGGAAATCACAGTTAGCACGAACGTTCTTCTGGACGCAAGCATAGACTAATTATTTTTTGCTAGTCAAAGGGCATGGTCACAGTGACCTCACTTAGTGTGTGTATTATTTTCACATTTCTTAAGATCGGCTGGAGGGAACGACTTCAAGTTTAGTTAGAAACGTTCACTTGGACTCCAGGCTGGGACTGTTTGGATGTTGGTGGTCAAAGGTCAAGATCACTATGACCTCACAAAGCACACTGTTGTCCAAATAACTGAACCAATGTTTAAGAATTTTAATTTCACATCGGAACAGCACCGCGTCTAAAAGGAGAATATAAATGTTTCTGTTATTTAGTGAAAACATACACATTAGAACAGTTTAAAGGTTCATGATGCCATCACATTTTAGGACAAGATGTGGGACAGTTCACAATCATGGGTGTGAAATGAATGATTCAGCTGACGTGCACATGCTGCAGTGAGTAGGCAGGTGGTGGCGGAAGCTCTGTGGGCCCCGGGGCTGTTTTAGGAAGACCTCCCTCTCCAGGCCAGGCTCATAATGAAGCACAAGATAAGATGGCAGAGTGATGAACATCTCCCTCCGTCCCTCCCTCTCTCATTTGGTCACTCTCGTGTCACATGCGCACACATACAGTAAATGCAATCTGTTTCTTCCTTCCAGCCAAACGCACTCTTTCTGAGAATGATTAGACAAAAATACTGGAGAGAGAGAGAGAGAGAGAGAGCGAGGCAGAAGGGAGGGAGATGAATGGAGACATGAAGGGACATGTCACACCATGCACGGAGCACTAGGTCTGACAGGAACCCTCAGGACATGGCACTCGTTTCAAGTGGGGTCTGAATGGAGGTGGCACAGGGCTGTCATTGCTCTCTATTTAATTAGAAGACATTGCTGTCGTGGCTCAGAGAGGGCAGTTGGAAATCACAGTCAATTACGTCCAGGCTACAACACGAGTTTGGCACCGCGAGTCAGCTTGTCACTGCCTGTCACAGCTTAGCCGATGCTGACCGTAATGGCTTCATGCTATATATTTACAGTCAATGATGGCGAATGGAGTGAGGGGATGAAGCTTCCTTGAAATAAAAATGAAAGGATGTTGTTTTTAGTCTAAAGCCAATTGATTTGTTGTTGTTTTTTAAATAAATAAATCACATTTATTTAAATTTTTTTAAAGAAACTAGTTTTAAAAAATAAACACATTTGGAGATAAGAACCATCCTAAACAGCCGCCTTTCAGTCCCACGGCATTTTCTATGTACCCTGTGATTCAATATACAGAGGAACAAAACAAGAAATGGGATATGAGAAGCACATCGGTCGCCTTTGTGTTACCTTTGTTTGTCCAGATGGGAAACTGCGCTTGAAGTCTCACCACATTTGGCCTTTTCCTACAAGTTCAGGGAAAATGTTTCTACTCTGTATGCAGAATCTTTCAACAACACCCATCACCTGCGAACCACTCAGTGCCCGATCCCCATCTCTAAACACAAAGGAAAATGCCTGTCAAATCTTGAAAGAAATTGCGTACCTGCATTTGAAAATCCATTAGGCAAGGCGAGGAAGCTGGAGCAGGGGAAGGAGATGAAAGGGTGACTCATTCGACGGCGCTGCCGTGTGATTTGAAGATGGAACTCTAACTCGGCCGCATGGGTGAAAATAGAAAAGTTTATGGACACATGGTCACGCGCGTGTGTAAGGACACAGCGGCACGGGCGCATGCAAACGCTCTCGGTTATGGACGGGGACACGAGCCTGCACGGGGCAATGCGCAATGTCCTCTGCCACTTAGACCCCCTGGTGCCGAATCCCCCGAAAGCTACAGGAATGCACACAAATCACTGGTTATAGCCAGAAAGAGCGACGGAAGAGAGCGGGAGGGGTAATCAAACAAGAGAGCACTTGAGGAGGAAACTGCAGCTGTTGTTCTAGTGCCGCCGTCGCCATCCTTTCTAAAATGAAAGCCGCTCCTCCCTTTCCATCATCTTTTGTTGTGTTCCTCAATCTCGCCGTCCTTTTGGGCATAATCAGGGACCAGAAACCGCTCTAACACTGCCGCAGATTGAGAGTAAAATGCCTGTTGTTTCCCTGTTCAGCATTTGCGTTCCAGTCTGACATTTCTCTGAAAAACAGAAGGGTTCGCCGCAGCTTTGTTCCCCCGAGGAGCGCCTCGCTTTGTTGAGATCACTACACTTACATTCGTAAGGAGAGGGAATTCTGAGGCATTTGGGTTTGGCCCCATCTCGTGTTCTTCTCCTCTTAAAACCACTAAAAGCCAAATGATGTCAGTCAGAGAAAGGGAAGGGAGGCTCGCAGCAGACCCTGTATCCACTTGAGTTTAGCTGGAATTCGAGACACAGGAATGATCCGCATAAGTCATTAACACCAGCAAGCCACGTCTCAGATTCCCCCCTTTTTTTTGTAAGTTGGCTGTCCAGGTTTTGATTCTAGTTCACCGAGTTCACCATCACATTCCGAGAAAGGCAGTTCTGCTCATCATCCACCTGGGCTTTCTTTGGAACCTGATGGGGCCCCAGTCACCAGTCTGAGAGAGGATTATATTTGAAATACACGGGGACATCTGCATTAAGAACCCCATATCTGTCCACGCGTCTTGATTCTATTTTATAAATCTGGTTTGCCAGCTGGTAGGGATTTGTTGTTTTGTCCGCAGAGTACATCACAGTGGTCGGTCCTCCTGATGCTCAGGCCCTGCACACCTCTCTATTACCGCATTTGAGATTTGTTTATTCCCTTTGGCCGCCCATGAAAGCTCCCCTGAAAACACCCTCGTGTGTGTCTTCCTCTCATTTCGTGGTATTATTTGGAACTTTCCCCTCTCGGTGAGTGATCTGCAGGATGGTCTGCTGGCAAAGTAAACACACAGATGCAGGTCATAATTGTTCGGCCGCCTTGTCCTGGTTTTAAACACTCGGCAGCGTTTCCATCGGACCCCCCATCGCAGATCTGAAACATCAGTTATTTCAGCCGTGTGTTGAGCGACCTTCTGATTGCAGACGTCTTGAACCTTGTTGTGCGTAATCTATACATGACTGTAATTGAGCGTGACCAACGAGACGAAGAGGAGAAATGGTAATCATCAAATATATACAGTATAAAAGATGCACGATAAGGCTTAAAATAACATTAAAAAAAATAATATTTATGGACGTATTCAGGCCACATGAACTGCCTACGCAGCACTCTCCAATGTAAATGCACATTAGCATATATTATGACTTGGTGAGCTATGCAAATAAGCTGCTTTAATTAGGGATAATAAGTAATCTTTGCCTCTCAAGGAAGTTTTCTCCAGCCAAGTGGGGCATTTGGCTGTCAACAGGGAATTAACTAAACAAAAGCTCTGTGGAGGAGCACAACTTTCCCCTCATTGGACGAATTCCCAGTGTTTTCTCAGTTAATGGCGTCATGATTAGCGCCTCACTCAGTTGGTCTCAAAGCTGCTCAGCGGACTCGGGCTTTGAGTGGCTTCAAACCGCGGCTGAAACACTAAATGTGATCGGACGTTTCTGGGTTGGCGAGATGGCGCGTTGGATTAGTCGCTGTATTAATTATGCTCTTAGACAATCAACAGCTAAGACTAAGGTTCCACTTTGATACCGAGTACGGCTTCCCAGAAGTGAAGTCCTGCTTGGATGATATGCGCTGAACCTGAAACATTCAATGTTTTTAAATATAGCACGTCTTTTGCATACCAAAGGCCCTCACCAAACTTGTCAAATTAGCAAGAGTGGCTTATATGACTTACTTCAGTTTAGTTTTCTGGAAGCAAACACACACACACACACAACCACAACCACATCATCCTTCAGTTTGTTTTTTAGGTCACAGCTAGTGCAGCAATCAAGAGGATTGCATTTGTGATTCTGTGTCATTTAACCTTTGAAATGTATTGCACACAAACACAAACTGAAACAGATTCATATAATTACCATTGCATAAAAATATTTGTTTGCCCTCATGTGTTTTGAGATGATTGTCAATCTCTGGTTGAATTTGTGGTTCGTGAGCGATGCCTGTGTGTTGTGCTTTGAAATAGCTTAATCCCTTCCCTTTGGTTTTGTAGAGATCACTATCCATCACTACCTTTCTGATTGCGGAGAAATGATCGTCACTCATTCCTCCCAGAGGACTGTGCTGGGAAATGGAAACCAATCAGCGAGAATATATTTTTGAACAAGTAAACACCATAGCTACTTACTCAGCATTAAACCAAGAATCCATTATAACAAAAGAAATAAGAGAAACAAATTTCCCTGCAGAGTCTCTGTGTCCCGGGCTCCCAGACAATGAGCCATCTTTAATTCACATCTCCCAAATGCACACATTGAGAAACTGTTGAGGAAATTTGCACTCATAATTCATTTGAATTAAAAAAGCGTGCTCTGTCTAATTCTAAACTGGGAGTGTGGACTCATTAAAGATGGTGGAAATGACGGCCCACTCAAAAGTGAAGGCCAAGTGTCACCGCCTGGTGGCGGCTGCTAACAGGGATTCTGTCATCATTGGTGGTTTGTCGCACAGATCTTTAATATTTGGTGTTAATTTGTTATTTGTTGTCGTAAAAACAGGATCGAACGCCAGGATTCTGAGATTTTTCTTCTCACCTTTTGGTTCGAGTGTCTCCTGCTTCAGTGACGTGGCCGTTATTGATTTTTTACTAACTCCACCCCCCCCACCCCCCTATTTTTTTATGCTACTGGCTACTGTGCATCACCTGGGAATAAGGAGTTGTGTGTTTGATTTCATGGAGTTATTATATAGACACGGGGGGCTCGGGCTAGTTTGAGGGGCCTATAGCAAGCGCACAAACACACACACACAAGCAGCGCTTGGTAGGGGCCGATTGTTTCAGATGATGGATGTCACACTCTCACCCGTCAACACAGTGCCCCTGCTGCTTTTAATTGCCCAATCAGAAAGGTGGAACATTTGTTATTGCGGGGCAGTTAGGGCCAGATGGCAAGCTATGCACACACATGCGCACGCACACACACAAACACACACACACACACACACACACACGCACACACACACACATGCATCTACCTGTCTTTAATCACTCTGACTGGAGAGGTGAACGGTGCTCAAAACAAAACAAGGTGCCTGTATCCGTATTGATGACAGTGCCTCGCTGTTGTCGTGACACATTAAAACGCGGTGACACCTGTAAGTGCATCCTGTCTTTGTAGCAGTCCACTTTAATCTCAGGAACAACAAGCACCATTTTAGCAATGAAACCTAACAGCGGGGTTGTCGCGGTGACGTGGATTCACGACAAACTCTGCGTTTTCAGACAGATAAAAGGCGGAGGAAAAATGAAATCTCATCAATTTTGCTTTCGGCTTCACACATTTCTTCCTTGTGACGATTGCTCTCTCGTCTTTGTTGTTGAGCGCTCTTTCCACTGGAGAGTCAATAAACTCAACCAAATCTAGTTTACACTGTCAAACTATGACCTCGAATCAAAGTTAGACATGTCATCTTGATGCAGTGTGCGTGCTCAGCCCGTGTGAATCCCGGTCTCTGAGGGATGCGGGACAGGAGGACTCATAGTACACACACACACGCTCTCGCAGGCTCAGCTGAGTGATGGCAAATGCTGTTCTGTGCATGAACAGAAGGAGGCAGTGCAATACCAGAGAAAGGTAGAATCAAACTGCTCTCTGTGGCTCTCATTTTATCCTCGACCTCAGTCCTGTATTGATATCACTATTTTCCACCACATTCTGCTCCATCTTTTTCTTTTTTGCACGTCCATCTTTCTGTGACTCACTCCTTTGTCCACACACACTTATATATATAAATATATATACACAAATGCACACACACACACGCAAAAGTGTGAAGTAATCTAAAGTCTGATACGACCCGCTCAATTATGAGCTACAATGCGTGTAATTAGAAAAGAAATAAATGCATTTCAGTTTTCATTAATGAATTTCATTGATTGGCTCTGTCTCTCTGTTCCTCGCGTTTTGATGAAGTTAACTTTGCGAGGGGAGCAGACACAACGCTTCCAGTGCAACCACACCAGCCACGGGATGTGCACGTGCGCGCTCGTGTGTGCAACACCGGCCCTGCGTGTGTGTGTTTTCTTTGGCCGGCTTTTGACGGCGCGTCTTTTTAATCTGGCCAACAGGAGAAAATAGAAATAGGGCCCACCGCTAGAGAAGGAGAATTAAAATCAAAAGAAAGAAGTAATAAATCAAAGGATGAGATGGGGAGGGAGGAAGTGGGGGGGGGGGGGGGGGGGGGCGGAAAATTAAAAAAAGGAACGAGTGGTGGAGAGCAGGCCAGAATAGATGAGGTGAGGGGGAAAGACATAATTGGTAGTGTGTTTGGGGACATCTTGCTGAAACACAGTAAAATAAACCACAGCTGGAATAAGAGAGGAGGAGCTGAACTGGGAGCACGCATACATACATATATATGTGTGTGTGTGTGTGTGTGTGTGTGTGTGTGTGTGTACACAGAACGGTGTGTGTGCATCAGTGACTTACACGTGTGATTGTTGGCAGCAGTGCATGCCAGCTCGCCCATGTTTGTTCTGTACTGGTGGCTGAGCCTGGGCGGAGTGGTACGCTTAATGCCCACACCTTTTGTTTCCATGCATTTTGTGCGTGTGTTTGCGCCCGAGCTTGTGTGTGTGTGTGTGTTTGTGTGTCTGCCTCCCAAGCTCTCCCCAGTGTGTGGGTGTGTGTGCGCGCGGTGGAACAGAGGCTCTGTGTCAGCAGTGGTGTGCCCTCAGTGAGCCTGTCTCTAATTACAGTCTAGGGTTTCAGCGTTTCAGCCCGTCCATCTCCCTGTTTAAACCCGGCTAAGGCTGCCAGGCCCCACTGAGCCAAGGTAAACCATACAGCTAATTAGACAGACCGGCTTCAATCTCTTTACCAACCAGGGAGGTGGGCGGGAGGTGGCGGCGGAGTGAGGGCATAAGCGGAGAGAAGGACGTAGAGGGTAAGACAGCTGAGAGGAATAAAGGAAGGATAGGTGGGTGCAAAGGCTGGAGGAGAGCGGGAGCGAGGCTTACAAGATTACAAATGTCTATTTTTTCTCTTTTGCATTTTGCAGTGTAAACTCAAGTCGAGGAGCTAAAGGTCGAGTGTGTGAGGTCTAAATGAACGGGATCTACTGGCATAATTAAATATATGTATCTGAAGATTGTCCTCTCTGTGGAGGCCACCAGGTGTTTTGCAGTAGGCCAGACTCGACAAACTGAACACCTTTTTGAGTTTGTGTGAAAAGTGAAGGCTCCCACAGGTTCAGTCATTGGGAGGGGGGAGGGTGAAGTGAGCCGTTTTCACCTGCCATGTGCAACTTCACCACTAGATGTCACTGACTTCTACACGCGAAACCTTTAAGAGCGACACCCTGTCGTTGTTGTCGCAGTGAAACATCCCCCCCAACCCCCAAAACACTTCAGCGCTTGTATCAAACGACGTCTCCCACCAAGTCATTTGTTTCATTTGCATATGTTCACTCGCACGCGTGAGCGTGGTGGGGGGCAGATTTTGTGGCATGACAGTGTTGAGTCTAAAGATGTTTTGACACCCACTAGTGCATTTTTGAACCTGGAGGGAATTTGCATTTTGTAAACAAATGTAAACGGGGGGGGAGAAGGTCATTGGTCAACCTGGGGCAAGCTCATCTGCATAATTGGCTCCGGTGGTTCAAATTATAGCCTGCTGCTGCTCTGCTGAGGGAAACAGACGGGGAGCAAAAGGGAGGGGTGCAATTACAGTCAGACGCAGCCAATGAAAAAAATAAAAGGTTTTTTTTTTTTTTCTCTTTCTCTCCTCTGGCCTTTGCCTCTCCTCCCTGGCTCCTCCTGACCAATGAGAGCACTCCGTGCTGCCTAACAGCAATCAGAAATTCATCTCGCTCCACGACAGTGAAACCCCACCCCCCACACTGTAGAGAGAGAGAGAGAGAGAGAGAGAGAGAGGGCGAGGGAGACAGGAAACCAATGTATGAGAGAGCGAAAAGAAGGAAAGAGGGAAAGAGAGAGAGGGGGGGTGAAAGTGGGAGATGGCATCGAGACTCGCCAGTCAGGGTGGTTCAGAATGTGTGAGTGCGAGGCGCAGGGAGGGCGAGGAGGATGAGAGAATGAGGGTGCGAGGCAGACGTCGGCTCTCGGAAAGGAGCTAAAACGAGGAGAGGACAGCGAGCAGAGAAATGGAGGGGAAAATAAGATGCTAATGCATTGTGAGATAGGGTGACAGATCTGTTCTGCTCGCCCCAAACACCATTTTCTCCTGGCCGTCCTGTCCCGAGTGGGAAAAAGCCACATTTGCAGATTCTACCTTATCACTGAAATACTAGAAATCATGTGTTACTGGGTGTGTGTGTGTGTGTGTGTGTGTGTGTGTGCAGCGAGAGGTTGGATAAGGGCACAGTAAATAAATCATGTGGGGCTCATTGGAAGAAGGTCACCGGCTGGACCCTGCCTACACACACACACACACACACACACACACGTGCTGACAGGCCCCTGCCCCTCATTTCGGGGTGCTCTGGGTGATTCTCCCAGCGTAATGGCTTCTACCCCATTTCCAGTCTCCTGTCTGAAAGAAATCAGACACAGACCCTCCAACAGTAGGTCTCTCTCTCACACACACGCCGACATATACACACACACACACATACCTGGCCAGTTGGGCATTGGGGAAAGGGAAACGGATGGAGACAGTCGGGTAAATATGTTCTTTTGTAGATATTTGGTGTTTGTCTGGCGTCGGCATTCTGTTTGTACCATGTGGCCTTATCTCTTATTATTTTTTCACACTGCATTGTCCACACCACTGTGTGTTTCCAGCTGTGTGTGTGTGTGTGTGTTGTGTCAGCTTCTGATTGTAAACACCCTCTCATTCTTATGTATGTTTAAAGAGGCCAGTGCTCGAGTTTGGCCTTCCTCTTCAGCGCCGGTCTCGTCTCTTCACGCCGCGCTTGCTTTGTCAGGGAAAAGAGCGGCGGCGCGAGTGCACGTACAGGTGTGCCGCCGCGCCGCAGTCAGATTTATTGCACTGAGCACCGAGGTGAGTTTCGCTGTCAATCGGGATGTTGCAGAACCAGTTAGATGGATTTTTTCAGCAGTTACTTGTCACGCGTTCAGGCTCGAGGTGGAGGAAAGTTGACACCTTGAGGGATTTAAAATGGCTGCAGTGACTTATTGAAAACTCTCACGGTCCATTGAATTGATTTATTCATACCGCCCGTGTCCTGCAGTCGACATAGTCGACGCTCAACTTCTCGCAGAGCTGGTTGTCAAAATATTTTTGCTCTTTCTGGCACTTTGGGTCATAAATTAGGGCAGGAAATATATTATGATGATATTCTAATTCAAGCAGGCGTTGTGGTGGTGTCTGAGGCTGGCTGAGGCCTCCTGTGCATGAGATCTGAACCTGGGCTTGATGCTGTCGCGCTGACTGGTTATCCCAGCTCACAGCGCTAGAGTTAAAGCGGCGTTCGCTGGTTTATAACTTGTTGACAATCGGCACGTTTTTATGTGTCGAACTATGTGACGGACGGGATTTAGCGGGCGAGGGAGGGAGAGACGTGCAGTGAGGGAGAGGGAGAGATGCATATGTCTGGATTTCTATCTGTCTGCGGAGGGCGGCGAGTGGGAGGGTCTATCAATCATTCCCAATCATTTATATTCAGCGGCTCATATCACTTTGCCACGATTGAGAGCGGGGGCGAGTCATTTGCATAAGGAAGAGTAACCGTTGAAGAGCTGTCAGAGTAAACAAAATGTATGGCTTTATTGATGTATACGTTTGGTGCCTTTTGTTCAGTGTGAGGAGCCGAGGATGAAACGTGCGTGAGTGTGTGAGGTGACGGATACATGAAAAACGAGGCCTTTTTTGACGACTTCTGCGTCTCTTTCGTGACATTTCCTCGTTTGCCTTCCTGCGCCCCGGTCCAGACAGTAATACAAGTAATGACAGTAATGTATGATACAGTTTTGCAACAGACGTATTAAACCAAAGAAATTCCAAATAAGAAATTGCTCTTTTTGGCCAGGAAATAAAGGGTGTAGTTTCAAGTCCACAAAGTAATGATGGAAAATTGAACAAAAGAGGAAAGAGTGTTTTGTGGAATGGCTGCGGATGCTTGAACTTGAAAGTGTAATAATGAAATTGCTTGCTCACATTGAACTTGAGCTGTTTGGTAGAAAAATTAAGAAAAAAAAACCAAATAATTTCTTCTTGTTTGTGTGGTTTGGACTTGGACTGGAAAGATGTAAGAAGGATACATAAGCTTGTTTAACAGCATGTTTGTATGAATAGCCAAATCTAACCTCCAGTACATACCAAAACACATTTTCTCATGTTATATTTTCTATTACAAATATATTTAAATTTTTATTAAAATAACAGAAAAATACTCTGAAATAAAACAGAATCTAATAAGTCAAATGAATGGGCCAGCACACTGAATTGAAATTCAATGATATTATTGACTCATTTAAGTTAAGGCTGCAATGACGCATAAGTATTCAGATATTGTCTTTATTATTTATTCTGAAGATGTTTAATATATATTTTTTAACATTCCTCAAAATAAATTGAAAAGGGATTTAGAAAAAAGTAGCCAGTGAACATTTGTAGTTAAATGCTTCATTGATAATCACAGTTGCAGATTATATTTTTGTATAGTTTAAAAATCCCAGACATGTTGCCTCTGCTCAAAGTCCTTCGTCTTCTTCTTTTCACATTGTTCCTCAAGGTAGGATGTCTTCTAAAAAAAAAAAAAAAAAAAAAAAGAGGACAAGTTTTCAGTGTACAATCGCTCCTCATCTCAGACACACACAGGTTGTCCATTATCTACTTTGTAAAGTGTGTTTTTTTTTAAAACTGAGTCACAAGGATGTCTTTCTAGAAGGTGGAACAAAAAAAAAAACATGGTCATGCTACTCCTCCCCCGTGTCTCCGTTTTTTTCTCTCTCCTCCATTTCTGCCCATTTCTGACTCAGTGTGTGACCTTGTGTTCCTGCTCTGTTAGTGTGTGGAAATTGGGCACACCTAACTACAAGGGCTTAAGTGTAATCATGTCTTTAACTGCCAAAAAAAAAGTAAATGTACGGATGCACTGTTCCTCCCTGGAAAAAGAGAACTCCCAACATTAATTGAGGGATATTACTGTTGAGATCAATTTCCATGTTTCTGACAGTGATACTCATTCCCCCAGACCTGAACAAATATTTATGTCTGGGTGCAAAAAGAGAGAGAGTGACAGAAATCAATATGAATACTGTTCCATCATTTCAGAAGGATTTAAAGAAAACATTTAAATTAAAGAAATATACACTTGTCTTGTATCTTTACAGTGAATTTACAAGGCTTCTATTATTGGTGAGCCATTTATCTAATATTTATTATTCATTCCTTTTATGAAACCTAATTAAATATAATACGAAAGAACATTTAAATCCAACCAGATTGAGCAGAATATTGAGAAGAAGATATTTCACATATATCCAGAAAATGCAATTCTGCCATTTGCATGCATCCCTCTATATTTGTCCAAGTGGTACGACTGCCAATAGGGGCCAGTGTGTAACCAAGTATAGGGCCTCAGTGAGGCCGGCATTCATTGGCAGAGGAGAGAGACAGGCTGGGGGTGAGAGAGGGAGGGAGCAGGTGGGGGAGGACGGAGAGAGGAGGGCCATTGTTGGAGGGGTTATTGTGAAATGGGAAACGGCAAACAAGGCGGTCTTTAACTCTGCTTATAGAATATGTTAAAGCCACGTCTGTGATGCGCCGCGTGAATCATTTGCTTTATCATAAAGTGCATTTGCGACGCGCACGTCATAAATATGCATCAGTACGAGTGTTTTCAAATTTGAACCTCTCTCCCCTCCTCCTCCTCCTCCTCCTCCTCTTTTTGCTTTAGTGCTAACAACACAAAAACAACATTTTTAAAATGCAACCCACCAGTGGATGTTTTGGAAACATTTCCTATTCCCTCCCCTCTCCTCCCTTTTTTTCTCCCCCACTCTGTCTCTCTCTCTCCCTGGGTAAATCTGCTTATTGTATTATAATGTGGGACGATTCTGAAAAATATCTTTTGAAGTCACAAAGTAATTAGAAAATACCAGGAATTGCTTCGATTGTACTTATAATGTTGGTAGTACAAGTACACACATTAACTGCTCTCTTCCTCCCCTCACCCTCCCTCACCCTCTCTTCCTCCCTCCCTCCATCTCTCGCTCTCGCTGCTGTTTCATCTTCATCATCAAAATCCTGTTTCTAATTTCTATGGATTTCCTGCCAGGAGCAGCCATGGCGCTGACCCCCTTAACTCGGACATATAATGTTCTTAATATCCAGATTAAAATTTCTTCTTTAAGCTCTTTTTCGACAACATGTGAAATTATTTCTGCAATCAACCACAAAGCCAAACCCCGCCCACCCCCTCTGTTCCTCCCTCTGACTGTGGCCTGGCCGGCACAAACATTTCTTCTTATGCAGATGCTCTGAATGCACCCACCACCGCCCCACCTGGCCTCTCTCTCTCTCTCTCTCTCTCTCTCTCTCTCTCTCTACACACACGCCCTCACCTCCCCCTGCTCTTGTCTCTGTGCAATTAGAAAGTGAAAGACTGCAATAAAGGTGGCGCTGTACGAGGAGGGCAGTTAATGAAAGAAAGGATTATGGGTAAAGGCAGCATCAAGGGGAGATTAGGAGAGGACAAACAGGCTTGCTGAGACAAAAGATCCCACTGACGAGAGCTGCTTATATAGCATACATACGTATATATAAAAAAAAGTAAGATTAAGCACACAAATACAAGGCATTCAGAGTGTGAGAGTGTTTGTGTGCGTCCATGTGTTTCATGTATGGATATGCACAAAACCTTTCTTAACACCGGCCCAGATGTGAGGCTGCGTCTCTGAATTTTCAGGATCGCGTTCTTATGGAAAAGTACAATTCCGTCGACATGTAGAAAAATACAGATCCTACGGTGCCGGATTTAGCCAAGATGTTGTCGCGTAATCCTCGCCAGCTCAGAATTAGAGGACCACCCCCCACGAGTTCAGAGGAGTCTTGAGATACTAAGCATTAAAGTTTTCCAAATCCAGAAAGCAATAGTTGTAGGTGGGGCATTTATATTGATAGGAGACATTTAATCCGCAAATCCAAAATCTCCTGACAAGACATGCGGGACAGGAGCAGAGGACGGAGCGTTTATTTCAGTTAAAATAAAAAGGAAACATTTGGGATCAGTTGGGATCACGGATAATCATTAATCGTGCTGATGTTAATGACGGTGCCTGAGCTTCCCGCCTGTCCGCCAGCACAGCCCGCCGCGGTCCAGGCGAGCGGCCTCTTTAAGTAGAGTGATAAGCACTCCGGCCTCGATGCTGAACAGGGAGCAAATTGAAAGTGAAGATTGCCTTCCCATAGACTTTATCTTTTCCCACTAAAACAGGGAGCGGGCGACTACGACTACACCTATTGATTTTGCAATTTCAGCAAATTAAGAAGGAGACAGCCGGGCCTATTAGAGAGCTGTCTGTGGCTCGGACTAGCATGGCCACTGTGCTCTGTGATGGTATGGACACTGAGAGAGGGAGAGAGAGGGGGAGGGAAAGAGACGAGGTTCATCTATTTTGGGCTTTTGTCTAATTACGTTTTTAACCCCACTTAGCAGGACGAGTAGGAATAAGTAGGCGGTATGAAATCTCTTGATTTCATGGCGTGTAATATTCACCAGCAGCTGCAAACAGCAGGCTGGCCGGGGCTTACATCGCTGACGGATAAATATAACACGAGGCAATCAGGGTGAATGAATTACCTACACATGTGGCCAACCTCAGGATTCCAGTAATAAAAAGAAGCTAAAGGCCAATCTGTACCGCTCTAATATCCACAGCAATATCCACGGCAATATGAAGAATAATGAGAGGAATAAAAATTTCTATAAGGGCGAGGGGGGGGGGAAATGGCAAAATTCAATTACATACATCAAATAATGCGAGGTTGTATAAAAAGCAGTTTGTTTCCATGGATGTGTTTGTGTGTAGGAGCTTGACGGTTTTCGATGTTGAGCTACAAGAGCAAGCGAGAGGTCAACAGAGTCCATTTTTTATCCCGAGGAAGTTCCCATCCAGTCGGACGAATCCTCGATATACATTTATTGGCAGGAGGTGAATTTTTCTCAATTTTCAATCTGATTGCGTTATCAGCCTGTATGGCTTCCATATTTGAGTTTTAATATGGGAAATTCAATAGGAGAGGTGATGGATGATTTCTCTGCTAAAGGGTGCACATTTTTCATACTGATGGCTTTTTGGGGTCTGCTAAAAAATGATGAAATATGAGTTTTTATTTTATTGATCATTAGTCTCAGGACTGCACCTGCTTCACCAATTTGTTTCCAATCAAAATTGGCATTAAGATTCATATTTGGTATCACAGCAGCGAAATTTTCTCATTATTCATTCGATAACGACGGGGAATTACGAAGAGCAATACAAGACTCCCAATTTGTTCAATTTCCGCTATTGTGATTATTTTTTTAACGTTTCTCTCCTTCGGTCTGTTTTGCATTGAATTTTAAAGCGCTGCCCTTAGGCGTTGGGGGGCGTCTATCAAGTGGGAGAAATTAAATTCTTGACCACTTTGCTTACTGGAGGTGCAAAACGGTTTTACAATCCACCTTGGGATATAAAAATACGCTAATTGGGTGAATGGTGAAGTAATTCCTGTTTTCTGTGACATCTAAGTTATGTAATGCTCGATGTGTTGGCCCTGTGTGGGGGGGGTGTCAGAAGGGGAGGGCTCAGCTATAGCAACTCATTATGGGAATCACAAGCTAATTCATTGATTGCCCCTCGGAAAGAGACGGCTGCTAATTGTTAGGTAATTAACATGGCAAGCTGTAATTATGTTCGCTTAAGGACCCGATTAGTGTTTCTGAATGTCTTACGGGCTCTGAGGGGCTGTATCTGCGTGTGCGTGTGTCTAAGCCTATCTGTTGGCTCGAGGACAGATGGCACATTGTCAAAAGCTGACATGTTTTGTTTTCCCTGATGTGCCTGTGCAGAGAGAGGGCGAGAGAGAGAGAGAGAGAGAGAGAGAGAGGGGGCAAAGTACAGAGAATCAGAGAGAGGGGAGACGAGCTGCGCCCAGGGACTTGTCCTTTTGTTTCAGCATCGTTAATTAAGTGCTAATTGAGTGTAATTATTTACATCATCACACACGGCGAATGGAGATGTCAAGTGGCAGAGGCGCGGAGGCAGTTGACGGCAGAGGCGGAGGCAGCTGAGAGCCTCGAGTCGGTTTGACGGCTGCGTCGTGGCGTTCCAACCCACCAGCAGCTGGAAAGGAACAATTAGCAACAAGCTGAAATCTCCTCGCAAGACTGTGCCCGGAATTACGGCTGCGTCGGAGTGGCCCGTTTTTACTGAAACGACCCCGAGGTGCGTCACCGGCTGTCATAATAGCAGCGTTGCTGCAAATGACTAGGAAAGGAGTTTTAATGCTTCCTACCTCCTGAAGCAGAGGAAACACTTAGGAAAGGGAAGGAGAAAGCGCCATCCCACAATTCATTGCAACAGGTAAACGGTCAAAGTGACGCAATCCTTTGCACCTGGACAAACCTGCGTAAACAATGAGCAGTTCATGAAGGAGATTGCTCCTCCCTCTTACAGTTTGGAGGCTCATGTGAGCCACTCCCCTTTGGCATCGTCTGATTCCCTTCCAACACATTTTTTTTTTCTACTTAAAATCATCATGTTAACTGGAGACGCGAGGGGAGAGAAATAATGTGAGACACAAAGTGACATTCATCAGTCAGATAGAGAGCAAGCCCGGGCAGTATATCTAGCGCGTTAACACCTCCTGCTAATCGACGTGACAGAGTTTAGACCTGCCCCAGAAACACCACACACACACACGCCCATGTTCTCACGCAGTCACACGCACGCTCACAACACGACTGTCACGCCTGTTCCGGAGTCTTGCACTTCCACTGTGTGCAGTGTAATAACTCAGTCTGCAGAGGACTGAACCGTATGCATATGAAGTTTGTTAAATTGTTAAAAAACCAACAGCACCGCTCGCGTCCTCTACATCTTCATCAGAAAATCACTGAACCTGGACACAAATCTGGCAGCGGCTGAACTTCTCTCCCCCTCTGGTTTTGTGAAGACAAATGAGCGGCAATGAATCTTGATCATTTGCTACCTCTGTCTGCACATAAGCACCTTAAAAAGGCCGCAGCAGGCGTGGAGGCAGCCGCCGACGGCTCGATGATTGCTTGAAGCATGAAGAGCAGCCATTTGAATAGCCGCAACCCCAAACAAAGACAAAGTGCGGCCCGTGACAGGAGAAAGAATGTCACTTAAATATAAGTTGCCAAAAGGTCACTTAACAGCGAACCGGAATAAAACGAAACCCGAGGGTCCTAACGGGCGCACATCACGTGGCGCCTTTTTTATTTTTTTCCCAGCATGGTGTTTATTTTGAGGAATCGCAGTCAAGTAGCTGTGACATATTGCTGTTTTTAGACTTTAAATGTATTAAGAGGGAGCCAGCCTATATTGATGTTGTAAATCAATACTGCTGGAGAGGGGAGCTAATGCTGCGGTGTCAAGTGTTCCATTCAAAACTTGGACATTTTAACACGCTACGTGCCGAGCGGCAGCTTAACCTCCTCACAGATCAGAATGTTTCTGGCTCTGTGAATAATGTTGTGTTGTGTTCGGATCCATGTGTGCATTTTTTGGCCAATTCAGGAGTGTGATTGTGAAATCAACGCCCTTTCCTTTTTTTTAAAATTGTTTATTTTGCCATCGTCTTCATCGCTCCATTCTCGTCTCAATATGTCCCCTGTCTCTCCGCTTGTGTGCAATTAGCAACTTCTTTGTTACACATTTCCAAAGTTCACAGCTGAGATTAGAGAGTCCCGATAAGAAGAAGAAAAAAAAAGAAAAAAAAAAGAAAAGGAAAACGCTTTGCTTAAACGCACAGCTTAGTTGGGCCAAACGCTGCAGTGCGCCGCACACTGACAGTCTTGTGATCAAGACTGAACAGCGAGCAGCGAGAGCAAATAAGGACTACTCCATATTCAGCGTGTGTGCTTATGTGCATGCATGTGTGAGCCTGCGCGTGTGTCAGTGTTGAACTGTGTGTGTGTAAGAGCTTAAGTGTGAGTTTTGTGTGTGTGTGTGTGTGTGTGTGTGCAGAGGACGGGTGGGGGTGGGGGGGTTAAGCAGTGGGGTATTCTCGCCTCTGGTCAGAGGTGGAATTAATTTTAGCTGGCAGTCCCATGCTGCGGTCATTTGGTTTAAAGGGAGGTGTTATTATCCTGATTTGGCCGTAACGGCTGGGGATTGGTTACCCAACTGGCAGTTAGACACTCTCCTTTAAAGACAAAGGAGCTGGAGAGTGTGTGTGTTCTTTTCAGGAGGAATAAATAAGAGCGGAGAGTGGCAGTTGATTTCCGATGAATGCGGAGAGACGGCATCAATCTAAAACAACATAGTTTCACATTCGTTTCGTTTCATCTGCTGCTTTTAGAAACTTGCGTACATGTTTGACCAGAGATTAATTCAGCACCAACTCATGCTGTCACAATAATTACAACCAGATAAAGAGCAATTCCCCACAAACAAGCAAAGATACACTAAATATAATTACAGATGCTGGCTAAAGAGTAATTCCATTGTATATTCTTTAGACTGAATCTAAGCCCCTATTTCATTAAATCAAAGATGGACCTCATGACAGAAATACCCAAATGACCACATACCCCATTTAAAACAGCAGCCATCTGCCAAGGAGGGCCTTTTCAGCGGCCCAATCATTTGCATAACCAAAGGATGATTATTTTCCCCCTATGAAAGTTGAAATGACTGAATAATTATAATGTAGTGGATTAGAATGAGGAAAAACATGCCTTGATGTCAGAGAAGATTGCTGAGTAGTCACTATAATCGCCGCTTAGGTTTTTAATCAGAGTGAAATATGGGCCATAAATTATTGCCTTTCATGCAGACTTGTGTTTATGCACCGGCGCATCACAAATCTAATTTTTCAGCATTTTTAAGAGGCTTAAAAGATAGTTATTTTTGTTTAGGAACTCCGAATTAAAAATCGTTCCGGTATACTTTCACTCATGGGAATTATCCGTCCATACTGTACATTCTTTTTCCCAGAATGATTATAAACTCGAAATAACCTGCCCTTTGGCGAGGCGCATCCCAACAGCCGCCGACTGAAATACAAATATAAAATACATGACATGGACCTTTAACTTCCAGCTCGCATTGTGTAATACCTGGAAACCGTCTCCCTCGTATCCTAAAGGAGCTCTGTGCGCGTTGCATCACCCACGACAAAACTCCAAAAAAACTCCTCGGCTTACAGTTGATGTACGCCACTGTACGGCGGCGCAGCGCGGAGGCGAAGAACACATACATTTATTTAAAATACCTTTCATCCAGAAAGTGAAAGATGGCTTTAATATTACAAAACACCTCGGGATACAAGCGCGGAGATAAGATGCTCTGGGCCTGGGGAGAGGGAGGAAAAACGGCGGCCGGCGTACGCAGGGCCGGGTTTATCTATGAGCCCCGTTCTTGCCGCTCACGCGCTAAACACAGCAAAGTCTATGATGCCTGCTCGCCCCTTATCCTTAACTAAGCAGCAAAGCCAATCCATTGTGCCAGATCCGCCTGTAACAAATTCATACATCCATATCGACACACCAGGAAACAAGGCTCCCAGGGAGAGAGGGATAGAGGGATGAGCACAGAGATGGAGACGGATACACTTCTCCTTCTCTTTTTTGGGGGGTGTATTAGCAATCAGAGACCCCCCCGCCCCCCCTCCTCTTCGTCTTTACAGCTGTAAATTGCTTCGCCCTCTCTTCCCCCAGCAGTGTGTCCTGCCAAATCTGCCCATGATGTATCATTATCACAACTTTGGGTGGAAATCCATAGAATCAATAGGTTTGTCAGGGAAACTCACGCCTGGGATTGCTTACACGCTGTGAGGCTTGTTCACGCGCTAGTCTGGCCTATTCTGCCACAGGCAACGGCAAAACAATGCACAGTCGAGTATGCCCGGGACGCACGTGAAGGCTCACGCACGCTTCCGAGCGCGGCGACACCCACACACACACACACACACACACACACAGGCCTGCATGCACTTATGCAAACAAACAAATAAAAGGCACCGGGGCAGTGACACGAGGATGGACAAACTATCAATCCACATCTCTATCTCCATGTCTAATTATGTGTGTGTTTATATATATATATATATGTCTGTCCTGTCCTCCTGTCTGCCCCTCATCCGCTCCGTCTGCACTCTGGTTCATTAGTCGAGCTGGTCAGCAGGAGCTGGACGGACGTCTCTTCCCATGTAATTACTGTCCAGTAAACAGGTCAGAAGGGTAGAGTCCAGCCACAGCTGCTGCAGCTTTCAGCAACTCACACACGTATTCACACATGTGCACGTACACATGCAAGCACACACACACACACACACACACACACACATGCACGCATGCACTCACGCACACACTGGCTGCGGGTCCCGAGCTTTCAGAGTGGTATTGATTGGTTGGGCTGTGACATCTCCTAAGCCATGTCACCCCTGTGAAAGAAGCCTCCAAATTGACCAATAATAAAGTGGTGGAAGTTGTAGTGGCACTCTCCTGGGAGCTGTCCGTGTGGACTGTGTCACTGTGTGTGTGTGTGTGTGTGTGGGGGGGGGGGGGGGGGGGGGTGTTGTTGTATTTGGGGGGGGGGGGGCTGTGTATGTATATGAGTGTGTGTGCAGTGGGTATACAGTGTGTGCCCTGTCCCCGTTGAAAACACTGTAGTCATGACGTTAAACACGTTGCAGCTGCTGATATAACCTGCAGCGTTGACAGTGGGTTTGCATCAGTAGCAGTGTATATATCATGTCATAAAACAAGAACACAAACTGAAGCATAATTGAAATCTGTATGGTAAATATACTTTTACCAATACTTACAACTAGAATATTAGCAAATTCATTTCAATTTAAACAAAGTAATTTTTAAATCAGTATTTGTAGTAATAATAATAATAATATCACCTTTTCAAAAATACAGCTGCAAAGTGTGTTTCGTTCATTAAGTCGAACATGACGGCAAACACAGCATTAGAGCACGGATACAGAAACTAATCATGTAAGAGGAGGGAAAAAATCCAAGACTATTGGAAAGCATGGGGAGACCAGGGTAAGGAAATGAACCTGTAATAAGACAACAATGATAGGGAGATTGTCAGACTTGAGATATCTGTGATATTCAACACATGTTGCGTCCACCAAATGTTTTCCTGTAGAGCAGAGCGCTCGTGTCAAAAACAAACTGTGCTCTTACCAGAGTGTCATTCACAGTGGCAATAATCACACTCCTGCCTTTCGATCTCTAATTCAGCCGTTCGCTGCAGCCATGTCGGTTAAGTGGCCAAATAGCTACAGCAGTGTGCAGTACACCTTATGCAAATGTGCTCATGCTATACTCGGCCCCAGCTCAATGCATGCTTATTAAAAGCTCACTTGCACGTGGAAAATAAAAATGCACATTTGTGAAGTCGAGCGCATAGAAGCTTCGCGGGGCTTTTATAATTGCATGGTGTGTATATTTCAGCTATTATGGGTGTTTGCAGAGTTTCCCGCTCGCCACTCAACCCTCACCTCCGCTGCTGTGTCATCTCTGTTTAGCACGTGGACATAAGTGCTCT
This sequence comes from Pseudorhombus dupliciocellatus, assembly GCA_016785235.1. Classification (NCBI taxonomy): domain Eukaryota; kingdom Metazoa; phylum Chordata; class Actinopteri; order Pleuronectiformes; family Paralichthyidae; genus Pseudorhombus; species Pseudorhombus dupliciocellatus. Next base: position 1,143,014 of record JAFBJW010000068.1, read on the forward strand.
TACAGTGAAAATAAAACTTCAAACTACAACCTGTAGCCCCTCTCGCCCTCCAGCCTGCGTCTCTATATAACACACGTCATATATTTCCCTGTATAGGCCAGAATCCCCCATGAATAGCTTCACACTCTTGACAATAGTTTTATTCTGCGCGTCGAGCGAACACCCTTTCATGAAGATGCTTCATTTACTGAGTCATTAATCTCCACTTTGAGAGCGAGATCAAACTTTATACCAAAAACAAGTGTTTGTGTGGGTGGGTGCGTGTGTGTGTGTGTGTGTGTTTGCATGCACGCATTCCAACACCAACCTCATTATAACGCCGCTTTATGCACAAAGACCGTGGGGTCACATTGATTTGACTCCCTGGAGTATTAGCATGGGATTACAGCGCCTTCATTGATGTGTGTGCATGTGTGTGTGCGCGAGAGCGAGTGAGTAAGAGAGATGAGAGAGATGAACCAAGGGTAATTAGTCCATAGAATGGTCTGACATGCTGCGTCTCTGCCATGGAGAGTGTGTGTGTGTGTGTGTGTGTGTGTGTGTGTGTGTGTGTGTGTGTGTGTGTGTGTGTGTGTGTGTGTGTGTGTGTGTGTGTGTGTGTGTGTGTGTGAGACAATGTGAGTGAGAGGGCGAGTGTATTTGTGCGCCCTCATTAATTCTTTGTACTAATACAACCACCGCCCTGCTTGAAGTGTTCGACTCTTTGAGAGCTTCTCATCTCTGTGATTTAACACTTTGATCTGAGAGTTTGATTGTGTGTGGGCGGAGGGATGTTGCCTAATGTTGGCGCGCGCGTGTGTCTGTGTGTGTCCCATCAACGCGTGTGTTACTGCACTCGTGTTCTTCAACTCTGGATTCATCAGGATAAATAGCTGAAAATGTTCCGTGAGCAAACTGTGAGCTGATGTGAATGCACCAGAACGCGACAGACACACGCGTGCCTGTGGGGAAGATTTTAGATACACAAATTTATCCTGCAATATTCAAACTGTACATACATACTGTATATATTTCCGTGGACACAATGGAAGTTCGCAAAATGTTCCAAAAGAAGAAGCATCCTTTTTATTTGAGATTAAACTATTAACGTAGTTTTATCTCAAAACATAACGCGGTCGGTCATGCTCTTAAGTGTCGCCATCAGAGAGAAACATATCCAGTGCTTCACAACCAACTGTGTGTGCGTGTGATGACAGCCATTTCAAACACTTGGTGGATTATTCATCATCACAATTTGCATAACTTTGAAGTATTTATAGCATTAGCGCGGCAATTACTGTAATTAACATGGGAATCCATGTCAATGGGCCACAGGCACGAGGCAAGTGCAATTACAGCTATGCTAATTAGGGTTTGATGAAGCTTTTAAAGAACAATTGGCTTATTTAACTGAACATATTCGAGAGGCTGTGGAGACACTGAACAGCCCCCCCCCCCCACACACACCCCCCCACACACACACACACTCCTGTTGGAGTAGTCCTTCACGTCCGCCTTGGCGTTTGAAACATTCACACAGAAAACACACATGTGCATGTGCAAGCACCAGGTGTGCGAGTGGTGGAGTCGCACCCAGCCCCCTGTCGACATGTAGATACACGCGTACACAAATCAAATGCCCTACATGCACATACACACATGGCTGCACACTCTCTGTGCCCCCACCCCTTCCCTCCCTCCCTCCCTTCTCCTTTTGTTTTGTCCAGCAGTCTTTCCGTCCAGACAAGAAGACAGGGTGTTTTTTTTTTTTTTTTTTTTCCATTGAACAAGAACAATTTGCTGTCTGATGTTGGAAGCCTCATTGCAGTGACGGGGCCTAAATTAAAGTGTTGGCTTATTAAAGCCTGTGTGTGTGTGTGTGTACGTGTGGGTCTTTGTGTGTGTGTGTGTGTGTGTGTGTGTGTGCGCGTGTTCCTGACACTGATCCGCCCAATAAACTCACTGTCCATGACTAAGAGTGCGCTTGCAGCAAGACAGACACAATTGCCTGTTAAGTCAGTGTTGCTTTTATTGGGCCTCCCTGACTCCTGCCTTGATGTGTGTCCCAGCTCAAACCAACATCAAGACACGCTGAGATTATTTTAATGAATTTCAGTCTCCTCTCTCTGCTGTGAGGGCGTTTCCATGTTTATACACCTTTCAAATGACTTTGGCATCGCCTCATCCTCTGTTTTCCTTCGCAATTCTGTGATTCCGTTTTTTTTCATCACTGAGTGAAACACTCTTTAGAAAGGCAGATTTGAACCTGAATGGTTTAATGATTGGGATTCTCTCTCCCTGCGTCAGCGCTGCGAGCTTTGCTCTTTATAGGGAAGCTCTGCAAGCTGGATAAAACAACAATTTGAAACGTATTTGATCGGAGTCTGAGTAGAGGCAAGGTGTGGATATTTATACACCAGCAGATTCAATGCAATCCAAGTGACGTGATGGAAGTACGAGAAAAATAAGATATACATTAAAAAGGCAATAAACTCATGACCCTTAAGTTTACTTCACAAATGGAAAGAATAATTTAAAACAGTCGAAGCAAACAATAGTATATTGATTAGGTCTAAATTAGGGATATTACTACCAGAATTACTAGACAATCATAATTGTTCTGCTTTTGTGGAGGATTGTTGTAACTACATTTTGACTTTTCTTTGAGTTCAAATCCCGTCAGCGGATGTGAGGGATTGTGGTCCAAGATGGTTGTTGTTGTTGAGTTGTGAACATAATGATGGTTAGAGATCTGTTGATAGTCTGATCATGGGGGAGGATGTCTATGCAGAATAACAGAAGCTCAAGGGTGGAACCTTGAAGAACTCCACACTTCCTTTTCTTTTTTCTAGTTGGCCAAACAGAGCAAACATGAAAGTAAGTAGTGTCTCTATCTTTATTCCAAGCTCAGGAGGGAGGGACAATTGAAGGTTTGTTAGTCTGCCATCATGGATGCATTTAATATTCTCAGGGTAGAGGCCTTGTCTGTTTTAGCTGTTGTCTCTTTTTAAAGATGTCATTTCCAACCCAGAGTTTTATTTCTTTTCTCCACAACCCATTGAAATGCAGAGGGGACATTCCAGAAACAGAAACATGGCCAAATTGTTTTTGGTCCAAACTCAAAGTTGAGGCCGACTTGCTCATAAAAAGCGGGACTTAATTTTGTTTGCGAGACTCTATTATCACGATCGCAAAGGATGAAAAGAATCAAAGCAGGAAGAAAAAAAAAAAAAAAAACAGACTGATGGAGTCAAATTGTCTCATGGTCTGAGTCACTCTGGGTCAGCTTGTCAATGACTGTCACTCACTGCCATGTCAGGGTCACTATGGAGCAAATACATGGCTGCCTCGAAAAGTCTATAATAGCCATTGACAAGAGGAGTGCTGTTTATTTGTTATGACACAGAAATGGATGAGCACACATACGTAGTGTACCTGCACACACACGCACTAAGTACCTTCATTCAGCTTTAATCAATCTCTGCTCCCAAGTTGCCGTTTGTGATCAGTAAAACTGCACGTGTGTATCTGTGCGAGTCTGCGCGTGTGTGTGCGTGCGTGCGCGCATACTGTATCTCCATAAGTGTGTGGAACCGTCCATGCGTGTGTGCGTGTGGCTGCACGGTGTTGTGCAGCTATCATCATTACCCTAGTCAATACCCACATGTCCACGTATTGATCAGCGTATCGATGAGCGCCGTGAGATCTCAGGCTGAGGCAGAGCCTGGTGGATCTGTTTAGACTTTTACTGAGACCACACAGCGAGATCAGCTCAAGTTCAGCTAAAGATCACTCCAGGGCAAGATTATTGCCTCTTAGACGGCTTCACAGGCGCCATCGAATGCACATCTGATTATAGTATATCAAATAAAAAGATGCACACTGCTGCTTGTGCATGTTTTTATTTATTTACTTCAAAAGCAGATGTATTATTTAAGGGCCAGATATATTTGAACACATTACTAATCAATAGATGCAATGTCTTGTCCTTATACGGCCTTATTGAGTGTATTGCAGTTGAAAGGGTAAATGATGTAAATCCCACACACGGGCTCAGCTCAACAAGATTCTGACTGTTATTTATAAGGTTTAATGTTATTTCGCATTTATAAAGTTACATTTTTCTGCAAATCAAAGGTTTCAGAATTGATGTGTTTTTAAAATTCTTGACCAGGAGTGAAGTGTTCTGTTTTGTTCTTTGCAACTCTACATTCAAGGTCTGGAATTAAATACTGACGACAATGCTTTATTTAATTCTTTGTTTACTGATTTGTTTTGGTGTTTTACCTTCCTTTTGAAAACACAGAAATAAAAACACATGAGAACAACTGGAAAACACGATGTAACGTAAAAGATCACTTCTAATACTGGATGTCAGGAGGCTCATTGAATATTTTTAATAACAAAATCTGGTTATTAATTGAAACAAGCTTCATAATTTGGAACTGAAAATGGTCTTTAATGCAAATAAGGGCCCGTTTTCATGAAGCCTTTTTGCTCCGACTTCCTGCGACAGTGGATTTTACGCACTTGGCTGTGGCAGATTGAGAGACGCCACTGCCAGCGCACCAGAGTTTTTGCATTTTCCTCAACATTTTACACAGAATTACGTGATGTGCGAATGTTAACAACACATCATGGAGTACATTTCCACGGCTGCATTGTGGCATAATGTGTGTCAACATCGTCAGTTTGTCTGCGCGTAGAAAGAGAGGAAGAAAGAAGCCTGCAGGCCTTGTATATTTTCTCCCTCTCCAGCTTTTCCATTTTTGACCCTCCCATCCTCTTCACCATCACTTTCCCTTCTCCCTCCTCTACCCAGACTCCCCTCCTCCTCCTCCTCCTCGTCCTCCTCCTGTCGTCCCCCCGGGGTGTCCTGAGACCCTTCATTACTGTCACCATGGTAACACCTCAACCATTTGACAGTGGTCCTGGACACTCCTCTCCACCCACCCATCTTCTTTTTCCCTGACTCCTTCTTTCCTTGTCCTTGTCTTCTCTTCCTCCCCTCTTTTTTCTTTTTCTTGAGCCCCTTCACTCCCCCCTCCTCGTCTCCCCTCCCAGACTCCCTCCTACATACTCTCCAAACATGGCTTCCGGACACAAAAAAAAAAAAAAAAAATCACCAAATCACAGCAGCAAGTGGGGCATATGATGATGGGATGACCCCCTGAGGTTTCTGCTCTCTCCCCAACCACTCCTTAAATGGCTGGAGCAATCATAGCGTCCTAACACTTTGAAGTCGAGTCCCAATTCCTCTCTTTTTACTTTATCCGTCTGTCCCTCCGTCTGCCCGTCTGTCTGCAACTCTCTTTCTTACACGCTCTCCTCAAGAGTCAAATTGGCAGCTGTGCGCGGGCCCGGCGTTGCCGTGACGAAGGGATGTCGTGCCGGCTGTTCCTGAACCAAATCAGCCGGCATCCAATTAAACATGGGAATATTGATCTCATGCCTCATTTCTGAGGATTAGTCTTCCCTTTGAAACATGCTCTGTTTGATATACGGCCATGATGAAAACACACACGCAGACACTCGGGTGCGCACGACACGCGGCCGACGCTGGGAGACACGAGCGGCGCTGGCGGTGGTTCGCCCTCCAGGTGTGACACGCTGATCGGCCGTCATTAAGGCTCACCTTCGTGCTGTCGAGCGTTGATGATGTCACCGTGAGATTGAAGGCCGTCCCTGCTGCTAACGTGATGCAGAGTTAATGCTCCCATACTGTAGATACACACACACACACACACGTAAACATGCGGGTTCAGATCAGTGCTCCCTGGCCACTTCTGCTCAGTCGCAATGTTTTAATCATGATCTGTTTTTTTTTTTTTTTTTTTGTAATTATAAACACTCTGAGACACCCATATCAAAGGACTTCATAGCATTCAGGCCTATGGGTATCCTCGGTTGTGCGAACACACACCTCACTTCAAACGCAAGCCCCTTCTTTTTTGAGCTGCCCGTGCGACGTTTGCATACACCTTGAAGGCCTTTTGCCCGGAGCCGCAAGGTCAACACGAGTTGTTTGTGCGTGTCGTGTCGAGCCGTCCCCTGGGCTCAGCTGCTTCAGAGGCCAAGCCCCACTTTTTTACGCCGCAAACGGCCCATCCTTCAAAGTCAGCGGCCGACGTCTCAGGGAAACGGCAGCGTGAGGGGCTCAGAGAACAATCAGCAGAAACCGGCAGACTCAGCAAGAACGGAACGCACTGTTGTATTCATGGAACGTTTCCAACGCAGAGGTTGGTTCTGGGTGCTTGACGGAGAAATGCGGAAGATAACAAGATCGCCTTTAATCCTGTTGATTACAGTGCTGTCTCCCCAAGACATGAATGGGGCCTTGTACTTTGGTGATGGTGATTTTGATCTGTATGACCAAACTCATCAGCTAAATGCTGAGCCAAATATAACATGGTAAGATGCAGATATTTAATCTTCAATCCCAATAATAAGTGAAAATAATCATCCCCTCTTGCCTTAATCTCAGTTATTTCATATGCCGACGCTTTGGGATATTAAATCATGATTGATCATGAAGACTTTCCAGACTGTGACATTTTATGGCATTTAACTGTGATTTCCCATATGGCTCTGTCATCTACCCTCAAATGTACTATATCATTGTATTTGAAAGATACCTAGAAATGCACCAGTAACATTTCCAAATTCTTTTGAACGCAGTCTAAAGAACCCTTCCAAAGCAATGTATTGTACTTTTGAGTCTTTCAGTGTGAAGCGGATCAAACTTTTTTATATTAATTATCAGAAAGATTTTGGATTTAACTTTTTTAACTTGAAATTCTGGCTGTTTTGTGGACTTGTAGCCTTGGGTAGATTTGGAAAAAAAAATACAGACACTCACACACCAAAAATGAATGCATAATAAGGTTAAGGACATTGATTCAGAATTTATTTGAAAGAATCCAAGAAAAACAAACGCATGAAGTTGAATTTCGTTTCGTTTATTGAGCTTTTTCAAGTGTTAATGTTATAAAACTGGATAAATGAGAATCTCTGATAAAAGCGAGAGGCCATCAAACTTTTTTTTCCAATATTTCCAGTGACTAGTTTATAATGGACATAAAATAATAATTTCTGAGGATTATTGGACACGGGACAGCAGTGCATGGTGTAGAATGTGTTCTGACAATGAAGCGATTCTCTGTTGGACATCCTACACAAAAGCATTGTCTGTTTTCTTCTTGACTTGCTTAAAGTTCAATTATTGTACTTGCATAAATAGAAAAACTGGATCCTGCCAATAGTGTAAAATATAAACCGATCGACCAAAGAATTTAAATAAAACATTCGGAGAAGCAGCCGGTGGTTCAAGTTTAAGACCTGCGCCTAACTTCAGCATGAATTATAAAACCCATGTCTTTGAGAACGACCTTGTACTTTTCACTTTACTCCCCCCCCCCCTCCACACTCTGTAAAGACCATGAAATGAAAGAAATATGTGTTGTTGTCGGGGCAAAGGAGTGCATGGTGTCTCCAGAGTCATTTTCATTCACAGATAAACACACGGCAGCATCGGTAAACAAGATTCACGGGGAAAGAGTGAGACACATTTGATAGTCATAAAGGATTTTTTCCCCTCAACGAGCAGAGATCAAATAAACTCTGTGTGTCTGAGGTGCCGCGTAGCCTCAAGCAGTGAAGCATAAATTTAGAACAAATCTTGTTTCTCTTACAAGGGTATTACTTTAATTTCGGTGCTTGAGCCTTGATTTGGAAAAAAAAAAAAAAAAAAGAAAAACACTGAAAGGGGGCGCAAATTTTTTAAAAAACAACTCTAACCATTTTCTCATAGATCAAACCACCTAAAGTCCCTATCAGCAAAACAAAGCTGTATCCTAGTTCAAGTTGTCACCTCATATACCACCTGACCCTGCAGCTTCTAAAATCAGTTTTGTTTCGAAATGAAAAAGCAATTTTCCTTGGGTTTATAATCCCCAGTAATAGTCAACCATCATTTTTAATCTTTAGATGCATTTTAAATCCAAGCTGTAATGTCTTAACTCTCCGCCAAGGTCAAATATCTTAGCAAATAAGGCTTAAGCTTTGTTTTATATGAAAGAATTACATGATTAATACCAAAGAATTAATCACGTACTCTTCAGATCTCCCAGATTGGGTTTGTGCTAAAGGATTACGCTGTCCTACTTTTTTCACATGGCATAAATTGACATGGAGGTTTGTTTAGCAAAGTACTGCTAAACACATTCTTCTGAACTCTCGCTCAGGGAGCCTTGATTGCAGGCTGCGGCGTTCAATGATATTGCATTCCTCTGCAACTTTCGGGATAATCTTATTATCGTGTTATTAACAGTCGCTGCCGCACCGTTCAAACCATGACAACTGTGTCGGGGGGTGGGTGAAGTTTGGGCTTCAGTGAAGGAGCTTCAACAAATGTTAGGAAATAGAAGAGAGGTTATGAAAAAAAAAAATCCATCGTCTTTTATATTTGTAAACAGCTCAGTGTTTTAGATGGAAATAGGAACAAATTCTCTCCGATTGAACTTCAACCATCGCTGTGACTTACAGTGATGTTTGCTCCTGTTCCTCTCTAGTTCTCAGAATTAGATAAAACGAATTACTCATGAAGACATTTCAGCAGACATCTCATAGTTTTAACTTTCCAGTGAATGCCAAGAGTATTCAAATAGAGTTTCCGAGATATGCTCTATTAATTTATGGGCATGCCAAGCACAGTCATTTGCCTGTATCCTCCAGTCTTCTTGGAGGACAGATCTGTGTGTGAGCTGTTCCTCATCACAAACACTGATTTGGCATCGGAGACCGTAATCTGATAGATCTTCTCCCTTTATGTGGCGCCAGGAGAAAGTTTAGCCATCATGTGAAAACCCCATACCCAAATCATCAGCTGCCACCTCATGTTTCTGTATTTATGACCACCCAGGGGGGCATCTCTTATTAATGTACACTTTTATAAACTGGACAGCAGTTTCTCTCCTCACCCCCCTCACCACCTCTACGTCCAAACAAACCGTGATTTATAATTCACATGATTTATGATCTATCAGGGTCCTGAAGCACCAGCGTCTACTCCACCAGTTTTTTTTTCCCCTTCTTCATCCACTAGAGATAAAGTAAAACTAGATGTAGATGCATTGGATTATTTCATTCAAAACATGCTCATGTGTTTTTTATGCACAATAAATCTAAAACCACTCGGAGTGTCACAGCAATCTCTTGCCTCTGCTGCACTTTTATTGCCCGGCAAAATGATAAGTTGCCTTTTAAATCGCAGGGGTAGCGACACATGCATATTAATGGAGGGGATGTGGTATGTCCCTGTATTTTGACCAATGCAGAGTAAATAATTGCCGAATGTTTTGTGGCAGAACTGATGTTATGGTCACTTACGCTGCAGGGACAGGCATATATCTGAATCAGCGTGCCCCAACATGGTTAGCATCGAGCATTTGTGACCTGCAGTTTGCCATCACATTTAGTTTAAATGCTCGCTGAGAACAGTTCTATCTTTTTAAAGCTCTGAAACGCATATTTTTTCTCTTTTTTTTTTTTTGAAACTACTCCTCACTTTTCCAAACACTCTGATCCAGTATGCTTTGTTATTTTCGTTTTTACATTTTTATGAAAAATCGGAAATGAGTTTTTGTGCCGTCGGTGTGAACGTATGCGATTATCATATGAAAGCTCATATTTGACCCTGCGGAGTCAGATGCGTTTAGCATCCATTTTTGAGTCGGCTCGCCCCTTTTGTTCTGGATTACCTTGGATATCACCTGGCTGTGACTGTGAGTTTAATGAATGCTGATGTCTCTATACGTGACAGGTATTGCACAAGGAAAATGTTTCAGTAAAGCTCACTATGTGGGGTAATTGGCGCTGTTTAAAAATGCATCAGGTTCAGCATGGTAGCGGTAGACGCACGCACACACACACAGGCACAGTTGCATGCTAGGCGCTTTCTGATCTGACCCGTCAAAACTCATTAAGGCTTAAAACATATTTCCAAATGACATCTGAAGTCTCCATTAGAAATCCACCAATTACCGTTGAAAGATATCCCCCCACCTGCCTGCCACATTTGCATATGATTGGAGCGATCAGTTAAAATGAGAGCATTTTGGCTCTGCTCAAAAATTCACAGTACGCTGCCAGATCAAGGGTAAGGGGAGGGAGGCGACGGGGGGGGGGCTTCGTAATGTGAAGTCAGCAGCTTTAACTGCAGGTTTAAAAGTTGCCTGGACTGCGGGGGTGAGAGTGGGGTTACATCCTCAAAAAATCGCGGCTATAGATATAAGTTGGACAGCGGCGCCCCGTCTTTGTGCCGCTCTCAGCATTAGGACTGTTTTGCCGGCGCAGAGTGGATCTAAACATCACTCATTTAAATACATTTGAATACAAGGATGAGAAATAATAGGCGCTGAACATGGGGCTCTATTGTCGTGGGAGTGGAGAGTGCAAGCAGTGCAGTTTTGGCGCAATTATGAATGTTTTAATGGCAAAGTTGTGCCCATATGTTTCGATTTTTTTTCAAGAACATGAGTGTTTGAGTGTGTGTTTGAAACAAGAGAGTGAGTGAACGAGTGGGGGTGGGGTGGGGGGGGGGGGCATTTAGTGTCTTTGCATGGGGGGGGGGGGGGGGGGGGGGGGGGGGGGGGGGGGCATTTAGTGTCTTTGCATCAAGAAAAGCAGCAGTTATACCCATTACAATCAAGATCATTCATGCTCAGCTCATCCTCCCTGCGTCTCCCTCTCTCCCCTCTCTATTCTTTTCTCTCTGTCTGTCAGGCTGATTGTCTGACCATTACCGCCTTGATAAAGTTGTCTGAAGATGAGAAGTCAAGTCTTCAATCAGTGCAGAAGTAGGCCAATAGATGTGAATCCAAGCATATGTCAATCAGAGGCGTAATCACCAAGCCTGTGGCCGAGGTGGGAACTGTAACAGTGGACCCCCGGTGAATGCACAAACACAAACGCGCTCATGCGCGCACCACCATGCACACATGCACTTATCAGTGTGTGTCTGCATTCTGGTGCACAAAAGCGTAGCGTGCATGCGTTTGTGCTCAGGGTCAGAGAGCTCGATGCAAAGTGTTTGCGTTGGTCGACGCTAGTTTCCATAGGCTAATAATTTGATATTTCATTGACAGTTGTTGCGATTAGATTTTGTCTCATTGGACTGGTGAAACTTTTTAATGGAATGTAATATTCAGAACTGTGAGTACACAGCAGTGAATGGGAGGTGCAGTCCACAGAAGACACAGAGCAGATCCAGATATAGAGACAAAAATATAGAACATAGAAAGTACCTGAGGATCTACCTGTTCTCTCACTGTGAGTCACCAAAACTGGTCACTAAAGGCCTCCTATGCAACATACACATGCATTAGCTGTGTGTCAAGACGGGATGCAACAAGACATTCAGTCATTCAAATGAGTTCTTCCATCCTCATGAAGCGAAATGCTCGTGTTCAGCTGCAGCAATATGGTGATGAGATGTCCTCCAAAGATTAGGCCTCGCTATTGATTGTCTTCTGTCCTATTGGCTTGAACCTACTTAAGAAAAGAAAACACTAATGATGATATCAAGGCAAAGCCAGGTTATGGCCTATGGTTATTCTACTATCTATATGAGCCTGATTCTTCTTTCACTGAGCTGCTGTAAATGTGTGTTTCCCACATGGGGGGAGGAATAAAAACGTGCTATTCTATACAGTTCATCAACAAAAGAAAATCCATGTCTTTGTCAGTGAAATCACATTTGATGAGGTTGTCAGACTTTACTAAATGTGATAAAATTAAAAAGTAAATGCAGTAGCTTGAGATAATATGAATTGGGTTATTACCCATCCTGTTGAAAGAAAAAAAAAATGGTGATGACATTGATTGCAAGGTGTGAGACATTTTCCTCATATGCAACAGACAGTAATGACCAGGCTGATGGCAGGGCGATCATTATCACCGTAATCATCATTGGTATAATCAGGACTGTTTTTAGTGGGAGATTGCTTTGAGGTTGTGATAGGGACACACACATTTTTATATACACACACACACACACACACACACAGATAAACCCAGTGGCTCTAAACGGGGCTCTTCATTGTTTCCCATGTGATTAAAACCAATTGCTGTTGAGTCTCTTATATTGTCATCAGCCTGCTTTTGTGATGTGCGTGTGTGTATATGTGTTCATGTGTGTGTTGTGTCCCTGCAGTGGTCCTGCTCTAAATGAATGTCAGCTTGCCTTAGTCCAAGCATGGGCCCCAATGCGGCCGATCGATACTTCATTAGGCTTGGATTGTCTTGTGTCCATGCAACCTTGAAGCTGTTCCTTAATTACCCCGGCATTAAGGCCCTGGACGGCGCTGCCGACCACGCTGCACTAAGGACAGCCAGACCCAACAAAGCAATGACCCCCCCCCCCCCCCGCATCCCTCGCCCCACCCCTTTACCCCCCCCCCCCCCCCCCAGCATCCCTCGCCCCACCCCTTTACCCCTCCCACAACTCCTGCCTCCCTTCATCAGATAGAAAAATGCACAAAGATATGCATGCACATAAAGGCACCGCGCGTGCACGGGCTCGTAAATGTGTGTGTGTATGCGCTCATTCACACACAGATGCATGCATGGCACCTTGAGGCTAAAGAGAGAAAAGGATGGGGAGCCGAGGGGGGAAGGACCTGCGGGGGAACACTACAGGAGAGAGAGAGAGAGAGAGGGTGAATTGAGGGCAATGATGGGGAGATGGAGGCAATGGAGGCAATCAGCTGGAGAAATAAATAAGTATGAATGAGTTTTCAAAGTGTCTTCCCAGTAATCACTGCATTACACGTTGCATCAGGGAACAAATTATTTATAGAATATGAAGAATAGAAGCTGAAGATTTTGGAATCATGCTTTATTGCCTGTCTATAAATGTAGAAATCAGCAGATGAAATATTCCAGACGCTTGTGAAACATGCGAGCAATGCGAGTGTCAGTTAAGTACAATTTGAGCATTTGTACAATTTGGCCATCCTGAAAGTTCAAATTTCACAGTCACAGCTGAGGACGTTTATAATTTGTTTTCTCATCGGTCCAACGTCACCGTGTCACATTTCACCAGCTCCTTTATAAATATAAAAATAGAAGTGGGAATGAGAAATATTTCATTTGTGACGTTTATGGCACAACTTGCATTAGGAACCTCTTCTTCAAGATCAGAAGTCGTCGGCACACAAGATAACATGCTTAAATGTCACCGGGCTTGACATTTTGACTGTGCACGTGTGTGTGTGTGTGTGTGTGTGTGTGTTCATGCTTGTGCGTGAATGCCAGGCTAATCCTTCCCATTCACAGTGAAGAGAGATTTCTTGGAGGAGGAGTGGGAGGAGGAGGGAGGAGAAGGAGTGGGAGGAGTGTAGAAAAAGATGATGTGGAGGACAAAACAAAACGTATACAGTCCTTTCTTCTCATGTGCTGAGTCAGAAAACGATAAGCCTTTTTCAAATCGCACGCCAAAACCAGAAATCCATCGCCGCCATTGTTAGTGGGAGTGGAAACCGAGGTGGCTTGGAGAAAGGCGGTGGACAGAGTTGAAGACACATGATTTTTGTTGGGATGATGATGAAGAAAGATGAGGGACGGCAGAACGTGCGTAAATAGACCATTAGGATAAAAACAGTAAAGGATGGAGAGGACGAGCAGACGAAAACAACTGCGGAAGAAGACAGGGCAGGAAGGGGGGGGGTGATAAAAAAAACGGTGAGATTTGGAAGAGGAGGCGAGACAGGAAGGAGGGCAGGAGGAGGAGGAGGAGGAGGATGGAGGAAGGAGGTGCGTGTGTGGGGTGGTGGGGGGGGTGCAGTCAAATGGCACTCATGACAAATGACATCCCCTGTCTCCCAGTCCCCTCTCCTCAGCGCCATGATTTGTCATCTCCACTTCTGACATTTTTCATCGCACTATCAAATCACCCTGACAGAATGATATTTTCTAATTCTCCCGGCCTCGGAGCACGCCAAAAAATAATGGCCTCCACATGCTATGCACACTCTCTTTCTCCGTTTTCCCACTGTACCTCTCTCTCTCTCTCTCTCTCTCTCTCTTTCTCTTTCTCTTTCCCCCGCCTTATTTTTCATCCTCTCGCCACGCGCAAACATCCCTGTGATTCTTTGATAATGAAAACGCAACGCCACAGATGCATCGTGGCGCGGGACTTTGACTGGAAGCAATCTGCTCCTCAGAGTCATTTAAGCTGTCTCATTTAAGAGGTGGCACATGTAACACGTGTCGCTTTCTCTTTTTCAATGCAAACCGCCAAAGTTATGTAGGATTCATTGTTTTAAACGTGGGCTGGAATCGACGAAATGTCTTAAAAAAAAAGAGTTGGAATTTCCTCTTTAGACAGAAGCGGTGTGTGTGTGTATTGAATTTCCCCTTTGTCCGTATTTTCATAAATACATCAAATGGGTTGTCTTGCTTTGTGTTTTCAGTTTTGTTTTTGAGGCGGACATAAAGATAATCACCTCAGTAATCCTTTATCTGCTTCAGAACTTTGAAAAGCCGCCACCTGCTGAGCCTTTGATATATTTTTTTTCCTAACATATCATCCCCCATTGTTTTATTGAATATTAATAAGGACAATGCCATATCTGCTATGACCCACCTCTCTCATAATCTGGGTCATGGCACTGCAAATGAGTTTATGGCTAATTCTATCTCAGCAGGAGATCACTATCACTGCAGGCTGAGGCCATACAAAGAAACGGGGGTCTCTCCCACTCGGGGCAGGATTGCCAGCTTTGGGTGTTTTTGATAACCCAACAATGTTTAACATTCACCTATACCAAGAAGAATCAATCTCTTTAAAGCAGTCGCTCCAAAGTGTTCAAAGTGTCTTGGCTATACAGAATGCATATGAACAGTAAATAATACCAGCGGCTAATTGCACAGTAACCTGACAGAGGGTTCAATCAATTTAATTTAAGTTGTTGAAGATGGCATTTGAGAAGAAGCTGCATGTAGAATAATGGATTTGTATGCGCTGACACTCCACTGTTCCTCAGTTTGAAAAAAAAAAAAAAAACATATATATATATATATCTATTTATATAAAATTTGCAAGAATTCTGCAGTTACAAGGCAAATAGTCAACAGGAATCTGTCCAAAAGTTCCAAAGTGCAGAAGCTCGAAAATAGGATTTAAAAAATGCAAAGGAAAGGTTACTCTGCGATGTCAATAGGGACGTGTCTGTGTCTATTGTAATTGTTGAGATAAAAACACCCTCCATGTGTCCATACATTCATGAACGCCCAAAGAACATATGTGTGAGATCAAAGCACTGTCGCCTATGAGTGTGTGTGTGTGTGTGTGTATGCATGTCAGAGACGCAATGTGCCCTATGCGTCATTTACAAATTATTAATATTATAGTATAATTAATTTTCATTGTCAGTCATGGTCATGTATGTGCCTATGCACTTATCTGTAAGGTGAATCTTCCTGTGTGTGTGTGTGTGTGTGTGTGTGTGTGTGTGTGTGTGTGTGTGTGTAGCAGCTTCAGCACGTCTGGTGTAATTATGCATTATCCAGTGGGATCAGTGTCTTGCTCTAAGCACCACGCGGGTGTTGTTGTTTCATGTAATAAATGTCATGTATGCATGGCTTCACATGCGCTTCGTTAGCAGTTTAATGCTAACTGTTAAGTATCACCAGTGCCTCGCAGCTATGAGCCGGCGTCTGCTGATGACACCAGCGTTTAATTCAAAATAATCACTTAGAGGAGCGTAAACGGTGCAGGAGGGGACCCAAGCAGTGTGAAACTTTCTTCGTTATCTGTGGATATTAATGAAGAACTGGAAACAGAATCACAGCCTAATATCTGCTAATGATCTATGCCACGTTAGTCTTATGTTAGTCTGTATGTAACATAATCATTTGGGGTTTTCACGAGGGTGTTTTATCTGCATTGTAGGAATTGTTTTCTTGACCCTAGATCAGGCCATTCATGTCTAAATACTTTAGATTTGCATCAGGAGTGGGCCCTCCGTGTTTTCTTTTACAGTAGCAAAGACTGGACAAACTGAACGCCTTTCATGAGTGTGAAGGCCACAGGTTCTGTTCCCTGTTTGGAGTGGGGAGGTGAGTGGTTTTCAGCTGCAACATCACCACTTGATTCTATGCGGGATATTTAACTATAGAAACGTTCTAAACTGCATGTGCATCTATAGTATGAGGAGTACAGCCTCCACTCAGGGAAAGTTACGTCTGCATGTTCAAGAACACTTGGTTCACTGTGTTTTCCTTCCAACACATTTACTGCTCCTTCTCTTCTTCCATTAAATCCAATGAGTATGGACGGTGTTTGGTCAAACTCCAGTTTTTCTGTCGTCGTAATTAGTCCAAACAGCTTGAGGGAGTACAGCTGAAGTTAGAGGTTAATCAAATGCGCACGCTGTCACTTGGGAATCCCGTTTGCAGTCGGCGAGTGAGCCGCCCTGACACTGTGTCTGTGGGCGCCTGAGGGTCACAGGGTCGACTTTGTAAAGTTGAAAAAACTTCCACTTAACTGGATATTAGTCCAGCCCCCACGCCCGTGCTGTTGTAACGCAAAGTGTGATACTAACCAACCCACTCACACTGAGAGAATATTAAAGCAGGTTTCTGCTTTGCCTGAGTTTGGGCCAGAGTCAGAAGAGATCAGTTTTCTATCATCTGAGAACTCTCTTAAGATGAAATAGGCTTCATAAATGAGACTCAGTGATAACTGATGTATAGTAAATGATAGAGAGGAGATAATATGGGAAATTGGGCGAATGGTGTCTAGAGACTGAATCAATTCATTTTCAAGTGTGGGTCTACTGAGGGTACTATTTCATTTCTTAAGGTACAGTCTGCTGTGGATTTCATATCAACTCTGAGGTCCACATTCACACACATGCAGGCTGTGTGGTCAGGCACGTGCACACACACACACACACGTACATGCACATTAATGCACATCTCGCTGTAAGGCAATGGAAGAAAGGCAGCAGAGGAAGTGGTAACGGTCAAAGATGGCTGGAGTGTTTAGCTTCGCACTGTCGGTTCAAAAATGGGCTCAAGAGCACATCAGCTCGGACTCGTACAAAGCTGATGTGCTCTTGAGCAACGCACCGGCCGCTTACACCTTCTCTATCTCCGCAGGCTGCTCTCGATAAAACCATTTGACTGAACCTGAGTGTAAAATGCTGGGGAGCGGCACAAGAGGGAGAGCGGGAGATAAGTGGGAGAGAGAAGGGAAGGAGAGCAGAGTGGATGGATAGGAAGGAAGGATAGGAGGCAGAGGAGAGGAGGAGAGATTGATTTGACCAGCCTGGAGATGACTGCTGATGAAGGCCTCTCGTAGACAGATGGATACAGCGTCGGGTCCCCGCTCCTATAAGCTCTCAGCCTAATCCGCCTCAAATTTCCCTCTGATTGCTTCTAAATTGCCTTCTCCCATAGTTTCCTGCTGATTTCTCACCGTGAACTCCCTTCCCTCCCCGGCTGCCTCTCAGAAACGGGGAGTGATGTTGAGCCCGGCGAGCTGCTTCCTTGGGTTTGACCGACGAATGTGTGAAGAGAGGGACGGGGAGGGCTTGAGGGGGCGATGGCTCCTGTCGTCTGTGTGTATGTCTAATGTGCGCGTGTGCGTGTCCATCCCCTCATAAAACTGGTCTCAGGTCTTGTCATTAAAATGCATTATCATCCCGCTGTGTCAAGAGAGGAGACGAATACTCTTCCTCTCTGCCCGCCGTTGCTCGTTTCTCATTCTTATTCGGTTTTTCATATACTCCCTGACTCCATCTCTTCAAGGGTGTGGAGAGCTGCTGGTCGTGACCTTTCTCTCTCTCTCTCTCTCCTCCCGTATTCTCTGATGTCTTGTCTTTAAAAATGTGTTTTAATTTTTAGTCCTCTAACCGTAACTGACCGTGCAAAGTTGGCAGGAATGCAACGCAGAATTTTAGAACGGGGACGCCAACCCCCAACTCAGCAGTGCGATAACGGCGCCATATAGTGGAACCCACTTTGATTTGTTTCCAACTCATTTATCATGAAACCTTTCCCTGCTAGCGTTAATGCAGAGAGAGAGAGAGAGAGATAGACAGAGAGAAAGAGGACAGAGACGAGGAGACAAAACCGAAAACCTAAGAAGCATATATTCAGAGATGCAGAAAGAAAGGTCAAGTAAAAAAACAAACAAGGTAGGAGGGAGCTTTAGAGAGCGAATAGAAGGAGAGAGAGAGAGAGAGGGAGGGAGAGAGAGAGGGAGAGATAGCAGGGAAGGAGCAGAGAAGATTGCATTTTAGAATTACTGGCCAACACCTAACAATTTATGCCCTCATGCAGTGCTGGGCAGCAGCTGGAGCCTGCAGTGAGCATAAAGGTAAGCTATAACACTCGATAGCAGTGTAGCAGTGACGTGACATTATCAAGGGGCATTAACGGAAAGGTGTGTGTGGTACGGCCGCCTCCGTGCACCGATATGTTTTTATCCAGTGAAACATGGTTCACGTGATGATGGCTGCGATGGAGTCCCCGCAGAGAGCACCAACAAAGACCAGCGTCTGATTTTTTTCCGGCATTGATATCACCGATATGAGGACGTTTGTTTGTTTAAATTGAGTTATATTATAGTTACGCTAATATTTAACACATTTTAAAACATATTTATATTTCATTTCCTTAATTACATTTCATTGTCATGAGCAATTGATAACAAATCTTAGTGTTGTTTATTATGTATATAGTACACGCATGTATCTATCAGCTGATATACTAGTATCAGCATTGCCTCTCCACATCTGCTTGCAAAGCAAATGAAATGTACCGCATTTGTATTATATTTTCTAAGATGAATCAATACTAGTCTCCTCTGATGATTAAGGAAAAAAAAATCTAAATTGAGATCATCTCCCTCTCAAAGCTTGCATAAAAAAAAAAAAAAAAACGACTGCGATTCCCTCATTGTTTTGATGAAATTCAGTTTCTCCTTTTAAAAAGCGGAGGTCGACACCAGACGGTGCACTTGATCAACTCCACAAGGACCTGGCAGCTGAAGAGCCAGAACCGCCCAGGCCTGAGAGTACACAAGCTAACACAAACCATTTGTAGTCCTGCGTGTTTTTTTTATGAAGAGTTAATCCACGACAACATGAGATTGTATTTAAGAAAACTTTGATCTAGTGGGAGGTGGGAGGGGGCGAAAGGGGGACAGCAGTTATTTTATAAGTTTGTTGATGGTTGAACGGATTAAAGTAAAGTGCAGTTCCAGCTCTTAGATGACCCGCACATAAAAAGGGTTTAGGGAAATGAGGAAATAACATCAGTCATGACAATATCTTGTTATACACGTTTTTTGCACACACACACACACACACACACACCGGCTTCATCATCCCATCTGACGTCAGGCTGCTGCGAGTTTGTTGAGGAAAGAACACAGTGTGCACTGGAGGTGGCGGCGAGGGCCAGAAAAATTAAACCATCTACAGGGAGCTCCAGTCCAAGAATATGAACAGAAAAATGAAGGTGACATTTGAAAGAGAGAGAGAGAGAGAGAGAGAGAGAAAGGAGGGTGGGGGTGTACTGGGGAGACAGGGATGGGAGAGGGAAGGGGGGGGGGGGGGGGGGGGGGGGGGGGGGGGGGGGGGGGGGGGGGGGGGGGGGGGGGGGGGGGGGGGGGGGGGGGGGGGGGGTTTAATAGGTCCCTGAGACACGAAGGGTGTGAGATGAGATGATGAAACCAGAGGATAGAGGGGAGGGAGGGCGGTGGAGAGAGAGGGAGATTGTGTGTCAAAATGTGGATGTTTGGAGATTGGGCTTCCAACCCTGCCAAATGATTAAAATGTTCCCTCTGACATTCATATTCCCCCTATCTGGATCCCTGCCTCCGTACGAGCCAGGGCTGTGTTGAATATGAATTTGGAGATGGCCGCGTGGAATTTGATCTGAGGGGTGTTTATGGCTGGAGATGCAATTTAGGCATGTTGCATTTTGGTGACCGTGTCAGCGAGATGAGAGGAGGAGAAGATATGGTTTTATTTTATTATACTTTTTTTTACAATTAGAAACTACTGGCTCTGAGGCAGCAGGTCTGATTGAATAGACATGAAGAATTGTCACAACAGAATGTAATTTATTCTGAAATGATGACATTTTTCATCAGTTATATGCATAAATAATTCTTATTTCAATTTTGTAAAGATTCATATAATAATTCAGCATTTACATTTCATGTCTTATAAAATTAGAGTGTTTTATTTTAATGAAGTGCCTGACACATCTGAAAGTGTCAGATGTTTTATTATAAATTAAATAAACAAAATATAATTGTTTTGCATATTATGTGCACCTATTCACAAACATGCATACACACACACACACACACACACACAGGCCACAAATGCGCAACAAAAGAAATCAGGGGGACCTCAGACATCAGAATCTCCCTGAGTGTGAGTCGCCATCTTTTCCAATGGTCTGGAGATGAGGGTTGTCATGGTTACGGGGGGCAAAAAAAAAAAAAAAAAAATCACCCCATGGCCTACTCCACCCCCCATGACACACAAACACATATATACTGTATACACACACACACACACCATTATTTTTCCTGCAGTTGTCCGGGCACTGCTGATGTCACTGGTGAAACTATGAATTTAACATACAGGTCAGGAGATGCATATCTGTGCTGCGGTACAAGACGTCAGCAGACAGAGAGGAAGGGAAAAAAAAAAAGAGAGAAGAGCCTTGTTGACTGACGGATAGACGCACTGTCCGAAAGCCCTTGAAGTGTAAATTCGAAAGGAATGAGACACAAAAAAGAAATAAAAAAAATATTTCTCTTTAGACTGTTTTGCTCCCCTCTCTCCTCCTCAGGTACAATTCGACCCTTTTTCCTTTAAATGCAAAAAAAAAAAAAAAAAGGAGAGAGAGACCCTGATTGAAGAGAGACGGATGGAAACAAAGCAGAGACAGGAGGAATAGAGGGAGATTCTTTGAGAGTTGCTTTTGGTATTTTTCTTGTTTTTCTCTGGCATTATAAAATAACTTCACCGAGCACTTAGGGGATTACAGTGCACTTGTGTCTGATAAATATCTTAATTTTGATGTGATTTTAAGGCCATCAACATAATTATTGTTTTTCATTCATCTTCCTCCTCCCAACTTGTTTTTAATGAAGACCCTTTTCAATAAACAAATGGATGTGCATTAAGGGGGATGATGGGACTTTGAAGAATAAACCTCTCATGTTCTATAAAGTGCTTCCATTACACCATATCTCCTCAGCAAACCCTCCATTTGTTATTATCATTCTTGTTATTCTTGCATGAATGTGATGTATCTAGTTTATACACAAATTCATACACAATACACACATATATACAATTACTATTTATTTACATACTATTAAATATTTTGTATTATTTAGTTGTTATGAATATTCAATAGTTTGAAAAGAAAGTTTTATTTAAAAATGCATTCTCTAAAATTCTGAATAAATTAATTAATTGAAGAACAATTCCTCCAACAAAATCATTTGAATCAATCCATGAAATACCCAGACTGAGATAACCATTAGTTGCATTCTGCTGAGAAATAACAAATCCAGGACAATAAATCAGTCAGTGTACTTGTGGACACTGTCCTCACATAATTGGTGTTTGATAACTCTGATTGACTATTGATCGGTGCCGAGTTGTGACCCCGGCAATAAATCCAGACCCCCTGGTGGCCGGGACACTGCATTGTTGCATCTCAAATATTTTATGTGCGGCTTAAAAGGAATAGCCACTTATTCTCACCTTACACACGTTTGTCTTATTTTTATGACAGTGGCGCTCTCATCTTTCCTCTTAAGTTTTACCCTTTTGTGACCTTTTGAAGGGACCCAACGCGTCCGCGATATATATGGGCTGTCCCGTGATGACGGGGCGGGCAGCGAGGTTACGGAGGGGGCTGCATTAGCCGGTGTCCCCTCTCTCCACCCCTACCCCAGCCCCGCCACGACAGAGTCCCCAACCCTTACTCCGCTTCACTTCATTCATTTTGTTCGTCCCCTGCGGTCGGCCCGGCAAGGCCTCTAAATCCTCCCTTTATTGTACACGACTCGCACAAAGGCTCGGCCCGCTCTCTCATTTCCTTGATGTGCCTTTGGACAGCGGCGGTGGCTTTGGTAGGCACCGGTGCAAACATTAGCATAAAGCAGCTCCCGGGGACCGGCGGACAATCATCTCAACTGTTTCTGGTCAATCCGGCGGGCTTGATGCACACGGGACGTGTGGCCACATGAATGGAATGCCCGCGTTGTGTTCTCTGAGATTTCAGTCGCCACGTTATAGGTCCGGCAACGCCAGATGTAGCTTAGGGGAGAGAGCGAGAGATGACCCTCTTGATCTACGCTGACATGACGCTTGCCTTTGGCCTCAGCTCCTCTCTCTCTCTCCGTCCCTCCCTCCCTCACCTTCCTCTTCATGACCAACAAAAGTTGGATTACAGAAAGAGGGAGGGAGGGAGGGAGAAATCCTGTGTTTATAGCCAAGGTATAGCTTTTTGAGCCAGGGGGTTTCCTTCCTAAAATAGACTCACTCCAGGATGCAAGGCTGGTAATTATTGACCAGGAGGGAAGAGTGGCGAACAACACACTCATTAAACATGGAGATTGCTCGCTCGCCACAGAAACGCCAGAATGGCGAATGCAAAATTGGTGGCTGCCCCCTTTTTGTGTGGTCAGAAATCTAGAGGGTCATTAGCATTTTGTTGGCTCCGTTTAATGTTCCTGAGTTGCATGTGGGAGTTAAGCTCTGCCTTTGAGGATGTGGCAGCAGTAAAAGGGAGGGAGTCGGTGGCCCTGGCGTCAGCTTCAAAGGCTCCGCTCGGATCTTTCATGTCTTTCTCATGTGAAGTGACGAGAGCGCGCCGAAGAATAGACACAGACGCAGGTTTTACATGTGGTCGCTTCACCTCTGCCACGGAGCTATAGGAACAACCATAGACACAGACATATTTTTTATTGACATCATTGTGCGTTCTTTGTATCCTTGATTTTTTTTTTTTTTAAACAGGACATTTGTCCTAAACTACAATACATATTTACAAGATAATTTCATATATTGGTCATTCTAAATATGAAAAACTGTTAGAATAAAGCACTTAATGCAAATTTATCATTCATGATGTTTTGTGTATAGCTGGAATGGGATGTAATCTTTTATTTCCTTTAATTGATATTTATAGTCATGATAAAAATGAACCTTTCAATCACATACATCAGGCAGAAATAATCAAATTGCTGTCAGAGTAAAATTATTTATTTCACACATCAACAATGTATACGCCTTCATCTAAAATCAGTTTTATACATATTCACAGATACATAGACAGGCGATGTGTTTTTTCTCCAATAATATCGACATTTGCCTGCAGTATTGACAGTATTGCTCTTTGTTGTTCTTTAATATGGATTTTCACTCATTGTCCTGCAGCCCCTCTGGACTTCAACCCAAAACAAACCGCACTGCACACCTGTCTTTCACCTTGTTTCTCGCCGCTTTGCGTTCGCCGCCTCCCTGAAACAAGTTCAGCGTCGCCGCTGCATTATTTGTTTTTCTTCCCGGTTTGAGATGTCTGCGGCGCAGATGAGAATCAGAACAGTTGTAATAGCGACGTGTCATTATTCATAGTCGATATTAGCAGCGTGACACTGTCGCTCTCTCTGCGGCGCGGCGGTCGGTGTATTTCTACCCATCAGGCACTGGGGCGTGACAGGGGGGAACGTTGTTAGGGGCCGAGGGTCCCTGCTATGTCCCCCTGATGTGGACAGACATTATAAATGACATCGCCCAATCAGATGCGAGACCACTGGGGGTGGCAGTGTGTGTGTGTGTGTGTTGCATGTATGGAAGGAGAGAGAGAGAGAAAGGGTTGGTGAGGGAGGAGAAGATGAGAAAACATGGGGGAGCCTCATTTGATGCAGTTAATGTGCAGATTTATGTAGAGGGACAGTGGTCAACATTCATAAGATCTTCCTCCCTCTCTCTCTCTTCTCCCCGCTCGCCTCCCCACCTCCTCCCACTCAATTTCTCTCTACCCCCCCTCAGGCCCCTTTCTTCTTCTCTCTCTCCCCCCCTCGCTCATTCTCTCCTGCTCTGTCACTCACCATCACTCTTCCCCTTCTCTCTCCCCCTGTTTTCGCTGTCTCTTATCTGTCTTTCCTGACTCCCTCCCTTCTTTTCTTCCCTCCCTCCCGTCCTTCCTTCCTTCCGTCTCCTGTGGAAAAGGACTGAGATTTGTTGTGGACTGCAGCGATCAGACCAATAGGAGGCATAGGTAGACCACGGAAGTGCACGCAGCAGACCACAGCACCGAGGGGAGAGATGATATACATCCCCACGATCCGGATTTCTCTTTTTCTCTGTGTCGCGCAAACTGTTCGGCACAGAGAAAAGGAAGCACAGCGCGTTGGAGTATATGCAACCCAGCTACCAGCATTAAATCAGAGACGAAACCCGAAGATTAGAAGAGAAATGGGTGACGAAACAACGTGCAGGGCTTTCGAAAACAACATGAATGACTGTTTACTGCTGCTCACCACCCTGATTGCTGCTGTTCTGACACATAATGTGACTGAGATTAGAAAAAACAATCATGTTCATACATAAACAAACTGATTCTTTCTTAAAAAGAGTCTATAGAGTGAAATAGCATGACTGTCACGAGAGAGGAAAACACCCGACATTAGATTTTTAAATACCTTCTGTATTATATTTAGATCAAATGGAGCTGCTGAATTGTAACTGACACTTTTTGATGAATAATACTTGCAAAATAGTTTTTTTTTTCTGACGATGATTGCTACTGTATCTTCAGTCGCGGGTCACTGTAAATGTTAATGAAAAAATAGAGTGATTTACTTGTTATTCAACAAAAGCAAACCTTTTTTAAAGACAGTGTTTTCCGCTGATATTACAGTTGTCGGAAGAACCTCCCTCTTATGCTTCACCCAACATTATCTCCCCCTGTGTTTATTTAATGTTCGCAGGTGTCAGACACAGGAGTTTTTAAAACCTCTTCACTGAGGCAGTTTAACGGGCGATCAGTCTGTTTCTGTCAGCCGTGTGTTTGTGTTTGAGTCTCAGCCACGCACCAGTCTGAATCAGCGCAGTTTGCGAGCAGGACTTTTATCGACAGAAACTTAATGTGATCTGTTCCGGCTGAAGTGCAAAAAAACCATCCAAAATTTAAAATGTCACAGTATCCCCTCAAGCATTCTGCATCACTTCCATTGTAGCAGCGTAAAACCAGTGCATGACTTCATATACTGATTGAATTTATTTCTCAATCATCCCCCAAACACACACACACACACAGAAATGGCCTCTGTCACTTTCTCATCTTTTCGTCCTTCATACAGTTCTTTCTCTCTCAGTTTCCTTCTCTTTGCCTCTCCTTCTCTCTCCTGCTCTCTCTGTTTCCCAGTCCACTGAGTTTTCTGGTAATCCCTCTCAATCATTACAGAGGCCCTTCACTCTTCGTGGGACTCTCTCACCCCTCGTTGCGCCCCAGACTTCCATCCATTTCGCCTCTTCCCTCTCTCCTTCTCTTAAAACCAGCCTCAGCACGTCTCCTCTCTCTCTCTCCGTTTCTGAGGTGGACAATGAGCAGAAATAACTTTAAAAAAAAAATGTTTTTTTCCCTAACCCGCTGCTTAAAATCTGAAATGGTCTCTATTAGTTTAGGTTTTTCGAGAATACTCACGAGAATGCAGATATGTGAATTATGAAATGATATTCGCCGCTGCGAGCCCTTTCCATGGTGCTGCATCGCAGACGCGTTTCACAAGGCGAGAAAATAGGCAAGCGGTGCGGCATAGGTGTGTTTGGAGACACGTTTCCAGAGGTTAAAGAAAACTAATAACATCAATAACATTCAAAATGCGAGTTTCACTTTCATGCCAGCAATCGTTTTGTCACACGTGCAGACGGGAGCATGCCTTGTTTTGGAATAAATCTCCTCCGAGCTCTGTGTCTCTACCTGCAGCAGCGGCCGTCTGCACTTCTCTCTGTCTGGGAGCCTAAAGCTGCAGCTTTACAAGTGAACCTGCCAGTGTGATCTCAGACTGGCTGCACCCTGGGGCAAGGCAGAGGAGACTATACGTGTGTTTGAGTGCGTACAGTATGTGTACAGTGTGTTGGGGCTGGCACAACCCACACTGGTTTAAAGCGCTCTGGAGACCCCTTGATTCCATAGCTCAATATTATGATCTGTGAGCTCTCTCTCTCTCTCATGTCAGGGTGGAACTTATAGATTTGCAATGCTATTAGCGCGCTGTTTTAATTCACTGCCCTTTAGCCCCTGTAGACGAGGGGCGTTCTGATTCACCTCGCTGCATTTTAGCTCCTAATTTTATTGTTAAAAGATGCGAGAAGCACCTGTTTCCCTGAAGAGCATCACTATAACAATGCAATAAGACTCTTGCCTCTATAATGACCCCCGAAGTCATGGAGTTTTTTTTTTTAAATTTTATTTCCTATGGCATCACTGTCAGTTTGCTGTAATATCTCCACGGGGACTAATTGCTTCAGTGTGATTTCCTCTTGAGTTGATTATTTGGATTACTTTACCTCACTTCCAGCTCCCCCGTCGGTCGGTGGCCGGCTCACATCCACCCCGAGCCGTGTCCACAGAGGACAATTTTTCACTAATGCAGTCTGTTAAAAGTGGGAATTACACAGGCAATGAACCCAGTACACATACACACACACACACACACTCCATTCCCTCACTGTGTATGAGTTTATAAAAATGTGTACGTGTCCGGAATGATCGCGCCCGGACCAGAAACGCGAACAAACTTTTTTTCACAGACCGGGCCGCAAACTCATTTTCATATTTCATTTTCCCCGCGTAGCACATTAGAGTCTTTAGCTCTATTTATTGAGTGCAACTTTAATATGTTGTCGTAAAAAGTAAGAAGCGGCGCCTGTGATTTTAAAGTTGACAAAGAGTTCCCCTTCATTCCAGTAAGGGGAGAGATGGCGTGATTGACAGAGAAGCACTTGAAGGGCGATACAAAGATAGCTTGGCTGGGACGGCTGGAGAGAGCGGGAGTGAGTTGTGCTTGCTAATTAAAAGAGAAGCAGCTGTCTTTCTTTCTGTTTCTGTTATTCCCTTGTTCCTGGCAGTATTAATGTTTTATTCAGGAGAAACATAACTACAGATGAAATTAATAAAATCAGGCCCTGTCTTTCCCCTGCCATCTCTTGGGGGGGTGGGAAATTCAAACGCTCGTTTCTCCCGGCTTTGAAAGTGCAAACTCAAAGTGCTCTGTGTACTGTAGTTTTCATTTCTTCATTTCCTGCATATTAAGTTCGTTTCCCTTTTGTTTCAAAGTGCATCGCCCCGAAAATAAAGATCAATTTTTCAGTGCGAGAGGCTTTGGAATTAGAGCAGTGTTTTCCACACTAGCGAAGTGATTTACTGTACTATTTACTGCGTTATTTTCATGGGATGTGCTGTGTGTGAGTGCTTTATCTCTTTCCTCCCACAAAATTTTGTCTCACAAATTAGAATGAGTTGTTTTTTTTTTTTTTTTTTTTAGCCTTGTTTATGCAGAGATGGAGGACGTCTGTGTTGCTGTATCAGGCGCGTGCTTCTGTTTGTGCCAGTTGTGTTTTCATTCCACTATACATCCAGGCCCTGGGAGTATTTGCCTGTCTGATCACCTCATGTGAGTCTATGAAGGGAAGCCATGCGCGACTAACACGCACTTCAGAGTTGAACTAATTGTGTCATTTTTAACATGAATCTGTGCTTGCCCGCATTTTATTCAGTCTCCTTCCTCCCTCTCCCTCCTCTTCCCCTGAGCCACGCAGCGAGCCGCCGCCGCCGCCGCGTCCACGCCAACTCTACAGGAATTTTCAATTCAAGGTGCATCATTTAATCCCACACAGCGCCCAGTGTTTAGAGCTGGGCGAGTGCTTTTGTGTGCTGGTGCACTTTTGTAAGGACTGAATAAACAGTGATAACAGGAGGAGGAGAACCCTCTAACAGCTTGGTTAATTCCAGTATATTTCTGAGGGGAAGTCTAGGACTGTGGTCATTACCTGGGTTAATGTCATGCTTAGCATTGGGATCATGTGTGAGAATGTATTCAAATTAGAATCACACTTTTCATAACACTACTAGCAATTAATTACCTATGGTGCAGGGGGGCAAGGGTTGAAAACCAACCAAGCTTTAGTACAACAGTGTTAAATTTGGCGTGTGTATTTACATAGTTGATTGTGTGGTTGATGGACAAGTCAGAGTTTGGAGTGGACCATTGGCCTTGCCTATGTGACTTCACATATATATCATTTCCAAACCGATATTTTCCACACCATTTAAAAAAAAAGCCACAACCTTCATTTTGTTTATCTGCCGTGACGAGAAAAATGAAAACAACAAGAACCACTAGAACAGGCTGCTCTTCAGCTCTCTGCAGTTTCCCAGTTCAACCGTGGTTCACTGAGCAGTTCAGGGTTAGATGCCTTGCTCATGAGCGCAGGGGTCAGAATGTTTTAAAAAGGAATATAAATTGTCATGTGAATGAGAGAAGGAGCAGTCACCGATGCCTTGAAGGCTCGACGCTGTTCCGCTGTCGCTGAGTTTGTGTGATGGCGTTCTCCACCCTGCAGTGAGGACCCCCCCCCCAAAAGATTCTGGTTATTCTGGTTATTAGGGCCTGAGACAAACATGGTGCACACACACATCTTTACTCGCTCTCTCTCCCTCACACACACACACACAAGTGAGCCAGTGCTGTCTGGTTGATCAATAGTTTCCTGTGCTGGGGAGGGGTGATGACTGCAGACAGCAGTCAAAGCCCTGAGGACCAAAGGGTGACACCTCTTATCAACTGAGCAAGGTGAAATGTCAAACACTGGATCTGGAGCTCTCTCACTCCCTCCCTCCTGCCCTCTCTCTCTCTCTCTCTCTCCCCCCCCCCCCCCCCCCCCTTCTTTTCTACACACAAAAGTCACGGCTTCCCTCAATTCCTCTCACCAGTTCTGACTGTCATTCTGAACTTCTTCCTCTGGATCTCCCAGGCATTTTTCTATCATTTCTATTTCTCTCCCCTCTCTTAGTCATTCTCTCTGACTCTTAATCTCCCTCTCTTTGAATGTTAACCCCGCTCTATTACTCTCCCTGAGCCTGTTTTTCAATCTCTCTCTTTTAAATCTGAGTTTCTATATCGTCCTCCATTGCTATTATCTGACTCCATGAAGCAACTCCTTTCTTTTATCTATCCTTTTCTCATTGTTTTTCTCTTTGCCACCCTTCACTCCATCCTCTCACCATGCTCGCTCCACTGAAACACACGTTCATGTACAAGTATTCCTTCGCTAAATAACTTAATCAGCATCTCTCTTTTTTTTTTTTTTTTTTTTTTTACGACACAACAGCAGAGCAGCCTACCGAGCAGAACACGGATAGAAATATGAATTTGAATATGGCAACAATGTTTGTGGGGGTGTTTTATTGCTAATCTGGCTTATATGCACTCTGCATGTCTTACACCCTGTCCATTTCCATGGCCCTGAGCTTAATAACAACACTGTAGGATTAGTGCAGGGTGACTGCACACAATAAAAAAAAAACAGAAAGAGGGGAAAAAAAAAAAAAAAAAAAACGCCACTCTCTTGGATGCAAAGAATGAACGCAGCTGGAAAACACAGGCGCGCTTATGTATGAATTCAGTTAGAGGCGACTGATACATATGTGAACTGACCGTCATCTGAAATACATAGTGCACCCGCTAAGGTTATAAATCAAAGGGAAGAACAAAGGAGAATAAAATCGGGCATTAACAGGCCAACGACCGTCCCGTGTGACCGCGCCACAAACACCATCTTCTCGCTGACCACTGCATAACATTTGGAATTAATTCCTCATCTGGCAAAAGGATTATCGTCCTCAGATTGGATTTATGATCTCAGCGCTCAGGCAGGTTTATCCAGCCACCATATGTAGAATTATCATTAGAGCGATAATCCCTTGCCGACCACTCAGACACAAAAACACATGCACACAGCGTCCACGGAGACGATGGCAATGGCGATTGGCAGTTAGTGACTTTTGACTTCTGTGTGTTTGTCGGCGGTCAAAACACATTCCGCTGCACGGGGACGCTCTCCCTTTCTCGGTCAGATCACTGATGGTGACGTGAAAAATAAAAACGACGAGGAAAACACACCCAGATGTTGTTGCAGAAGGGAGGCAGCATTTTAGTCTTTTTTTTATTCGTATCTGTTGTGGTTTTCTGATTCACTTGGTAAATCTGACTCACTCTGCCTCCAACCTCCATCATGAGTCACTCTCTCTCTCTCACCCTCATTCACTCCCCCGTATTCTCCCTCTTTTAACTCCCCTCTAACTCTCAAAGACAAAACATCTTATCTTTCTATCTATTCATGCCTTAATGACTCTAAAGATCATTTATTTAAAGGCAACACAAAATTCCATCTCGTAAACGTGGCAGCCCACTGGTTTCTGTTGTTATTGTAATATCCTGAATGAAATCAGTGCCATTAAGGTGAATGATAAAATACAGAGGTGAGCTGTATCATTAGCTGATGTTTTATCAACGTCTAATGAGCACGGAGGAGATTTGATTATATGGAAGAGGCAGCATCCAGCTGTTATGCTGATACTGTGGTTATAGAATGCAGAATGACACTCAGTAGAGCGCACACCCTCCTGGAGGGCCGTCTATTTTGCATTGATAAAGATGCTGAACATATCTGCCCCCCTGGTCCTCCCTCGCTCGTGCGCCACCCCTCCACAAATCGCCATGGAAATAGGTGGGGTAGTTTCTGCGTCTTCCTGCTTAGCAACTAACAGACAGAGAGTAATAACACAACCTCGCATGTTTTAAAACCCTGTCTTTAACCTGCCTCCCTCTCCTCGTCCACACCTTCCCCCCCCCCCCCACGACGGGAAGGGGCTTCGTCAGTGAAATCAAATGCAAGATCAAGGCTCTCGCCTGCATTCAACCGGTCATCTTACCTCAAGGAGGGAACACCTGTTCTGTGGAGTGAATGCACATCATTACTGATTCATAGTCTCCACCATCCGCTCTCCCTGATAAGTCATCACTGTCACCCCCCCTTCTTCCTCCTCCTCCTCCTCCTCCCTCTGTGACTCCCCCAGGCTTCACCGTCTCTAATCAAGGCCTAATGAGCCTAATTGGTCGTTAAAACATGCCAGAGTATGACACAGCGGTGCTACAGCGTCTGCCATATGGTCGGGGTTGGCCCGAGGCCCCTAAGCTGCCAACTGTTCCCCCGTCACAGCCTGAACTGACAGTGGCTGTGACGGGCCAGTTTCTCTCCTGTTGATGATTCAGCAGTCGCGCAGCGCTGAACTGAACAATGCGAACAAGTTGACCAGAGATTTTCTGGCCCCTTGTGCGCCATGTTTTTCCTCAGCCGACAGCCAAATCATTAAAATACCCCCGTAATTTAATAATTCGACAATTACCGGGGCCCTATATTGCAAGACTTAAGGTAATATGACATTTCCAATATTCCCTCACAATGTAAGACACAAAGCAGGTTGTTTCGCCTTCCTTGGCCTCAAGATGCCTACAGTTATTTTCAGACCTATGAGGGGCCTGAGGAGCGCTGTTTAAGGCTAATTTATGCTGCTCCACATACAGTACATGTAATATTTTTATATTAAAGTTAATACAGAGCACTTAACTTAAACCTGCCTCAGAGGTTGCTGTGGCTGTTTAGCTCAGTTGCTAATTATACATGGCTTGCTATAGCCCTGTAAATTGTCTCATTAATGGTCTATACCTCACAGGAGATGATTCCCTGATACAGGCAGATTGACATCATACAGGTGATGTAGATATATCGTGACCCTGTGCGCACGCTCTTCTGAGAGGAGGGCCTTTCTTTTAATAAGCTGACAATCAAGCCGCCCTGCTCGACCTTTCCCTGGTCATCGGGCCATTGGGTTATATTAGAGCCTGAATTGATTGACCGACTGACCATGTCCTTTTCCTCCAATGATTATTTTCTTTATTGATTTATCTGTTGCTTATTTAGTTTTAACAACGTGACAAAATGTGCCAAAAATGAATGATACCTCATTTGCAGTAAAGTCAAACCAAATCAAAACATCTCGATGAATAAATTCATCCCACTTCAGGAGCCGGAGTGAGTGTAGGACTAACATTTAATCTTCTAGGAATATTTACGCAATCATGTCTCGTCACAATCGATGTTGATTAGTTCTTCTGTCAGTTGTTAATCTGATGTATTATTGTAATGATTTTACCCCTTTTTTGTAATTGGTTGTGTTCAACATAAGCAGATAGGACAGGGATAAGAAAAACATGGCTGATATAATTGGACATGTGATTTATTTATTTATATTTTCCTTACCTCCGGACTGCATTCTGGCTTCTGCCCGTAACCCCTGCTCCGGGGCAGAGAAATGAGTAGTAATATTATATTTAGAAATATTTAGACATCCTATTGCCATCAGGGTGACGTGAGCTGCATCTGTAATGTGTTGATTTCACAGTGCTGCATGGCCAACAAATTAATTTGCCTCCACAAACTAGGAGCTGTGAGGCCTGCTGCCCTCAGCCAATTTACTTGTGACCTTAATATGACCCAAGCACAGCTACGTGGCTGGGTTCAGTGTGTGTGTGTGTGAGTATGTGTGTATGTGTGTGTGTGTGTGTGCTCGTGTGTGATTGTGTGAAGAGGTTAAGCATATTTTAGCAAAACAAGGAAGCCCAGCATCTAACAAGAACTGATTATGTAAATGATGTGTTGGCAGCTTTGATACCACTGGGGTTTGAAGTGTGTCTGTTCTTTTGTGTGTGTGTGTGTGTGTGTGTGTGTGTGTGTGTGTGTGTGTGTGTGTGTGTGTGTGTGTGTGTGTGTCAAAGAGTCAGACTTGAATTGATCCCATCTCTCCAACATTCAAAGGATGCCCCTCCAGATTTCGGTCATCATCAAAGCAGTGATGGACATCAGAGTATTTATTTTGATGATATAAGGAGCGGCTATTTAGATTAAAATCATATTAAATATAATGGAGAAATTCAAAAAAGTGTTTTCCAAAAATGCAATAAAAAAGAACATCTCCATCTGCGAAGCATAGCACACGCCTTCATTTTTTTTTACAATTTTATTAAAAACTAATTTCACCTTCTGTTGAAGAATATGTAAAATAATAATAACAAATATAATATTCTGTATGTTTAATGGTATCATCATGGACCAATTCCATTCAAGCAAGGACATGTTCGGTGTTGACATGGCCGAGGAGAACGGAGCTACAAACTAAACACGGCCTGAGTTTTTAAGAAACCACGTTTATCCTTTAATGCGTCCGTGACACGTCTATTTCATCGCACCTTCCCTGCCCGCTCCTCCCCTCATTCCTCTTTCCTCTTATTCCCTCACCTCTCTTCCTCCAACTGATGTCTTCATCCCTGATAAGTCCATGCAGAGAGCGGCCGATTTCCCTGCCAGTAGATATAAGCTGATTGAAAGCAACCAGCGCCCGTCGATACAGCTCGCTTGTATTTGCCTGTGTCCTGCCTGCCTCCGACACAGCTGATTATTGGAGACCTCTCATAGCTGTATTGAGCTGCTGTCCCCACTCTTGTTACCTAGCTGATAGTTTCATTGTTTAAATGCAGATGGAGGTTGGCTATCGAGCAGCCGAGACACTCGCCCCTAATGGTAAACAAACAATCGGAGTGGCGTGCGGAGAGGAAGTGAGGTCAATACAGTTGATTAATACACGTAAGGGGACACATTATGGACATTGCGATCCATATTTCCCGCTGGTCACATCCTCGCTGATATTGAGATGAAAGCTTCGTGGAAGACGGATGAAATGTCAGACGTAGCAGAGGTGAAGATGTGGGCACGCCAGCGGTAACAAGCTTCCTTTTAGATTACCAATCATTGTAATCACAGAGAATGTGAAACAGTTCACTTGTGTCGGCTCATGATTATATCAGGCTATTTTCTTTACTGTTATTGGGCTGCAAAAGTGTAAAATAATAACCTCAGCAACGCTTTTATATTAGTGGTCTAAAATTGCTGATTGGCTCCCGAGTAATCAGCTTCATCCAAGTCGCTGGCGCTGATGTTTCATTATGGCCGCTGCTGCACTTGAGCCTGTACAACATGTCCATGCTCTGCAGTGCACTGTTCTTAAATATGCCTCTTCACTCCCCACTGCTTAAGAACCTTTAATAGTTCGGCGTTCCTCTCTGCTAGTTTTACTCGCCATTGCTCTCCTCTTCGTCTTTGTCCTTGTCATTCTGGCCGCGCTCCTCACTTTGAAATCTTTTTTTAATTGAATTCAACCGTATGTGTTCTCTTCTAATGACGTGACAGCTCGGGTGAAATTCCCAAGAAAAGCAGACGCAGACGTCTCCTTCAGAATAAATGAAGGCTACCTAACAATGCGGCCCTGCTCCCAAACCGTGTGTCTGGCTGCAAACGTGGACACGCAAACACGCACAAAAAAAAAAAAAAAAAAGCATGAGAGAAAAATTGGAATAATTCATTTTTTGATATCTGGTCCTGTCTTACAGAAGTTCAATCAAATGTGAATGAGCGGAGCATGTGATGTGTGAAGTTTGAAAAACATATACTTCTCTTTTCCACCTTGAAAGGCCCTGGTACAGACTGACCCATACATCAAAATATATCAAAGAGAGCCTTTTGAAGGAACTTTAAAGTGAAAGGAGCCGTGTGATTGGGCAAGTGATGTACTGAAACAAAAAAAAAAAAACCTGATGTTTCAATGCCTTAGAGTTTAGTCCACCAAAGCCACGGAGAGAACACAAAACCATGCAATCTGTCTGCAAGCTTATATAAACCTAATTAAAAAGTAACAATTTTGTGATATGGGTTTGGCCTGGCTCCTTTTGTGTTTTCTTGACTCGCCAGGGTTCGGAGGCGTAGTTGACACGAAAGTGGAATTAAACTAGAGATGTGGAAACATCAAGTCATTTCCTGGAGCATCAGCGAGAGAGCTGATGAGAGCGAGCTGCTTTGAGAGAATACTACTACTCTGAAATGATTCCAACAGTGTTTTAGGGAGGTGGCTGGACGGTTGGCTTTGGCCGTGCTCTGCTGCCACATCCAGGATATTTATCACTTATTATCACAATCACTGATTACCGTTTGCATGGATGTGAAAAAACTTCAAATACGTGACCTCATCTGTGACCATGAGTTGAATCAAACGGAGTCTTTTGTTAGCCCACAATACATTCAAAGCTGTACGATGTTCTGACTGTGTGTTTTTCTTCGTGGCATCTGACGCTGTGTGTATGTGCTTGTTTTTATGAACGTATTCGAAAAGCACTGGGCAGTTAAAGATTATTCACCTTGGCCTCGTAAATAAAACGCCCAGCCGTCTCTCTCAGGAATACGGCTCATGTCTGGTGACCTCTGAGAGGTTAAACCCTGTAAAAAAGGTTAAACCTTGAAAGAATTATTTTCATTACTTTTCAGCCATTCCAATCAACCTCTCACTCTACAGGAATCAGTGGATTAGTCTGTGCGTTGTATGCTTTGTTTTTCTCTTATTGATCCAATATCACCTCATGCAGTTTTAAAAGAATTATTTTTTTATTTTTTTTCCCACACAGGCAGTAGTGCAGAGCAAAGTACTGTGCTCTCTAAGGCCATGTACACGCTGGTGCTCGCGAGGTACAATTAACTTCCACTTAAGCGATGGAACCGCCGCTCGCTGTACGGCAACTCTGCTAACTGCGATGGCTTTTAACATTTCAAAGTTAATAACTGTTGTCATTTTAAAGTCTGCGTACAGCTGAGACGCTCGCTTGCCCCCCCCCCCCTCCTCTTCTGCCTCTCTTTGTCTATCTGTATGCTAAATAAGGTCAGGACATCAACCGTAAAACAATACATGTTTTCAGACAGCAGGAGGAAGTTCAGAGACCGGGACTGTGGCCGGAATTCAAATTGTATTCAAACATCAAAGCACGAAAACAAAAAGAATGAGCCACTCTAAAGCTCTCATCATCTGACCTCATTTCAGGCCATCAACTTGTTTATTGTATCTGGTTTATGTTACGTCTTTCACCTCAGGCTTACATCGTGGATGACGCCAATTGGATCTTGATCGTCTCCCAGTGATAATTAGTTCTGGTCAGAGTCCAGTTCCCCCCTTTTACATTGTAACCTGCTTTAACAAGGTTATGTGGTTGTTTGCTTCTTTCTTTGTAAGCAGGGTTACGCAAAAAAAAAGAAATACCCAAGCAACGTTGATGACATTTATTGGAGGGGTGGAGCATGAACCAAAGGGACAACAGAGAGGGGAGCTTTTATTTAGTTTGTTTTCCACATTGGAAGATGTCGATTTTCAGCATTTCTCTTGATAAATTGAGGCTGACAATAATAATTGATGCTGTTTCATAAGAGGACTGTGTCTTGGCGTGAGTGATGTGCTCTGTGAGTGCCACTCCAGTCGTTACTTTAGCGCATCTCTTTGTTTGTTTGTTAGCCGGAACTGCGCGAGTCAATTAATCGGAACAATAAAAAACAGAGCTCCCATTTAACTCGTTAACCCTCCGTAGCCTGTCGTGATGCTTTCAGCGCCACATTTCCGTTTTCATTTGGCTCATTAGTACCTAAGTGGTGCCACAAATGGTCAGAATGATGTCACTGATAGGAATGAAGACCATGGGAGTGATTGGTCTAAATGCCTCTGTGTAATTGAATCGTGTTAGAAAGATATGCAATTGAATTATGTTTACTTCACTGGATGGGCTTGTGTGTGTGTGTGTGTGTGTGTGCTCTCAATGGGGGGGAAGAGAGATGGTTCAGTAGAGAAAGTTCAGTATCTGCCTCATAACAGCACCAAGCAATTATAACAAAAATGGAAGAAAATCAGGTCAGTTCACCCAAATTACTTAAATAAATGAAATTTAATAATTTTTTTTCCTCATTTAGTTCTGGTGGTATTTAACCATGCAGATAGTTTAGCCTTCATTAACCCATGTTATGAGATATGTGTGTTTGTCAAAGGAATCATCCTGGTGGTGTCAGGGTATAATTTCTCTCTTTCAGTTTAACTACGATTACCAATATTTATTCTTTTAAAACATGTTGAGGTTGATAAATATGTGTCAATTAGAGTAAACCAAGTCTTTAAGAAGACCCTGTTCTGTGTGGATTTATGGGGCTCAATACTTGGTATGAATCGGACTCGGTGGATAAAATACCTGTATATTGTTTTTTGCAGTAATTTCTTCCATACACCTGAGTGTTGATTTGATACTTGTTTCTTTCAAACTGGTCAAAAAATATTCAGAGAATGCATATACCAGCAAAATTGAACATACAACCATAGTATTAGATTTGTGCATTTGTAACCCCCCCCCCTTTATTGCTTGCGCACAATGTCCCACGACTCTGCAAACACAAACGTGTGCTATCTGACTTGGCAGACCTCTGACTGTGACCAATCGGTGAGTGGAGAGCTTGGACACTCGGATTATCTGGAGACACAAGCGCCATCTCCCCTGGTTTCCATACTGTTGTTTCAGTCAGTCATTAGAATAACAATAACCACAATGCATACGCTGCCATAAGCTGACAGCCATGCAGTATGATGTCGCTGCAGGAGTGAGGGTCAGAGGATGCGCGCGTGTGTGCGCGCCTGTCTGTCTCTTGCGAAGAATAGGCAAGATGTTAATCACTGCAATCTTTGTCTTTGTGGACCATAATCTTTTGTAACACCAACAATGGTGTGTGTGCGCGTGTGCGCTTCAGTGTGTTTGTCACAGTATAATGATGCAGCAGTGATGACGGCGGCGCGTGGCATCCCTATCATGTGGCAAAAAATTGATTAGCTAAGGGTCATGCACAGCGGAGCCTGGAGCGCGCTTGTGTGTGTGTGCGCGTGTCGCTGTGCCTGTGTGTTTGTTGCGTTCGCGATTGTGAGTATGAATGTGTGAGTGTCATCAGACCTCCCTAAGCTGAGTATTGATGTATTGATCAGGTGCTTGTGTTGCTTAAAGCCATTTGCTCCGAGGGGAGTCCTAACCCGCACGCTCACACAGACACAGTCAGAGCCCGTGCACGGCCAGTGACAACTGTGTCATCTTTTCTACGAGGACAATCGCTGACAACTGCCGTTGTTCCTCGTCATATTGTGTCATTGTCTTATCGGACAGAGGCAGCGCGCTGCTACAAAGCACACCTGCCACACGTCCATTCACTGGGATGCTAATGTGAGCTCGAAAACATAATACCATTATAGGACTTAATACCCTTATGGCCCACCTATTGGCTTTCTACATGCGCGACTGTATTGTTAGAATGATGGCATATCCCAGATGTGTGTTTTTTTTTTTTTGTCCAGATGGTTTAATGTGAACTGGCAACATGAGAAGAGGTCATGACAATAAAAGTGTCATGGATGAGATGAACCTGGCACCTGGCCCCAGGTTTAGCTTGAGATAAAAAAAAAAAAAAAAAAATGTTTTTTAGAAGCTAATCATACAACAGCAGCAGAAAAATGGGACTGTGATTATTATTATTTATTTTATTTATTATTATATAATTATATATAATTATTTTTCTTTTGAAACTTCAAACTCAAATCCCGAGGTTAGCCCTGGTCGATGTCCCTCCTCCCTTGACCTTTGCTGCCAGTGTTTTAATGGCCATGAGGTTATTTACTCATAGACTTCATCACTGTTAATGGTATGTAGATCCTAGTTGATGCTTGGTGACCATCGGTGTCAATGAAAGCTGTGATGGTTATTGATTCGGCCTCGTGTGTCCAGTTCTTGCTTATGTAAACTTCCTGTCATGTGAGTTTCAAACATTATTTTCAGATTCTGCTAGCAGCTACGAAGCTGTTGAAATACAGGGTAGTTGGTTTTGGTAGCCTATAGAAACACATACTTTGAGCACCTGCAGTTGTTGTGCAGTGAATCCTGGGAGTCACCTGTTGGGTCCTTTGTAGGAGAAGAAAGGATGGACCCATTTACCCATTTGTTGACACAGTGCGGCTTAGTCACGCAATCGTGACACAATCGCACCTGAAACGCAGTCTCTAAAAAAAATATGACCCCCGCGGGTGATTCAAAAATAAATAAAAGGGAAGGAGAGGGAAACTTGTTTTTGTGAATTTGAACTTTGTCATCACCCAAATTTCAATGCTGTAATCAACCTTCCCACAATGAGAAGAGTAAAACAAACATCAATATTTTTTAATAAGATCAGAAACAACCTCTTGGACGACAACATCGATCACCACTGTTTGTGTTTGTGTGTGTGTGAGCGCAATTAAGATGACAAACCACCAAACAGTGCAATGCTTCAGCATCATAGGCGCTTATCAATCAAGCGGTCTGAGAAGCACAAATCCAATTAGTTAATGTGTTTGCCTAAACTCATCAGAGGATGCAATTAGCAAGGGGAAACAGATAACCTCCCATCATCTATCAGAGAGGTGGGAGGGGGGAGGAGGAGGAGGAGGAAGGGGATGAAGAGGTGAGCACGAGGAGGCCAAGTGATGGCGAGGGGTCAAATTCGTCATGTATGAGACGATATGAGACGACGACGACAATAAACTTGGCCAACAAAGACGGGGGGGGGAGAGGTCTTATCTTTTTCAGCTAACAATCCATCTCCCACCCGCGGCCTCCTCCCCCATCCACTCTCCGTCTCTCTCTTTCTAATTACAACAGATGGCATTGAAGTGGCAGCTGGAGCATATTTCATCGGGAGGGAATAAAAGCAATTAGACATTCAATTTGGAGTGTAATTAATCCTACATCAAAGCCTTCATTAGTGATCGCTCGTTAGTGAAACATGCCTCTCTGAGAGGCCCAATAATAGCCCTCTTCGTCAGGGGATCAGCGCTAAGAGGGAAATCAAACAAGGTTAAACAAAAGCCATTGTTCCATCGGCAGAGAGACGAAGACAAATGAGGTGGTGAAGCCGGGGTTCCACTCACTGTTTTACACACATTTCCCAACTCCACGCTGTTTTTTTCCCCGTTAAAGGTCTTGAATGTTAAAACTCTGGCTTAATGTGATTTCCTCCAAAGTCAGAGTTCCTCCCAGGACGGGATCGCACTGAACTGGAACGTGCTTCTCCCGGATGAAACTTTCTTCATTTAAAGTATTCAGCCTTGCTGTAGATTTCATATTGTGACGCACAGTCGATGACGTGCTGGTTTTGTACTCGGTGAAGTCGTCACTGTGGGCAAATCCATGACCGCGCCTGTTGAGCACGAACTGAGGTGATATGTGATTTAGACCTAACAATATGCAAATTGGAGGAATGATGTGATGTGAGTCTGGAAAGAAGTGATTCAATTTAGTGCGTTTCTTTGGGACTTGCCCTAATAATTGATATCTGAGTGTGTAAAATTTGGTCCAGCGTGATAGAGTTTTGGTTTGGGCAGGCAGGTAGAAAGGCAGGGAAATAACAATAAATAAACAGTTTGCCTTTTCACATCAACAGGGAAGCAAGAGTCTGCTTCTCTGTTGTTTATTCTTCCACGCACGACCGGGACGTGTTCACACTGAACAACGCTAAACCATCGCTAAACCCAAGACACACACACACACACACACACACACACACACACATTCAGTGCATTTGTTGTAGATTGTTTTCTCTTTTTCCTGAATCTTTTCACCAGCTTTGGTCAAGGCTGTTGTGGTGTGGCTGTCATTTAATGCACTTGCACAGGTAGGAAGAGGAGTTCGTGACGAGCCTGTATCTCTCCAAAACAGATACTGCCGTCAGAGCGCGCAGCATCTTAAACACTTGTTCTTTTATGTTCCCTGCGAGGTTGTTAAGTTGGGGGTCAGACCTGTAAACAGCACTTTTTATCATGGTTGAATTATAGTGTTGCGGTGTGTAGCACATAAAACAGGCACTGCATGTAACATAGGTGTTTATTTCCGCGAAAATGCCAGCGTGCCTGTCCTCTTTATGCATTTACCAAAGATACAACACCTATATCTTAGCAGTGACAGTCGAGCTGGACCTACTGTGTTTAATTCTCAGTATTTATAGTATGATAATAAAGCACATTTCAAACGCAAAGTAGATTCAATGAGCTGTACAGTGACCTTTATAACAACGCAGAGACAGATAAGTAAAAGGAATCAATTTCAAAGGCGGTGTCCCAGTTTAAACTCATTTTAAACTAAAGGACAGAAAAGTAATAAAGGATAAAATCATGATAGAACATTTAAAAAATAAGTTGGAGTGTATATAAAATACAGACAATAATAGCACTGCCATAATAGGACAGTACTTCCTATATCTTAATAAGAAACAAAGAATGGGCGCTTATGTTCAGCTTTCTCGTTTCATTTTTCAGATTTAAACACACATGGATTTTTAAAGCCTTACAATGGTAACTTACCTGCAACACAATGGTAGATACTAATACAAACAAACACCCAATTCAACTCAAGCCAAACATCCTGGACCGGCACGCATCAAGTGATGCGATGATCCGATGATGAAACTACGTGAAACCCCATGCAGGTGTACCGCATCCAGCTGCACTGATGTGTCGTTTGTGTGTGTGTGTGTGTTATGTGCTTGTGTGTGTCCCCCAAGAGGGGATTCAAATCCAACTCTGATCTCAGCAAGGAGAGTCAGGTGAAGGGTGGCAACAAGGAGCCGTACCCACATGCAAAATTGACGTTAGGAGGTGAGGAATGAGGGGAGAACATGGGGGATGAGAGGATGAATAAAACAAAGTCTGTCTCTAGCTGGGGGTGCCTTCAAGAATTCTAAGACTTCGTTTACTCTAGAGGATGGTTTATGTGTATGAGTGTGAGAAATGTGCACACAAGTGTATTTTCCCATGCATCTGAGGGTTTCTCTCTGTGTGTGTGTGTGTGTGTGTGTGCTGTCCGTGCACAGGAGAGTAATACAATATATCTTACAGAGGGCACTGCTTGCTGTGCTTGCTGCCCCAGACACAGCCACGATGAGGAGATGAAAAATAAATTAAAGAACAACAGAAGAAAGAGAGAATCGCAGAATAAACAATGAGAGAGCGCTGTGGCTCCAAATAGTTGTCTGGCTAGTGTGTGTGCGTACGTGCACATGAAGGATGTCTTTATTTTATGATTTACACTAGGCCCTAGTTTTAAATGTACCTTCATCCTTAGTGTGTTTGTGTGTGTCCTTACCCTGACGGTGGCTATGTTGGTCTGATTGTGTATGATTAGCCACAGCCAGCTCAGGAGGATGCTGGTGTAACTGTGTGTCCATGCTACATCAAAGTATGATTATTTTTACTTTTAACTCACCTTATCAGAAAATACTCACGCATCAAGTTAAAGTCTCTGTTCGCATAAGCTCAAATTGTGAATTCCCTTTGTGACGCGAGTTTATGATTAAATGATCTTTTCAAAAGTTGTTTTAAGTGCGAATACCCGACCCGAGCCCTGACGGGCCAGGTCCAGATAGAGATGATGCAGGGGGTCAGTGTCATTGGCTCGACCACACATGTCTGTAATCGTGTGTGTG
The DNA here is from genome assembly GCA_016785235.1 of Pseudorhombus dupliciocellatus. Lineage (NCBI taxonomy): Eukaryota > Metazoa > Chordata > Actinopteri > Pleuronectiformes > Paralichthyidae > Pseudorhombus > Pseudorhombus dupliciocellatus. The sequence continues at coordinate 1,185,571 of JAFBJW010000068.1, forward strand.
TGTGTGTGTGTGTGTGTGTGTGTCAGGGACAGGGTAACAAACTGCAACCTGGGCTCAGGTTTGGTTTCCACCAAAACTCTGGTTAGTTTTCACTCGAATTCAGACAAAGAAATCCAACCCAGGCTGCACTCTTGTGAATGCAAATAGTGTTTGCTCTATATCTGTGATTAATTCTAATGGCTTGATGAACATAAATAACATTATGACAGCCATTTTTCTGAGATCATTCCAGGTGACACAACACAACAGTAAAAATCTGCTTTGGAGATCTTTCCCTTTGTCTCCCCCGTCTCCTCCGTCACCATTCCTGCCTGTTTGGTAGTGGAGGGGATTTAGGAGGATGCACAGTTTGTCATTCGGTCAGTGAGATAGATACTAAGAGTTTTGGCTGTGACTTATTTGAGCTAATGGTCCAGAACATTGTGAGCACCCCCACACCCAGAGGCAATTTCGTAAGCGCACTGGGCCGGTACAAATGGCCTGTGGTACACCTCCATGGTCAACACACACACACACACACACACACACACGCCAGGCCTTCCAGAAGTACACACAGAAGCACGTGTGCACACACTCAGCACATGCACGCAAAACGCAAATTCACACCTCTCGGCATACTCCTGTGTCCCACAGTGGCAGTGTTAAAATTGTAATAAACTCCACATATAAACAAAGGCGAGTGTGTGAGATGGATGGGAAATGAAGAGACTGCCTAAGAGGTGGAGAGAGTGAGGTCCATAAAACACCTGGCAATCTGACAGTTTTAGATCGATCTTGAAGACATCCACAATTAGCTTTTCAAGCAAATTGTGGCAATCCTGACCATATGTGTAATTTATACTCTGTCTATTCCGATATCGTGGATTCCTGCTACATGGAAAAACCCCAAGAATGATATCTTGTGATGTGTATTGATAATAGGGTCTCTCTGAAGTGAGACCTGTTTGACAAAGGATTCTGGACCCAGTGGCGCTAAAGATCTCAACATGAATAGTTGGCAGTAGTTCTGCATGAACAATTTAAGGTTATCTGTGTTATCCGTCAGTGTCTGGCTCTTCCGCAGACGATTTGAACACATTGATTCCGTATCGATGAGGGTGTTGCAACCCCAACTAAAGATGTTACAGATTCAATTCAAACAATTCTTCATTAAAAAGTCTGGAAAAAAAATATTCTGATAGTATTCATACTCAGAAAAATCCCTTGTTTCATGTTTTATTGCAGTTAATGGGACATTTTCTTTTGAGTCATATATCCTGTGTGACGAGGAATAATGGTGCATATATAATTAAATATACAGGAAGATTCCCATAGATAAGGCGAACAAGAGCATGGCATATGAAGGGGAAGGTGAGATGAAGCAGCTGTAGGGCAGTAAGGGCTGAAGGGGAAGACAGGAAGAGGAAGAAATGATGAGCATGCTTGATTAGAATGACTACATTTCTGCAGTGATTTGTCGGCTGAGAATGCCTCTGATTCCCTTTGAAAAGTCCACTTCAGCGGGACATTTAGACTGTCTGAACCCTCAGAGACTGCAAGGACTGGTCCATTATTTTTCCCTGAAGAGGACAGACGAATCAGGCTTATTTTTTATTTTTTTCCATTACACAAGTACAGTAGAACACAAGACTGTGTCGACAGGGCGTGGATGCCATTGTTCTCTGTCACAGTTTCACAAATGCTGAAAGCAGCCCGTCTGGCAGAACAATCATAAAAGTCAAAGACAATGGGATCGACATTGTGATGTTTGACATGACGCTCCGGACCTGATTTGAAGTACGGCTGTGCTGCCACATGATTGTCTGACGTAGAAAGGATAAAGTCTAGGGATCTGTAATGAAGTAACTGGATGAGATGAGATTTGTATATTTGCAGCCGGAGATACTCGGCACTTCCCTGCTGTACTTGCAAGTGGCATTGATGACGTCAGAACGCAGAGCTGGGGATAAAAAAAAAAGAGGTTGAGGTCATCAGTGGCTATGTTTATAGTACCAGTTGTCATAGTAACTCATGTACGTTTACTCATTTCACCCTTTAACTCATTAGTTTCCTGTTCGTCATACCTTGTAGAGCACATCTAACACTTTTTTTCCTTTCTGGTAGAACATATTATCTCTCTAAGTAGTCGCACGCTCTGACACACACACACCCACACAGAAAACAACATGCACACAAACAGCACGCTCACAAAGACAAAGTGCTCTTACAATAATGACCTGTGACCGTGGCATGCCACAGGCCATCACCATGGCAGCGGGAAGCCAAAAAGAAAAATGAGGAAACATGTTTGTTGTTTGGCTCACTGTCTCATGTTTATTTATTTATTTATTTATTTATTTATTTATTTAAACATGCCAATTTTCTGAATGTTAAAACACACACGAGCCCAGATCCTGTGGATACATTATACGTGCACGGCTTTAAGCAACACACGAATCATTCACCTTCACATCACACATCAAGGACTGGCAACACAGAGCAGAGTTTAAAAGCCGGGTTTTCACAGTTCTGTGACCGCCTACTGACCTCGATCTGCTGGTTACAAATGAAATGCAGACGTCGTCTCCTCACAGAACAGTTCCACCCTGAGCAGCTGAGGTCTCCCTCCACAAAGTCCCATTTCTTAAAATCGGCCCTTTTCAGGCTATAGCATGTGGTTTCAGTGAATTATTACATCTTAGCCCAACTAATTACAGCTGTCTGTAAAAAAAAAAAATAAAAAAAAAAATATTATCAGTTGAATTGGAGTTTTTTTTTAAGCCCATACAAGATTAATGTGCTTATTGTGCACTGCACCTTGTTATCCATCAGTGCAATCCATTAAATATCTCATGCTCCGAACGTACACTCATGTCACGTGCACGCCTCCCGACACCCACCTCCCTCACACACGCCCCCCCCCCCCTCGTCATTAGCCTCCAGGAGCACACGGGAAAGTTCAAAGGTTGCATGATTCATTTCATTTGACGTATTTATTTATTTATTGTATTTTTTTTTTACAACCCAAAGCGAGACATGGAAGACGTAAAGGCGGGTTTGTCTAATTTTGCTCTGGCCCGCACATTAGTAAATATAATTAACCAGGATAGTTTTTAAAACACTGCAGGGTATGTCCTTGCAGTGGTCAGATCAGAGTCCAATGGAGCCAGAGTGGGCGCTGTTAATTTTATTTTCATTTATTTGCACATATCTCCTGGAGGTTTTTCGACTAACGAGGTTTCAAAGGGCCTTGGCTGGGCTTTATGTGCCCTGTCATTATTGATTTTGCTGAGCACTGGCCATGATGAGGACAATACACATTGCTGTTTTGTTGCTTATGAGAAATTAGTACAGTGTGGCCTTGCTCTGTGCAGCAAGACAATTGTGTAATGACAGAAATTATGATATTGACTCATTAATGGGGTGGGGGTGGGGGTGGGGGGGGTATCGGGGGGACTCAGGGGTGAAAGGTTGCATCCAATATTGTTCATTTAGAGATGTGCAAATGAGTGGAAGAGTTGTGTATGTTTTCAGGTATATGTCAACCAAGACATTTGCTCCATAGTTAAACCTTCCGCAGTGAAAATGCCTTTAGTAAAGAAGATAAATGTTCTATTCAACTGCTGCCAAAGCCCAGCCAGTGCTCAAAGAAATTCCTGTAAATGTTGTGGATGTGGATGTACTTGAACGTTACCTCTAGCACAAATGTTTTAAATACATCATTTTTCTGCTTACATTCAACTCCTGTGTGTATGTTATCCGTCTTTCTTGGAGCAAGAAACATGTTTGTTCATTGTAGTCTCTTTAAGTGCTGTTTACTGTTAATATGCTGATTTCTCTCTGAAAGAAATTGTTGTAATTTCACTCCCCATGGTCAAAGCTCCTTATTATTAAATAGAGAAACATCTCGAAAGGTTTTGAAGATGAGCAAAACTGTGAAGGAATCATTCTTGAGCACCTCAGACCAGAACCACAGATGGTGGTGTAGAAAAACCTTCCCTGTCACTGACATTGCAGTTGCTCTCCATGCATCTCCATATGCGTCGGCCACAGCCGAATACAACAGTATTCGAATGTTGGAAGGCATTCTGGGAAACGGAGAAATACACATTACATTTGAGTTTACAGCTCCCAGCAGCAGCAGCTTTCTTTCAGTAAACACAGACACGTGCTGTTTCTTACCTATTTAACCCCTGCAGGCCACATACCTGATGTACCTAATGTGCTTTACAACTTAAACAGCGTGTGTACGGTTCCATACAAGCTGCACTCTATAGATGAAGTGACACTCCTCGTATGTACTTGCCCTTGCTCGCGACAAAAGGGGTATACAGTATGAACGGTATACAAGACCCTTGAACTGGACATTCACAGGTTTTTGTACATCCCGTTCAAAGCCAAGCGTTGAGCGATGGTCATGAACACACAAACAGTACACACATATATACGAAACCAGACATAGAGAGGACAATGTCTATTCAGCCAGAAGGGCTGTAAGGCTCGCATTTGTTTACCTGGAGCTTACATTTCCTTTTTTTTATGCTATGTGTGTGAGTACAGCTTGATAAATGCAGAAACACTTTATTGACCGGAAGGCGAAGTACGTGTGGAATCTTTAAGTCTGATCAGTTTGTGTTAAATAGAGTACTTTACCTTGAACATTTCTGCCAGGACCCTGCATTCATCTGTTCTTTTGCCAGTGAGTGGGTTTGTGTTCGTGTGTATGTGAATGGTCGCGGCGTTGCTTTGCTGTGGTGGGTCTCAGTGCAGGTACTACAAGCCTGAGTATGTGCTTCTTCCAAAACAAAATAATTCATGTGCAAATGTTGCACGTGTGTTCTAATAACTGACACGTCAGCCGAGTGGTTTTATGTCAACGCAACTCTAAATACAAATGCATCTTTTTGTTTAACGCATAACGTGTCAGTGACGCTCCACACTGGTGAAGTGGAGAGGTAACAGCACGATGAATATTCCCGAGTTTGACATAAGGTTGGTTTTACAGGTCAACTCCTGTAACTCGATAGCTCATAACAACCCCTGGACTAATACCTCTCTTTTGAGCATATTGTCGTTACTGCACTTGGCAGCGCTGTGGTGTTCCGAGGTGTATTTTTCCACTCATGTCTGGAAATATCTGTATTGACCCGAACCATCACAGCCCCTCGTTGTTAGCAACCGCACCTTCAACTGATCTGTGTCATCCCCGTGTTCGACATAGATGCTCCGTGTAGCTGGAAAGTGTTTCATCGGCTCTAATGGTTAGATTCAACATTATTTATTGTGCTTACACAAGTGCTTACGCTTAGACTTTGTACGTCAAGAAAGCATCACTTTGAAAGGTAACTTAAGAGACACAAATAGGCACAAAAAATGTAAGGAAAAGGTGAAAGAGATGATCTCTCCCATGAACCTCCTGATAGATTTCCGGTCGGCCACTATATACCATTTCTGGGCTTCTGCCACCAAAACTGAACGACCTGACTCAAAAGGATGGTGATAGAAAAGGGAGGGGAGAATGTTGGTTACACCAATATTCTACTTGGATGGAAATCGTGGTTGACGCTAAGGAAGAATAATCCTGAACAGGCTCCACCTTTGTTGCATTAGAATGATTGTCTGAATTTTAGACTTTATCTTTGTGGGGTTTTTTCCACCCTCTGCCCTGAAAGGTCATAGTACCTCATCCTGCTGACATTTAGAGCATTGATAATATTCCCTCACATATCAATTTCACCTATTTTCTCATCATTCTCGTTTCCCCCTCGCAGAAAATGGAATCATTTGTGCTTTCAGCAATTTGTTATTGATTGGGAGAGCTCTGGAAATAGAGGGTAGCCATTATGGCAATGCTGCAGCTACGATTAAATTGAGTTTTAAGCAGGCCTGCAAATGTATCATTTCACAGCCATAACACAAAAGCTTTTAAATCCATGAACCTCAGGATGGATCAAATGCCTAAAAATACCAGCATTCTCATCATATCAAGAGCTATTCGAGTTTCTGCTGTTGAGAGGTTTTCTGTAATCTGTAGAATGTGACAGTATGTGGCTGCATTTAAGAGAAACCGCAATTAAGATTGATTCTCTTTCGACTGGTATCTCTAAATGTGCCATTGTGGGCCAAAAAAAAAAAAAATATATTCAATGACCATTGATGCATGCCAATATTTTTATTTATATATATATATATGTATATTTTTTTACATTTGCTGAAATCTGAGTCAGTTTGTTCTGTGTAGTTGCTTGGGAAGAAAATAATACATTATTTTAGATACATGCACTGTTCTTTTTTTTGATTTGCTTGTGTGGAAAGAATCAATACATTTCTAACTCTATGCATTTAAGCATGCATAAAGGGTCAGCGGCGCACGGGCACACGCAAACACACAGGCGAGGGTGGACGCATGCAGCACGTCGCCAGGGTCAGGATCTGTGTTTCTGTGATCACAGCAACTTGTGTGGATTCTTGTCACAGAGAAGTGGTGGGCTGCTTTCTCCGGCGCTCGACATCTGCCCACCAGCAGTTTTTGCCCCACACTCAGGGGACGGTGCATCAGGCCTGGGCAGGAGAGGCAGGAGGAGTGCCTCAGGCTGGGTCTTCACCGCATCATCCTGGCTCTGGTGTGGTTGGAAACCACGGGCCCGCGCCTCCTCTCGCCACTCATAAATAATGCTGCCTGTTAATAATGAATTAGTAATTACCCCAGCTGTTTTATTTTTGTTGACCAAGGAGCAGAGGAGCTCGTAAATTAGCAGTGCCCCTTCTCTCCCTTTAGTCCTGCTCCTAAATCCCCAGTGGAGGCTTGTCGGCTTTTTATGGCCTGTGAAGCAACCACCGCCCCCAACACTTCAACCGGCTGGTGGGCCCTACAACAATCTGAACCAGCAACCCCCAACTCCCACCTGTCATTCTCCTCATGAGCCACTGTGAGCTGATAACACTCATAAGAGGTTGTTCATCTGTTTCCTTTACATGAGAACACACATGTTAACAAATGTTTTGCACTTTTGTTTATCTTTGTTTGTCCTCACCCTTTAAACACCCTGATGGTCAGAATGGCCTCAATCTGCAGGGCCAATGCTTCAAATGGTTCTTAGAAAGATATGAGTACAGTAACATACAATTGTATGTTTTTTTTTTTTTTTTTTCCAGAGAGGAGCTGATGAACAGAAAAATGCATTCCAACCATGGTCATGTCTTCGCTGGACCTCCCCAGTCTTGTCTCACTTTCGTTTAAAGGTTAGCTGCGTGTTTGGTTGTTGACTGAGAGAAAGGAAGCGGTGTGTGTGTGTGTGTGAGAGAGAGGGAGTTTATGTGTGTGTATGAGTGAGAGAGAGGGATGGGGAGAGAAAGAGAGAGAGTCAGAATGCCAGACTCTTAATGATCCCTCTAGAGAGGGTTTGCAGTGTGTGTGCAGCTCTGAGGACCGGACAGGGAAACATGGGGAAATTAGCTATCTCTCTCAATAACCTCCGATGAAAGTCTGCCTCCTACCCACTCCTCTGTCACTGGCTCCTCAAGACAATAAGCCAATTAGAGCAAACCCAGCTAAGGGCCAGGGCTCCATGTGAGTGTGTATGTGTCTGTGTGTCTGTGTGTGAGTGTGTTGGTCCGTGACAGTATGTTAGTGTGAGTTTGAGGTGAAAGAGAAACAGAGGAACAGCAACTACAGATTTCCCGTTCATAATTTTCTCACTGCCGGGGATCTGGGTGAAGATTTTAAAGCAATAATTTGGGGAGATTTCATATAAGTAAATCTTCACTTGGCTGCTCCGCTCTGATGACAGAAACAGCGGTGAGTCAGCCGCTGCAGGAAGCTCCTGCTTTTTCCACTTTGCCACAGTGGGTCAGATGAGGAGGACCAACCATGTGTATGCTTATTATTTTGTACAGGGCGGGCGGCTGATGAAGGGGGGGGGGGGGGTTGCGACCGTTGAGTCTGTGGAATGGATTGGGGGGGGGGGGGGGGGGGGGGGGGGGGGGGGGGGGTTGCGACCGTTGAGTCTGTGGAATGGATTAGATTTTGGTGATCATACGTCTCTGGAAAGTTGAAACAACGACGTTCCACACTGTCCCTTCGGTTTTAATGTGGATTGTGAAACAGCAGGTGGTTCAGCTCAGTCATTTTAGGATAACGTTATGAATTTTAACACTTGAACCTGATTGGACGACAGCAATCGAGGCAATCAGCACTTCCCTGGCTTTTCCTACAGATTCACAAAGACTGAGTTACAACTGCAAACTGTGGAATCTCTTCTGAACAAGCCCAAAATCCCATTGTCCTAATTTGGGTCCTTAACGCAGGCAACATTGCGTAATGCGCTTCATTTATACACAGGCATTTTGTAAGAATGGATATCACTCCTTCTATTTTTTCCAAATGGAGGACATTACTCACTCCCCCCCCCACCCCCCTCTCTCTCTCTCTCTCTCGCCTCCCCCATCCGCCTCTCTGAGATATTGGCTTGTCTGTTCATTCCATAACTCATACTTTACTCGTGACGCTCAATTAAACTGCATACATTAGGGGAGTTGATGGGGAGGTAGGACATTTGTAATCAAGCATATTTATTCTCTTTAATCACCCTGGGGACCTGGAGATTTCAGGAAGGCACACGCACGAGATTACATGCAAATGCGTGCACACACACACACATAGATCCTCAAACAAACACTCATATAGGCAACAAGACGTGCACAACCATTTGCACGCACACACACACACCCTTTTCAAAAGGCGCTGCTAAACTCAATCAAGCTGAGGCTCGGCAGCCTTGACTCCATCGCCCCCGCATCTCCCCCTCTTCACCCTGGTCCCTCGACCCCAACCCCATATTAATGACAGCACACTAGTTTACATATTAATGAATAGCTTCGGTTTTTAATATGCTGCTCACTAAATCATGCAAGGCAAGCAGACAGGCTATTAGTGCTTTGTACTTCTCTGGTGTATATTAAAAATATATGGGGTAATTTGTATAGCATGCTTGCCTGTAGGTGTTTTTGTGGGCGAATATCAGCAAGTGCTGGGTGTTTGCATATGTGCTTATGCCTCAGAAAACTGTACCGGCATGCACAGAAGTTCAGCTCCGCGCTGTTATGCACGCACACACACACACACACACACGGCAACACAGACGGGCACAAACAGTCACGCATGCATGTTTTACAGCACAAGTTATTTCTGTCAACTTCAGCAAACAGTAATCATGTGCAAATACACCCCGCTGTCAGTTAATCTCCAGTCGCTGTCAGTAATCACATATAGAGGAGTGAACAGGATGTGAAAGGTAGGGCATAATTAGAAATATTCCCAGTGGCCGTTCTGTGACTGAGACTCAATGGAACCTTACTTTTAATTAAGACGAAGAAAGCGACACACCAGCACTCACAGAGTCACACGCAAACACCAGCAGTACCACAGACACACACACACACACACACACACACACTCGGAGTGAGCGTCATGGGAAATAAAGGCTTGGTTGAAAAAGGGCTTAGAGCCGTCCATGACCAAGAATGAGAGCTGGGTGCTGGTTCGTGTTTGTGTGCGTGGGTATGAATGATGTATTCCAGGTCTTTCATGACAAATTTATTTGTTTATAAGCAAGAAAGCAGAACGGGAAAAAGAATATGTGAGTGAGAGACACAGAGAGGAAGAAATGGAAATACGTAATCACCACAGCGGTGCGGTCCTGAGACTACAATGTCGAAGTCTAAAACTTAATACTCACGTATGCACTTGCATATGCAGCCATTATTCTCTTATTCCGTGTTTACTAGCACTCTCATACATCCCGGCCTGTTTGTGTGCGCGGAACACTCTGCACACACGTGTGTAAAGTTCCCCCAATGCCATTATGTATAGGATTCTCTCTCATTTTCCATTGTGTGGCTGCCATTAAGCACCCACTACATTATTGAGCTCCCATCTGCTAATGACAAAATAGACAAAGAGAATAATCAACAGTCTTCTCCATCTCTGCTTCTTTCTTCCTTCTATCTATTGTGTATCATCTCTCCCCTCTCTCCTTCTCCCCAGTCATTTGGGTAAAATCAAGGGATCTTTATAATGTGTGTGTGTGTGTGTGTGTGCATGGGTGTACAGAAGAGGCGAGTGTGCATTTACGTTTTTCGTGAGTGTGTATTTTTGTCAGCTTTCTATCACGTTTGCCTTTGTGTGTGTGTGTGTGCCAGTGTCCCTGTGCACGTATGAATGCACGTGTGCACGTCCCTGTGCATGAAGACCACAGACAAGATGCAGTAATTGAAGGCCCTCCTGCCGATTTCACACAATCAACGTGGCCACATTGGGGGTGATGAAAGTGAATCAAAGACTGAGAGAGTTGCTTTTTTTTTTTTTTTTTTAGGCTTTCAGAGGCCCCCATACCTCAATTATCCCCACATTGGCTTATTAATAGCACATCCACCTTCGCCGCATCACGCACCCTTTTATTTCCCTTTCTTTCCCCTCCTTTCTACATCACAGAGCCGCGCTGCATTATATTCATATTACCCTGCGCCTTCATATCTGACCAGATCTCCCTCGTTGCTCCCCCCTTTCCCTCTTTTCCCCCCGAATCCATCCTGCTCTCCATCCTTGTCCTTCATATTTTTTTAAAACCCACTGCCCTTTGCCTTCATATCTCCCCAGATCTCAGTCACTGTCAACCCCCCCAGCCCCCGTTCTTCTCCTGCTCCCCTCTCCTCCGTCTCTTCATCCCTCCACCTTTTTTTTTTTTTTTAATCCTTTTTAATGAAACGGAGGACCCTGCTGCCAGCGGAGGTGATCCTCATTCGCCAGTCCCAGTGTGCACTGATTGTCTGTCTGCAGAATGGCTGGGGAGAGGGCTGAATAGGATAGATGAGTCTGTATTGGCCCTGCTGCTGTAATTCACATAATACCACTGCTCCTATATGCTATTGCCACCACTGCTCTCCCTTTTCTTTCTTTCCGTCTTCCTCTCCTCCTCCTCTCTCTCATGTAAAGAAAGATCAGGCTCCGAGATATGATCCCGGAGGTGAATACATTGCCATTACCAAAGAGCGAGGAGGATCTGAGCCATTAATTGTTTGGCGTTTGGTGTCACCCAGATGCACGGAGCTCATGGCGTGCATCACGTCTTGGGGGTTGGAGGGAGCTGGTAAGAAGGGAGGGAAAAATGGGAGAGAAGGAGAGAGCGAGAGAGAGAGAGATAGGGAGAGGGGAGCCTGTGTCTGTTATTATCCACAACACGTTTGCGTTTGATGTCGCCACCGTCATTTTCCCTCCGTGCGTCTAGATCTAGTCAGGGAGCAGTTTCAGGATCACAGCAACACGGGGGAGAAAATATTGAATCAATGCTTCCGCCGGCTTTTGAAAGCAGGGTTAGCGTTTGATGCTGCGACACCGAGTGAGAGTGAGAGAAAAAGGAAAAAAATATGTACAAGGAAACAGTCGCTCTTTCCCTCCGCCCCTCCCCTTCAGTTCCCCCTCTCCTTTTTTTTTTCTTGCCTTGTCGTTCTTCCCTTCTCCCTTTTCACTGCTTACCACTGTCATTGTCTCATTTAGCCTGCCTAAAAATACAGTGTTCCTCCCCAGATGTAAAGGGCTGAGAAATTTCGACATGTGTGTCACCTTTTCATCTGCGAGGCGGGAGGAGGAATCTTAGGGGAAATCAGGTGTCTTAATGACAGCCCGAGTGTGCAGCATGGATAATGCAGCGCGCCGGCATTTGCAGTACACGCATTAAATTATTCACATCAAAAACTCATTGTTTGTTACCTGACAGAGCTGCGGAGAGAGGTGGAAGGATGATGGAAAAGCGCGATGAATTAAACATCAGGAAGATGGAGTGCCTGAGAGAAAGAGAGGGAGAGAGAGAGACAGAGACAGAAAAAGGAGGGAGGAGAAGACAAGGAAAGAGGCAGATGCATTCAAATAGGATGTTTAGAATCAAATGATGCACTTGTGTCTTCTGAGTGAGGGGAGTCGGGCTTGAAAGAGTGTGTGCGTGTATTTACACCTATGTTTTTATGGTAATGTGAAAGGCTGTTTATGGTACCCGCCTATCATCTCTGCCACCAATGACAGGGGGCCGGCGTGTACGTCAGGAAGTCAAAACAGGAAGTGAGAAATGCAACTGCGCGGTACGCCCGGGCTGCTCGTACTTTCTGATTTTTCGAAATCAGGGGCCGTAAAGGGGCCACAGTTGACACAGATTGGCCAATAAAATGTCCAACATCCATGCACAATTAATTGCTATTTATCCAGTGATATCCTCTGAAATCTATAAGCGCATGTGTTGATGCACCTTCACATCATCAGACACTGAAATATCAAAACAGGCTAAACAGTAAGTCAGTGTAAAAAAACAGGATTAACAACTCAGTGTGTGTGCGTGTGTACTTGTTAGTAGCAGCAGTGACTGATGAGCAGAGACATTAGCACCCAGTCTAAAAATGAATGTTTAAGCATTCTTTAAATATGGATTACATTTAATACTTCATGAAGTACAATGATAATAGCTTGTTTCACAGAAACATAATGTAGCACTTAACAATGTACTGCAATTAATACATTATGCTAAGTCGTGTTATGTTAATTTCTGATGGAGAAATTAAAAATAGATTATACAACTAGTTGGAGTGTGTATCCTCTTGATTGGGGAACAGGAAGCAAGAGGGGCAGAGCGGGTGGAAAAAACACATGCATTTATCAGAGGGTGATTAAGTTTAAGGCAATGATTCACTAAATATTTAACAGCTTTGCTTGGTGCAAAGTATATCATGAATTATAGATGGCAAGGATGAGCATGTCTTGGTGTAAGACAGTGTTTAAAGACTTAACCTACAATGAGGGAAGAGCAATTACCATTGTAATAAATGAGAGTGGAGTGTAAAAAAAGGCCGTCTATTCGTTATTTCTAATTAATTTCTGAGGATGATCACAACGGGGGGAGCGAGACGACGGGGCCATGTCCATTAGTCTCTGACACTTTGGGGCCCTTTTGTCCTTGATTAATGGACTCTATGTGCTTCAAATGACACTCGCACAAGAGAACACGTGCACGCGCTTGCAGGTGCTGCGGCGTGGACGTGCGCCGTCACGTGACTTCTCGAATGCGAACCTTGGATGTTGTAAGTGAAGTGAAGGTGAAGGCTCTTCAGTGATCTCTTACACCATCGACTATTGACTGAAGACGAATCTGCCTCTAGAGGCAATGGCAGCAAAAAAGTCCAAGTAAAACATTTTTTCCATCCAATCCTCAAACAATACTTCTGTACGTGTCTCTATTAACAGCTCTTTCGACACAAATGCAGATCGATTGAATAGCTGACGGCTTTGGTCACCTGCTCCACCTCCTTCCCCCTCCCACAGACTAGAAAGTCACACTTGGTGGCGTCCGGTCGGCAAAAATATTCACCTTCACCGACAAATCTCAAGTATTCACTTGCAAAATCTGTTTATAGACTTTCTCTCTATTATCTCTTTAGCGCTTTCTCTCACAAATCCTATATCCAAGTTTCCTTCCCTCTCGTTTTATTAAGGGGCCACCCTCAAATCCTGTCACAGTTTTCATTAGGTAAGTGTGTGTGTGGGTGGGCGGTTAGGGTGATGGTGGGTGGGGAGAGAGGGGTGATGCTCTCATCTTTTTTTTTTTTTTTTCCTCCAACTCTCACCGTGCATTACTCGATGTCATCTCGCTAAGGAACAGAGAGGAGGTGCACGCGCGGCGCCCATATATTCAAAGTCACTGGAGCATTCCATGTGTAGTGCTCTAAAATATTGATGAGTAAGCAAAAACACACTGCATCCTGTCACTTTCAGGAACGGAGAGGCGAATGGAAGTCACAAGGAAGAAGGATGATGCCTTCAGTGTATTCACTTTTTTTTCTTTTTTCTGGGCTGTCGGCATTTAAAGCGACAGTCAGAGAGGCCTGAGACGGGCACAGTCAAATGCAACTGATTAGTCATTAAGTGCGGGAGAGAGTGTTTTATCTGTCTATTTATCCTTCCATCTATCTATCTGTATATCCGTCTGTCTGTCTGTCTATGCAGATGAATCCACCACCGTGATCTCTCAACTCTTCTGATCTCCATTATTCATTGCATTATTCCAACTGATGCTGCGGGCACATTTAGCATGCACGCCGAAAAACTCGCTATCAAATTTTCAAAATTGCGAAGAAACACTTTTTTTTTTTTCCCCTCGCCCCAGCACTCGTTTGCATCCAAAGAAACCTTTCTTTTATTCATCCCTGCGCTCCTGTTTAATTGATTATTTGTCTTCCTTCAATTCATTTCCCATCCTTACTGCTTCGTTCTGATTTCTTCCACTGGATTTGAGGGCGAGTGAGCGAGCGAGTGCCTGGTTTCAGTGGCTTGTGGGGGCTACACTGATGTTAAGCCTATCTGGTTTGTCTGTGTGTAGTCGTATTGATCCTTGGCTAAGACATTAGATCTGCACGTCATGTCAAGGGTTTGGTGACCTCTAGCAGTCTCTCTCCAAGTGATAGCTTTGATAAGCCCCATCCCTCTCTCTGTTCTATATAGAGCTGTGCCCTAACCTTTAGCCCGGCTCTGTGTTTGAGTCTGACCTTTCTTTGATGTGTAATACATACCACGTGCCGCCCCTACCACCGAACACACTGAACACACATGAACCCCCAAACACACACACACACATGCACACGCACGCATGGTGCACACACACACACACACACACACACCTTTAGTCAACACCCTGAAGCGCCAACTCCCATGGAACCTTATTAAAACCACCTTCAGTGGAAACGGGGGAAGTTCTCAAAGTCTCCATAACTTGTATAATGTGTTGTATGAATAATGTTTTCCTCTCCTCATTCCCCCCTCTTCAGTCATTAATGCAGGAAAGCAGAGGCTTCGCTCACTCAAAAAAAAAGACAAACAGCAAAGTCCGCTTGCCACTGATGGGCATGTCTTATTTACAAGAGGCAACAAGCTGGCCTGGCAGGCAGCAAAATCACTCCCCCGCATACACAGAACACAATCATACTCACACAATCACATCCTGCATGCATGTACACATGCAAGCTCACACACACACACACACACACACACACACACGCTATATTTCCGTTTGATGTTTGCCAATCATGCAAGATTCCTTACAGCTTGCCCTGCCTCCTACCAAATAACAGTCTCCATTAATTAAAAAAGAAAAGGCAGTGTTATTATAATTCTCTTTGCTTGCACCCTTGATGTCGTGGAGGGTGCGTGTGGTGTTTTGTGTCTCTTTGAGAGTTTGCTTTCATCATAGTCTGAGATTCCCCATGGCTTTGCCTTACTGCCATCAAAACTAGCTTCTCCTTCCTTTTGTCTTTTCATCCAATGAGGGGAAGTTTGGAAAAGTTGCCGGAGCCCAACAGGATCCTTTTTAGCAGTTAATGCCCTTCCCGGCTGACAGGCAACTACAGCGGCCCACCGGCAGGCCACCGGTGGCAAAGTCGTGCAATGTTATTAGCTTGCCGGGCTTTTTTTTTTTTTTTTTTGCAAGCTTTCACAGCTGATGGCGTGGAATTAGCGTTGGCTCGAAGCAGCCGAACGCCACTGAACAGCTGCCTGCCTTGGTCTGCTGTGTTTACTTGCGTTGTTTGTGTCATGCAAAGTGTTTGAAAGGTTAGAGATAATAGATAGAGCCCACTTATCTTTGCAAGGCCCTAATGGCGAGATGCGCCGCTGAAAAGGATTTTTACACAGCGCGCTCCCAAATCAGTGACAGGCAAACACTTGAAGGTCAGTGTCCAAAAGATGGACTCGCTCAATTTCTGGGTTTGTTACATGACAACTATTTGGGCCTTGAGAGGCTGGAGACAAGTAGAAGACAAATAGAAGGACACAGAGACAGCGAGCCGGGCCGGAGACTGTGATGCAACACCGATACAGTAACAGGTCCAGAGAAGCTGGTGCAGAGAGGGAGGGAAATGATTGAGAAAATGGAGCACGCAGCTGCACTCTGTTTGCAAGGGCTAAACTTATTAGTCTGTTCTTAATGCCTCTCAGTGCTGTAGCATTAAGAAATACATGGTAATGATGATTTGTGTTCTCTTCAGCCAACAGAGGGAGAGGAGCCCACTTATTCCACATGAGTGTTATAATTGGCACCTTATTGCATTATAGTAAAATGCACTGTGTGATTTCCTGGGTGTCATTTTTGACTAATGGATTCTTAAGAATAGTAATCTAATCGCTGTCATTATTTCATCTCCGCTGCTTTCAGAAAAAAGCTGCTGTGATTGAAGGCAGGGGGGCGGCGAGGAGTTTCAGCCGTGGATGTGTTGAGGCATGTTGCAAATTAATCTGTACACCTTGTAAACAGAAAGAGAGCAAACAGAAATCAATTTGGCTGAGTGAGGAACTCCACTTTCAGGCTTTTAGCATCTGCATTAAGGACAAGTTGTTCGGGCGTTAGTGAATGTGTGGACTTTTCCTTTTTTTGTTTTCCTTCTTTGTCTGTTTTTTTGCAGACGAGTTTGCCAGCCGGCCCATTTATGTTCTTTCCTGCTTCCCATCAAATCGTACGTCTCATCGTAAAAAAAAACAAATCTTTGATGCACATGTTTTAAAGTCGTAATTACCCAGCAGCCAAAGCCTGGCACACTTGATCTTCCCTCTGCCAAGGAGGTTTATGTTTTCACTTTGGCAGTTAGCAGGATTACTCCAAAAATACAGGTGGAAGGCTGCATAATGGCTGAAGGAAGACCCCACGCATTTTTGGTGTGGATCTAAATAAATAAGCATATCCAGGAAGGTTAACGATAATAAGGTGCATGCGCTCGAACAGATCTGTGAATGACAGGCACACGGAGTGAAGGATAAGATCTTGCAGCATGGCGTGTGAGGGTCATACACCAAATAGCTCTGCTCACAGCTTCATAGTGCAGCAGTGCAGCGAAACCCTCAGGAATAGATCCCCCAGATTATTATAAGGAGTGTAAAAAAAAAAAAAAAATTGGTACATTGTCAAACTGTGCCGGTCAAATTAGATAATTAATGGGAAACACTGTTTTGACATGGCAAGATAGGGCATTAGCCTTGGTGGAGGTATGTGCACTCAGAAAGCCTTTCTAGTTTGATCGTATTTTTTTTTTTTTCATCCCTCCCTGGATCCCCATTACTTTGTGTTCAGTAATCACACAGCATCAATACACGCCGCCCATAGCATCTAATTCTGCCTAAAAATCTGTAGCCTCTGTAGCGCTGCCGGCCCTTTTTTCCCATTTCCACATACCTTGATCCTGGTGTTGTGTCACTAATAGAGGTGATGTGCTGTTTATTTTATTGATCACATGTTTTATCCGAGCATCAATGCAGGGTTCACTCACTGGCATGCACAGCCCCTTTATGAAAACACACTGGACCTCTGCTTTGAGGTTTTCATCAGGCAAAAACACCCATTATGGTTTCTGACTGGCTGGCTGGCTCGGGAAAAGACAAAAAAAAAAAAAGCTACTGCTGGTGTTCCTCTGACACGCAACATCCCAATTATGCCCACACAGACCAGAATACACACACAGGTCACAAAAACAGGCACACACAGGCAGCTACATTAGGACTCGTAATTTTTTTGGATTCAAGCTATGACAAATATTTTTTTTTTTTGCGTGCGCACTAGAAGTACAGTAACGGCGTTACACAAAGACATGCTGTCACTGGTTGTGTTAAATCCACAGAAACACACGCAACAACGTGCAAACATTCACCGAGCCTGCGTGTTGTGTTCTGGGGCTGAGGAAGTGCAGGAATGTCAGAATGGAGGCTGATCTGACGGTCAGGAGAGTGTCCTCCTGAATAACCCTCGACAAACACACACACACACGGCAAACACACAAAGAACAGACTTTACAGCTAAACACACAGCAGATACAGGGAGAGAAAGAGGGAGAGAGCGAGAGAATGAGACGGTCCTCCACATCACACCTCCCCCCCACCCGCAGCCCTTTTCCACCATCCTGCCTGTCTGCCCACCCACCCCTCACCGCCGCCGCCGCCACCGCCGCCGCTGTCCTCCCTGCCGCCCGCCCGCCTGCCCACCCTCCAGGGAGAAAAGGCTGACTTGCATTCAGCAGCATCTCTCAGAATGAGACGGTCCTCCACATCACACCTCCCCCCCCCACATCACACCTCTCCCCCCCCCCCACCCGCAGCCCTTTTCCACCATCCTGCCTGTCTGCCCACCCACCCCTCACCGCCGCCGCCGCCACCGCCGCCGCTGTCCTCCCTGCCGCCCGCCCGCCTGCCCACCCTCCAGGGAGAAAAGGCTGACTTGCATTCAGCAGCATCTCTCAGGACAGAAGAAATGAATAAAAGAAAGGAGACGTCCCGTTGACAGTCAATGTCTGCGCTGCCAGGAGCCAAAATAACTGTCAGCAATTGCTCGGGACTGTCCAAAATGCCACAGAGACAAAAAATAAATAAATAAATAAAAAAGATTGAAAAAAATAAAAAAATAAATACATAATATTTGACAAAGGAGAAAGGAAAGAAAAACCTCACTGTCAACCTCAGAAATAAAACACAATTAGGAGTGACGTGGAACGGCACCTGAAAGTGTGGAGAAATCACCGCTGAGGGACCTCTGAAAGAGTAGCCGTTGCTTATTGCTGGTAAATTTGGGCCCTTAGAATGAACAATGATTACAATAAAACCAAATGTGTAATTTAGAGCGGTTACAGCCATTAAAACCAGTCACATCTGTTGTTTGCTTCAAAGGACACAATTGAAACCAGTGTCTGGCCCAGCACCATGCTGATCCCAGCCGCAGAGTGCCCACACACTGGAGCACATTTGATCTTGCTGCGAGGTACGGTCATCATCGCAGATCCATGCATTGTAGTGTGGAGTTGAAATAATTGTGTACCTTTGATTACAATAACAGCGTGGGTGTCCGAAATCACATCGAGACATGTTGTTATTATTTATTTTCATCTGTATAATTTTGAACAGTCATTTAGCTACTTTTTGTTCACATGCCACAGTGCAGGTGATTGTTTAAATCACTGATTGTGGGGTGCCCAGACATTAGGGGGTGGGGCATTATACAACTGCATAGCCATATTTACCTTTAAAAAAAAGGTTATTTACCAAGCTGAACATTTTCTCATCTGACCAATGCCTCCATGTACTTCAGGTACTTTAACAAATATGGTATTAGATGTGTATATAGGTTTGCTTACCCACCAGTGTGGTATTGGCAGAAATTTCCAAGGCAGGTATCACATGTAGTTTTAGCTATCGTATTCCAAATGTTGCTCCCATACGTCCTAGACACACACACACACACACACGTAGATCAGTTTTTAGACCACAGTATTTTTACTGCCCTATAAACTGCCCTTATAGGCATAGAGCCACCCAAAAGAGAAAATGTAAAAGTAAAGCTAAACTGAATGAACATCCACAAACAGATTGATAGAAATTGTGCTTTGGCGAAGTGTCAACTTTTTCCAGCTTCTAAGTAGGCGGGGTCTTGCCAGAAAATGGTTTGGATCCACTGTTTTAAATCTTCAGAGTTGATTTATGAGGCCACTTAAGCATCTGTTTAACGTTACTAGATAAAGATTTGTCCGCAAGCGCTGCATGATCAGTACGTCCATTCAGCTGCGTTTATTACAACAACCTGTGAGGTGCTGACAGACTCCGACTCTGCCACCCTGCCTAGTCTCTAATGGTCATTAATTGCAATAGATCTGAGAAAGCCTGGATGACCCTACATGTCAGTATCATACCTCGGCCTGCTTCTTAAGCCAGACATCCTAATCGAGTGCATGTCTAATTTATGGGGCTGGAGTTTGCCATTAAGGGCCTGATCCATGGAATTAAATAACTAGCAGACCTTCGCTGGTCCCGGACTGTGGACGGAGGAGGAAGGGTAGCGTGATGAATTGCCCACCCCTCCTCTACTTCATCCTTGACTTTGAAAAATACTGTCTCTGCGTTTTAGGTCAGCTTCTGACAACAATTAGGCACAGCGAAATAGATAGACTGTGACCTTCTTTTCTCCCCTCTTGCTTAAGTCTTTTTTTTCTACCTTATCCTGCGTGTGGAATCCAAAAAAAAAACTATAGCAGGTTATTGGAGTAAAGATGCCCAGCTACTTCCTGAAAGGAGACAGAAAAATGGGAGGGAAGGAGACTCGGGATCATATACAATATGATAAAGAACAAAATGTTAAAGTCTGAATTGAACAGCACTCAGTCATTTTTTTTAATCTAAACTTAATGCACAGCAAGCAGCTTTGGCCAGAGGTCCACATAAGTGTCTTGTACAAAGGTTAATTCTCCAATAACAGCATAAATAAACGGTGCATAATGACACATCTTTATTAACAGATGTGTCACTTTGCTTCTCTTCATTTTATTTTCCACTGAATATTTTTGTGGACGCCGCTATTGATCTTGCAATGTGACAGAGGTTGAGCCAGCTAATTCCCTTTTTCATTAGAGCAAAGCCCCCCAAATTCTCTTAGTAGATCTCCCTCTTAGGGGCATCCAATCTCCTGCCTCTCCCAATGACATGAATATAAGCCCGTGCTGATGGGGCCTGGTGTAAATGTATTAGCCCTGCGCCTGTGCCCCTAGCCCAGCCAGCCATAATTATGTTAGGAACCAATGAGACAGCTGGGAAATCAATATGCTAAGACAGATTGAGTGGAGATGTGTGGCCAGTGGAGTGGGAATAGAGAGGCCTGGCAGCTCCCCGTGGTGCGAAGGGGCTAGAGTCGACGATTAAGCCATAGACTTAGCATTTACTGCTAGGATTCACTGCCTGAATCTAGTTAGCATTTAGGGAAAGATCCCGGTGAGCAGACAGTGTTACTATTACATGGAGGCTTCGCTCGTTAGCTGAGGGGCCTGTCATCTTCTGGGGTCACGTTGGAGCAGGAGTGCTTTAACATGCTTAGCGTTTACTGTTTGAGTCGGTGGCTAGTGTTCTAGGTTCACTTAGTCAATATTTCACTGGGAAATTTGAGATTCTTCCTCCAAGGTTGGAATCATGAGGAATGAATTTGTAATTTGTGATAAAGTTACTCCTAAAAACATCTGTTATTATATCAATGGCTGAAATGATTTGAATTGAATTCTTCATCATTGTCAGAATGTGGAAGCTTTGAAAATTATTGATTTTTTTTAATATGCTTCTCACTTTAATTTGAAAGGTGATTCACTTATTGTATTTTGTATTTTCCCTGAAGTTGTAGCAACAATAATTTAAACTTTTGAATATCTCCATTAGCACTTTCTTTATTTTGTGTGCTGCTGGAAGCCTTCCCTCTGGATCTATCCATCAGTCCAATACAATCTCTCTGCATATTGCTCATGAAAAGATACAAATCAAGTGTATTTTCAAACTAAAATCATCACCAATCCTAATCAGCAGAAGATGTCACTAGGATGAGCAGGAAGTGGATGACGAGGAGCGGAGATGTCGAGGCAGGACAAATGGGAGTTGGGTCAAAAAAAAGAGGACATTGGTTCCGTCTCAGCGCCGGCGATGGTCTCCTCAGACCAAAGCGCGGCTGTCATTTAGATTCAATTAAAGCAGTAGCAGCATCAAGACAAAGACGTGGCGAGCTGGTGAGTTGGTGGGGGTGGGGGTCGGTCTTTTAAGGTGGAGCAGCGGGGAGAATATTTGGAGGGGTGCAGAGGGTGGGGGGGTTGCATCTGCTCTCAGGCTCAATCAGTGGCCTCGAAGGCACCGTCCCTTAACAATGGGCCACATCAGTGCACGGAGCAGAGTCACAGGCGTAAGTGCACCCAATAAGTGTGCAATTTCTGCCCATATGACCATCCTGACACAATTGCTCTAATTTTCGTCCTTTGAAATGACTGATAAAAGACTTAGGTAATTGCTACGCCACAGAATTTCTTCCATGATCAGGAGGAAGGGAGGAGAGAGGGAACAGAGGGATGGCAGAAGGGAATATGTGTGTGTGTGTGTGTGTGTGTGTGTGGGGGTGAGAAGTGACACAGCCTCAGGCCCTGAGGATGGAGACTAGAGCGTCAGTTTGTGAAAAATCCCAAATTAATACTTGTCGTTTCCTTTCGCCCTCTCCGAGACGCCTCTGCCTCGCAACAGATCTTATTAAGTGGAGGTAATTTTTTCTGACAATGTATCAGAAATCGCTCAATCAGGCAACTTCTTGGAAGAGATACTCAAAATACGATGGTGCAGAGTAAGGATGGCAGCTACAAATGTCTCCCTGTCCATTATACACACTCACACGCTTATTGGTATTGTGACTTGACCCAAATATTGTCTTGACTATTCAAACGCTCCCTGTCCACCTATTTTCTATGCCTGGATGAAAGCATGTGTGAGTGTTTCAGCTGCTTGCTTGATGCTTGACTCTGATAGCTTGCCTCCAACCTGTGCCACTCCTCACTATGACCTTGTCGCTTGTAATCAACCCCCTTTTATCCGATTCCTCACGTTTGTGTGTGTGTGTGGTACTCACACTCACCTCATTCGAACACCATATATTCTGGACTCTCCTCCCTTGATTGGAGTTCAGTTACACAGCTAGATAGAGAGGTGGAGAGCAGGCAGAGGGGAATGGATAAGAGAATGGTAGTTTAGTCGCCTCACTAACTAACCCAACAGCACACCCAATCAGCCTCTCGAATCTGTGTGTGCGTGTGTGACATGGTGTGACGGACTCCTGAGGTGCTGATTCTAAACACAGTCTCTGCCAGTGCCTGGGTAATGCTGGCTAATAGCTTAATCAATACTTATTATGTCCCTATTGGTTCACTAAAGTGAGAACAGAACCTTGCCACACACAGCCCCTCGGTGGAGGGAAAGAGTGACGGGGAGCAGGAGAAGAAAAAGAAGCGTCTGCCACTGATCCAGATGGACAGTCTAACCTCCCTCGTGGGATTTCCTCGTTCAGGAATCCAATTTTCCCAATGTGATTGACGCAGTTTGGATCCAGTGGAATAAGGCTAACTCTTTTAGCTCCCACTGTAGAGCTCTAATGGATTTGTCCCTGATTTTTTCCAACTTTTCACTTCCCTCCTCAACCGGCCTGGCCGTCCGCAATTAGCGTTGGCCGAGCAGAGGAGGAGACGAAGTGATGGGGGCAATAAGTGACTGTGGAGGAGTAAGCAGTGGGAGGCATGAGGAAGAGAGTGGAGAGGTGATTAGGACGAGCTGGTGGCAACGCCGTGTTCTTACAGCACTTGTGGAAAGAAGGTCAAATAAAATATGATTGTTGTCATTTGTGCTATCAAAGAGTCACACTTGTTATCACATTAGTGGTGGTAGTTTAGGGATAAAAGTAGTTTATAGCTCATATCATCATCATCATGATCCCATGCAGTTTGTAAATAACTCGAATCTGTCAAAGATATTAAAAACGTCCATTAGAAATGCACCAGTTAATTAAATGTTCACTCTATGCTCGTGCAGTTTTCATTAAATCTGAATGCTACATGTATAATGACTTTAACGCTCTTATATTACGCTCAGTTAATGACAGAATATAAATTGAAAGGGAAAAAAGGCGAGCTGTGATAGTTCATTATCAACCTAAGCATCTTCTTAAGAAGAGATGAACACTAATTTTAATGGATAGTAATAAGGCAATCTTTGTTTCTTTACATACGATGAACAACATGGATTGCACTCGTCTCATTAGCCAGTCTGTATCACAGCCAGGTGCTAAATCAGCGGCGTACGCGAAGGAGATGGGGCGCGTGACGTTTAATGCGGTTGTAAATGGGACGAAGGGTCATAACCTCCATCTCTTTGAGTTTGGTGCCAAATGAAGACCTGTGAGATATGGTTGAAAGCTTTGATGCTGTGCTCAGATCATCTTCATCAAATATTACTTCTGAAGGTCAAACATGGTTTTAATGGCGGCCGGATCAGTTGTTACCGTATCGATATTCTTTAATGGGGCTGTGCTGCGTACTGTAGCTCTGGCTTCAACAAAGCTGCACAGGTGTTGCACATACATCTGCCGTCACCACTGAGTCAAGCCGTCCAGACGCAGCATTAGAACCGGTCTGGCAACTGGTGCATATTGTGCGCACGTCTGCCACAATGTCCCCTCCTGCGATTTGTACATCTTTTGTGACTCCATTTCCACCTAATGGCTTCACTAGTCAGGGCGCCTTTCGACAGCCGGCTCTCTCCCAGCTGCCATCATCAGAGCAGCGTGCAGTGAAATGGACGTGCCGTGATAACTCACTGTAGTGCACGGCACAATAAGGAGATTGGATGCCGCAGTGTAATGGTCTGCATTTTGCATCCGCGGCTGCAGTGGTATGCTGTGTAGAATGTAGTGAATAGGCCCTGATTGCACAAATCAAACACACATACGCACAAATGTCCTAATGGGCCACTTTTTGGGCCCAGGGTTAGACTGGCCCTAACCCTTCACCCATACCTATTCCGATCCACTGACCTGCAAGAGCAGACATGGATTTTGTCCCTGATGGGACAAGCTGTCCCCAATTAACAGGTCCTTCTTTTGAAATTTGTCCCCAAAGGTAGCCTATGACAGACACACACACACACACACACACACACATGCGTGCCACTGTTGCACGCTCTCGTTTCTGTTCACAGGAACCTTGCAGGGAAAAGAGGAGGGCTCACCGCAGGAAATGGAAGCATTGATTGACAGATTAATCATTCTGGTTGGTGTGTGTGTGTGTGTGTGTGTCCCTACTGACCTTGACAGCTCCATATGAAAGCAGCAGCCACTCATCAGACTGCTCCTGGCGACCAGACTCACGCAGCTAAAAGTTAATATTGTGTCTGCTCTACAATTATCCACAGAGAGAACACTTATTAACCACTGTGTGATTTACAATTGCTTTGCATTAGAACGTAACACTTTACAACCTATTTAAACATCTCAAGGTGTAATTACCAGCTCTAGATAATAGGCAATTAGTAATTTTCTAATGAATGGACACCTTGAATAACTCTCCAGTACCATTTTGGCTCCTCAACTCCCACAGCTGGAAACCAGTGTATCCCTGTATTATTATTTGGTCTAGCCAACAGCATTAGCAAGGTGAGGGTTTGAAATCCAAATGAG
Organism: Pseudorhombus dupliciocellatus; assembly: GCA_016785235.1. Classification (NCBI taxonomy): domain Eukaryota; kingdom Metazoa; phylum Chordata; class Actinopteri; order Pleuronectiformes; family Paralichthyidae; genus Pseudorhombus; species Pseudorhombus dupliciocellatus. The sequence continues at coordinate 1,210,626 of JAFBJW010000068.1, forward strand.
CTTGGTGTGAAATAGTTTACACACAGGGCTCTTACTTTATCTCAGGCTCTGCTGCACGGTAGCCTGGTTTGACCCTATTCCCACCTCACTGCTCCTGAGGGCCTGACCCTGAACTCAGTCACCTCTGACAGCTCCTCAATATCATCTGGAGCCCCCCAGCCACTGATCCTGGAACAGATATTTTCCTTATCCTTCTAAATGGTTAAGTTTAGGGAGCCGGTGCAGGGTAATCTGACCCTGGATCTGTGGCGGGAGACGAGTTGTTCCTCAGGCGTCTGCACTGCTCGACAAACAGAGTGAGGCAAGCCAGGGGGCAGTATGGGTCTAGAAACTCCCCCAATAGCAAGGTTGTGGAGTGTTTGTGTGCCGTTGGTTTGCATTTATGTGGACATTTGTGTTTTTAAGAGTCGTTTTTTTGAGGTCCAGCTTTGCCTGTGTGTTCTCGATGGGTTATGCATTAAAACATATATTTTAGTTTTGCAGTTTTTTGCACTAGAATGACTCTGAACACGCAGGTGTGTGTGCGTGTGTGCGTCCGTGTGTGTGTGTGACTCGCAGAGGCAAGGGAGATGTCATGTTCAGTTTGTGTTTGGCTAACCCTGTGGTCTCCACCCCTAATAGCAGGGTCTATGGGGTGTAGACACATGCCAATACTCATTGACAGTTGAATCAAGCCACTTAGATATGTCTGTAAACAGGACTCACAGGGCCTTGAATTACACTGACGCTAAGAAACAGTGGAGCTCACAGCAGAGATTACCTCGGGTCTATCACAGGTTAAAGGGCTTTATCTGCGGCCATAGGTTAGCGTTATAGATTTTGGCGGGGCTCTGCAGAAAACGTTGTATCTCCTACTGTATATTTTAACTTTATATTATTTATATATTTTCTCATTCCACAAAATAAATGCTACATGTAGTTGATGCTTCATCAAAATGTAAATGTTGTAATATCCCAGGTTTCCGTGGAGGAAAAATCAATTAGTTTCACAGAAAACGCTCCATTTCCTTTCATTTCCTGCCTCATTTCAGTTTATATGACAGAATATTTCCAGTTTACAGAGACAAGATCAATATATTTATTTATTTATTTACAGGTAAATGTATATGTAACAAACAATTTAAAAGAAGCTATTATACCTGTACATTGCCATTCAATGTATTTTAAGATCATGTGATATAATTTAGAGTGGAACAATTCATATTTTCCCCTTTTTTCTCTCCGTCTCTCTCTCTCTCTCTCTCTCTCTCTCTCTCTCTCTCTCCACTATCGCTCTGTCTCCCTACTCCCTTTCGCCACCATGGCGCTCTGCTCACCAACACTGATTCATAATCTATAGCTGTGCCTGGGAGACCAGCAGCTATTGATTTAACGCCTACAGTAATCCAGCGCTGTATCCGCTGCTTGTTAGAGATGCTGGGGCCTCGGAACTGGGGCTTGCAGAAGTATAGCCAGACTGGGACTGATGGAGAAGAAATGTTGGGAGCAATTCCGTGCCAGAAAAGCCAGATCGTTTTTTCGCAACTGATCCCTTGAATTAGAAATTCTGTATGCTACGTGGCTGACTCCTAAATATAGAATAAAAAAAACCTTTGGCAATACTGTTTATAATGCACAGAGTAGAACCAGATGTGGTCATGCTCGACTGAGTTACAAGGTTGCATAGTTTCCACCAGGCAACAAAACATCTTGAAATTAATTCATCATCATTCATAACTTAAAATAAAACGTTTTGTTATTTGAATATGAATGCATCTTTAATCCAATACAGTTAACATGTGGCTCTGTGATTTTACTTAAATAAATGCTATATTTTCTGGTTGTTGACATAGTGGATTTGCAGAGATATGACTGAATGCAAAATGCAATAATAATAAAATTAAAATACGTCATGCAAATACTTGCCATCAGGGCTACCCACAAATTCAGCCTGTGTCGTCGTATTGAAAGGCCAAAGTACCTCACTGTAATTAGGACCGTACCATCTGCTGGCAGTCGCTGTTCCCTGCTAACATCTACTGGTAGTTGGTAGCTTAGTTTGTCTGGAAGGGATATTCACTTCATCTTGTCATATATTCTAAAATAAAAAAGTAAGCCTTTGGGTTTACTCTTTTCCCACATGATGAATGCTGCATATCTTATTTTGGGATCTTCCATACTCCACTCTAACTTTCCACTTACAATTGTCCTCTGCTAAATGGCTGCCACTAACGGAGTCAAGATCTCCTTGCATTTCTGTCACAATAAACCGGTGCTCGCGCGTACAATAGCTGAATCCAGCGTGTGATTCGGAGTGAGCGACAGCCATGGCAGCCTCAACATATTCATACAAAGTGCTAATCATGCATGATACAAGAATAATAGACAATGTCGCTTTCAGTTCATTAAGCATTCAGGTAAGTGGATATGTAATTTAACACTTATTATCGAATCTACCTAATTTAGTTTGGCCCATCCATCATGATAATAGCTCCATTCTGAGCGCACATTCTCAATTGTGACAAGCCTGTATATATACGCACAAAACCTTTGGCATCAGAGTTCTTTTCCATTATGGATAATTACAGACTGTGCGTTTTAGATCTTTGTATTGAATGATGACAATGCGGTCCTTTTTTTTTTTTTGAGTGAAAAGAAAGTGTCTCTACCTGTATACAAACCCAAAGAGAACAGGTTGGGAATTCCATTCAGTGCACAATAGTCTGCATAAAAGGAGAATTTCTACAACATTTCTTTATAAGAATATTGTGAATACCTCCTCGGTGCATGTGTTCTCTGTTGAATTGTCCGTGCAGTTTAATGTGAGCTTTCAACAGTTTGTACAATGGAGAGGCCGTGTTATTGAATATAACAGAAAGATACAATAACAAAGTGGATGGTGAACGCAGGTAAAAGAAAGGTTAAAGGAAGGCGTTCGCTTAATTCTATACGGCCCTTTAATCAAAATGACTGATGACAGGAAGGTTGAAGAGGAGTACTTATCTCAATCAAACACAGGCCATCAGCATTGAGACAGACAAGCACGCTGACCTTCATTAGCCTGGCCAAATAATTAGCTGACCTCGGCTAATAAGCACACTGCGTGCGCGCGCGCACACACGCACGCACGCATACACACACACAGTATGCACTTTGTTGTATGTGCCTCTAATGAAAAGAGGACTGGTGCACAAAGCTGATTGCTTTGTTCTGATGAGTTCCTGGTTTAAGTGGCACACTTGATGGATGGATGGATGAATACAGGTAGAAAAACTCAGCAGCGCATGAGTGCTACTGTCGGGCAAGGAAAACAGAATCCGTCCACGTATTTTATTGGAATAAAGTCCTTTTGTAGCTGCCTTGTGGGAAATAGCCATATCTGTCCGTGCTGTTAGGACTTGTCATGTACTATATGCACAGTCACATCACCACGACCAATACACTAATCTGTACCATTCTCCTCTGGCTACAATGAGCTGAAGAAGGTTAACTTCACCTTCCAGGGTAAATAGAAAAATGAACCAGAATGGAAGCCTGGAATGGGGCTATAAACAATGGTTAATAAGTCGGCTCTGCAACTTGCCGGTACACGGGGGGAGATTTGTGAAAGGTTGCCGCTTCAGAGTCAGATTTGCTGAGATAAAGCAACAGGAAAAAAAAAAAAATCAATAATTTGTTTTATTGAAAATAGATTTAAATACAGAGGAGGGCAGAGCTGTGTGCGTGTGCGTGCGTGTGTGATTTAGGCCGTGGGAGTTTTTTGTTTTACTCCTTCCAGATGTAAACTGATCTAATCTAATGTGAAGTGTGAAGCTGTATTGACGTTTTGTCTGCAGAGTCCAGTACTGGGAGTGACAGAGTCTTTGTGAATGTCAAGGATGTAATTTGCATTGAAGTAACTGATACTTGAAGCTGAGGCAAGAGAGCTCTTCACAAAAGGATAAATGCAACCGCATCACAGCGAAAATTGTCAGCAGAGAGTAAGACATGTCAAAGACTTGAGGAATAAGTGTCCTCAGCTACTCCAGTCCATTTCTAGCTCTGTCGCTTGACACTTTTAGAACAACAGTAATATATTTCCAGACAATTATGTGAAATTGCTGCTTTTCGCATCCAGATTTGCCCGTCTCCACCATTTTCATCTCAATCCAATCCAATCTGAAACCATTTGAGCAAATAAAAAGATATTTACCTCATCTTCTATTACAAGCTCTGAAAATTACAGGCTTCAGGAAAATCAATACAAAATGCCATCTTAGAAGCAGACGTATGCTGTGTGAGAATGCTAACTTTTCCTCTTCGCATGTCTCCCCATTGCCCCGCAGAGGCTGAGGGGAGACGCCGGGTGCAGGGGGGAAAATAAAAAGCTCCACTCCAGCTATCGGAGGGGGTGTGGGGGTGGATATTGTGGTGGATGTTTATAAACTACTTGTGCTTGCAGACCGAATGCACGATTGTCTTGTCCGAGACGCTAACCTTTAGCATCTCTCTGCGCTTCGGCGCATCTTACAAAGTTCACCACGAGAAGGGAGTCTTGACCCTGCGGATGATTTGGAGGACTGAAATACCACTTTCATTTATTATTTATCCAGGCTGGCCATGGGGAAGGCAAGTCATGGCGCTGTCATACCTGACTGGCTAATGTAAGAAGTGGCCATCTCACTGCAACCCTAGGGAATCAAAGCCCATTACTGGTTTGAGAGATGGCCTAATGTCCACGGTGAAGACGCACACAACACACGCCAGATCAAAACATTAGGGAGAGTGAGATGTACATATACACAAACACACACAGAGTGCAAACATCTGAGATGGGAGGTGATCACTTCTTCAGAGTGCTGGAGAAAGCACAAGTTAACATTTATAATTCAAATCTGGCCTTGGGAGATTTCCTGGGAATCTCGTGAAGCCCAGTCATTAGGATGCACAGTTTATTATTTTTTTTACACTTTACAGCAGTGACCACTGAAACAAATGATTCCCATGTTTTGTGCTGAGAGATGTTAGAGGTTAATCACATACAAAATGTGGATTGAGTTCAGTAGGTTGCATACCTCCGTAAAGGCCCCACAGTCCCCTCAGTGACATCACTGGTGCTCTCTTTATTTGGATGTGCATTGAGATGCAGAGACGTATTTACATCTGGCTGCTAAAGATGGCTGATTTGATTTTTGGGGATAGGTAACAAAGCAAGGAAAAAGTTTCATAAAGCCTCATCATGTCATATTAAATTAGCCATATCATACCAGATAATCACTCATGCAGTTTTTACATAATCCAGCTAATAAACAAACAAACATACATACCATTCTTGGCAGAAATAATAAATATAGCACATCAAATAAATTGTACGTGTTTAATATCAGGTTGTCTGATGCTCGATGTGTATTTCACTTCTGAAAGGTTCAGGATTATTGCTACCTAAATAAACCAGATATTTATTGTCATTAAAATGTGCAGATTAGGTCTTTAAAATGTAATTCTCAGCTAATAACGCTCTGCACATGTTTTAGCAGGTTAAAGCTACTTTATCTGCTTTATTGTGTGTGTGCCTACGTCTGTATCTGTGTCCGCGTGTGTAATTGTCAAGATGGAGGCTTAATGACCCTCTGGATGTGCAGCCGAGGTGTAGCTAATGAAGCGTGTGCGTATGAGGCACTGGCCTCTGTCTTTTAATGGAGATTCCTATCAATACCATAGATCGGATTAATATTTCAAAGTTAATGTTTTTGTTGAAGAATTTGCAAAACAAACATGAGAGGAGGCTTCACAGTCACTTGTGCAGGAAAAGGCAATTTTCTCTGACTTAGCCGCTCATCTTTTTAATTACGGACTTAATAGCTTTATAGATTTTTGAAAGATGAATTCTTATTGGCATTTTTATAATTACTGGTCTTTATTGCTTTTTATGAAAATAATCATCAAGGCTCATTTACCCCACAAACCCTCAGGCAAGGCAGATGTATTTTAGAGATGAGGGCGAATAACCTCTAAAACATTGCTCCTCATTTTTCAACCCTATGAATCTGAGTCGGCTAATTTATTTATTTTTCTTATTGTGTAAATAACTAGTTTACAGCCATAGCGGCAGCCATTTAACCAAGCACTGACAAAGACGACACAGCACAGTTTGGACAGCATGTTAAAGCACACTGGGAGACCCTGAGGCAACTGAAACCAGAACAATGCATATCAGCCTATGGTTATGCGCTGGGCTTGGCCAGAATATCACATATGTCAACATACGATCAAATGTTCTGCTAAAATAACTGAACCTCTTCAGCATTAACACATGTACAGAGTCAGAGTGAGCCAAGGCTGCTGCAGAGCTCTGACGGTAGAGAAAATATATCTGGACACTTCAACAAAAACATATTTAGAAGAGCCGGCCAAGGTTTCCTCATGTAGTCTGCAAAGGCCTTTGAGTGCAGCAGCCTTAGACAAACAGTGGCTGGGAGCCAAACCCTGCTAATAGGTTTGACAATGAATTCAGGCAAGAAGAAGAAATTTAACCATATGAATTTGTTGGTTAGCAAAGCAGGAAAATTATCTTTTGTGAAAGCCGTGCCCCCCCAATGGAAGACACTCTTCCAGTCAGTGTTTAATTCAGGCTGAAGTCCTGCGTAGAGGAAAGAGTGTGCATTTGGCTAGCCTCATCTCCTCTAAAAGGGAAATATGCATTGATTTAGCCTTGAACTCCCAGTTGAACTTGGCTGGCCTGCCTCACTGCGGTTTCCCAGTACAATCCCAATCCCTCCTCCATCGTCCGGGACCCAGCCTGGATACAGACAATAACCGGAAAGAGTATTTAGAACATTTGGAATAAGTGGATGTAAATTTCACCCTTTACATTTGCCAGAAGCATCTGTTTTACCGATAAATGTTGAGTTAGAAAGAGCCAGAGCTGTGTAATATTTCAACCCATGCTTTATTTAATTGGTTTGGAAGCACAAAAGGAAAGAAAGAAAAGTCAAAAAATGACTTTTTCCCCCTGGACCCCCTGCTAATAAGCAAGCCTGGTGCCTCTGTGAGCTATCCCAATCGGCACTTTCTCATAATAGGGCCATGGGTAATTTGCCAGGGCCAGGGCCAGCAGAACATGTTCACAACACGGAATAGTAAGAACAAGTCGTTTACTTGAATATTATGTATAAACCAGTTGGCAAATCATTCTTATGGCACCAAGATTAAAGCAGGAAAAAAATCAATTTTGCTTTTGGGGGAAATTGGGTTTCTCATAGTGTGAATAAGTGTTGGCTTAGCCTGTCTGGCCTTGGCTGTGTCTGCTGAAACTCTAAAAACAGTCCCTGTTTTGGTTCCAACATTTTCGGTCTCTATGGCGCTGGATCCTGCCCTGCAGTGTCGAGTCAGTGTGGTCTGAAGAGTCTTCCTGTATGTCTGCTACACATGTGAATATGCTCGACAGATGTTAGCTGGCTCCCAGGCAGACAGGCTGTCCTCCCCCTGGCCCTTTTGGCTCTGGTTGTGACATGGTGACACACAGTAGCATCTGGAGTTCAGACTGGGTCACCCAGGGCAAACATGATACAGAGCAGTACATCGCTCTTTGAAGACCTCCCATGAATTTGAAACGGATGACAATGAAGGGGCAAAGGCTGGCCTCTTTATCTACAGTACAGAGCCCTGAACATATTTTGAATACTTTACTCCACATATACTGTGACAGTTCCATTTAACATGGTACAACTGCTAAGACTATTACGGTGCTGTCTTTGGTGGGGGCTGGACTGTAAACACAAATGTCACAGACTAGTTGACCAAATGATTGAGTTACACCTTTGGTCAGTGAAAAGTCAGAGACATGAGGGTAAAACCGTTGGTGGCCAAGTGTAAGAGCTTCCTGGACGACCACTTTTTTAACACACCACAGCAGACTTGTTTACAGTCTGTGTCTCTAGAATTGAGCACTTTTCAAATCCCTTTATTTAGAAAATGACTTTGTTACCAATCTGCTGATGTTCTTTGGACAGTTCTCAGCTTCTAAGTCATCTGTGCAACCATCTCTACATCTCCACTTTCCCTTAAGTGACAGAGAGGCAGAGCAGCCATTACCCAGGCTGAGGCTGCGTTGTGTGAGACAGAAGAAAAAAAAAAAACTTTCCCTCTGAGCAAACATTTGTCATTATTAATAAATATGGGCAAAATCACAGCACAGCCACTGTCGGAAGAGAATGATGATTTTTGTCGAGTGATGTGGTTTTAAAATGAGGATTTTAGCAATGAAGCATTTGATGATTCCTGGTTAACATTGGGGCTTAATGAGCCATGCTCTCGTCAGTAGTCCATTGCTGTTCCACTGTCTGACAACAGCATCCTTCCCAAGTTTTGACCCTCGTCTTGTTCACTTGAGGCTACCACCAAAATAATCTGAGGCGCACTGTATGGAATGGACCCAGAGGAGAAGGAATCGTCAGTGTGTTATTGATTGTGCGACTACTGAGTCCCAACTGTCCAGAGAAATGAGGAAAAGATTCCAGTCTCCATACGTAGTCTTTATTATCACACACACACACATATATTGTGATATTATATTAAAATTGACAGTGATCAGTTAAGTAATGACATATAAGGTTATAAGTATAGGCATATTTCCAGAATTTAATATTCATGGCGCTTCAATACAAAGTTGCAGTATCCCAGGAGGGATCCTTGAAACCGTATGGTACGCAAATACAAATTAAACCCTATAGCATCTTTGAAAACAAAGGCAGCCGTCTTAAGTTCAATCCCAATGTGCTGCCAAAGGAAGAAAAATAAAAGTCATATTTGAAAACGAACAATAGAAACGATGTCTGGTTGCTTTGAAACCACAAGACTGTGGTTTGTTGTTTTACTTCTTACAAGAAGTCAAGCGATGAGAAGCTTTTTGGGGTTTCAAAGTATGCTCTTTTTTTATGTGTATTGCTGTTTTATGGTGATCTCTTGACAGGATTATGAACATGAGTGCTTCTTGAAGGAAGCGTTTTGATCGTCAGTGATGAATACATAAAAGCCATAAACATTCACCTATTTTCTTTTTTTTAAACAACCACATTTTCTCTTTCTTGAATTTTTTATTTATTTATTTTTTTGCCGGATTCGATACATGACTGTTTGTCTACATTTCCACCATTAGCTGACAGTCGGCCATGTTCGAGACAGTCTAGTGTCAGCTCGTGAAACAAACATTTAGCAAGCACACGACAGCGATGCCTTCAGCCGACGTGCACCCGTTCAGATCCATCCCGTCATGTAAATAACTTGTTTCAGTGTGCTTTCAATTAAAGCCGAGGACGGAGTGCCATTGCTGCCTTTGATGGATGAGCTTAGATATTGGAGTGTACCGTTGGATGACAAAACGTTCCCCCACTCCACCTCAACTCCTCTTTCCTATTGATTCTCCTGGCGGTTATTCATCAGGGCGGTGGCCACTGTCAGATCAGCTGCTCCTTCTCCTCACAAAACACATTTTCCACAGTTATTGATAAAGCTATTTGACCTTTTATTCAAATACGTGTGTGTGCGTGCGTGCGTGTGCGCGCGTGTGTAGCGTGTACACATCTGTGTTTTCTTTCTCTCTGCTCTTGCCAGAGGCTCGCAGATCACTGCAGCTACATGAATAAAGTCAGGCTGTTTTGATTAACGCCAAATGAGTAGGTCTATTCTTTGCAGATGTCTGTTTCAGCAGGACTAAGCCTTGCTTTCACATAACAAAAATAAACCCCAAACCTGTTTTACAGTTTGGCAGAGGCAAGCACACACTCACGCACGCGCGCGCGCGCACACGTACAATACATGCATGCAGAGTTTGCACAGACATGTGCCTGTATTCATATAAATCAGTGCTCTCGCACATACCGAGGCTCGCATACCTATATACACACTTTTTTGAATGTTTTGAAAATGTTCTGCTCTTTTGTCAGGGTGAAGACAGCCCGTCTTGGCTGCGAGTCCAGAAGTAAATGTGCCCTGAGTTAAAAAGGCCAACAGTGGAGGCTCTGGCTGCACAGTGGCTGATCAAGGGAGAGGATAATGACTTTACGAGACCTCTGCGCTGTCAGTGACGGTTACGATTTGGGCCAATATCTAGCAATCTGTGAAATGTACCATATAACTAGTGATGTGTTTCAGGTGCTGCAACGGCAGGGAGAGTAAAAGCGTCCCACGTGCACGTGTCTGAAGTAGTGGGGAGGGAATAGGCATGTTAAAATGAGGAATGGGCCGGGCAGAGGATGGTGCATGTGCAAGCATGGGTCACATGACAAAGTTGTTTGACGTATGACCTCATGGATAGATGTTTACATTTGTTATCAGCGTACTGTACCATGTGCTCTCTGAATCTATATGTGGAGTTAGTCAGGGAGTCCATATACAGTATAATGAATGCAGGAACTATCTTCCCTTGATCACACACCACTCTGCTCAACTGTTTTGTTGTGAGCGAAGCCACAGAGCGGTGAGAATAACATATTCGTCACCCTGAGAGGAAAACCATTCTCATGCCTTTGTAGCGGCCAAGTGTTCAACAACCATGTCGTATAATTTCCTTAGTCTCCAGGTGTTTCAAAATAAAGGCCTCCAGAGATGTGCGAAGCGAAGTGGCGTAGTCTCCACATGTGTACCAACTGGTGCCGGAGTACTGTAGGTAGACCTCCCATGAGTTTCTATTCATTCTGTGGTTATGTGGAGTTGTTTCACAACAAACGGGCCCAGATTCATCGAAGGGTGTTTTCACACCTGCACTTGTTTGAATAAATCGGCCTCCAGTTCATTTATCCCTGGGTACGATTTGTTTGTGCAGGTGAGAGCACGTGTGGACCAAAATAACTGAACCTGGACCAGCAGTAGGAAGCAGTATTGCGCTCTGTGGTTCAGTCCCGGGCAAAGTTTGTGGTGGAAATGTGTTCTGGATTTGATCCAAACCAACTACCCCGTGTGCCCTGTGAGTTTGAGCCAAGCATGTACCCAGTTGTACTTTGCACCAGCAACACAGCGACACTTTTTGGTGTGATGCTCAAGTCAAACATCTGTGGCATCAAAACAAAGGCAAAACTGCTTGCCTGCCTTCTTTTTTTTTGTTTTTTTACCACTCTGCTGTCAAAGAGTTCATAGCTGGAGGTGATGCATTTTGGTTCTTGGATTTTACTCTGTGTGAAAATAAAGTTTAAAGCTTCAGACCAGAGGAAACAATCTGCAGGTGGGAAAAGGCCACAAGTGTCGGATTTGAAAGCAGCTCAGTGCTTCAGGATGGCTCCTAGGTGATACCTCAAGTTAGCACAGGAGACTAATATTGAGTGCATTTGCAAAATATGCACTCTAACACATTAGCAGCATTTTCTTCCTTCTGTATCTGCAGGTAAACACGATTAGGAGAGCTTACTGGAAATGTGGCAGCCATCAGCACTTAATGAGAAACAGGGAAACGTTGCTTCAAGATAACGGAAGTATGGACACGTTGAAGTAACCAACAGCACTTTGTCTCACCGTGGGCATGTCTGAAAGGACTTCAGCTTCAATGTGAAACAGAGAAATGGAGGCAGACAGAGATTCCGTGGCCGTGTGTTGACTCACACCTGCGTGTTTGTGGTGTATGATTTTAAACCACGTCGAGATTGAAGCGCAACAGTTTCATCCTATAAAATTTGTGCCCGTGTCTTTTTCTTGCTAGCAATAATTAAGACTGGATCTGGGAATGAAAAAGTAATTTCCCTTGAAAGATCCAGATAGAATTGACATAAACCCCGGCCCTAAAAACACACCCCAAGAGGTATCTAAAAGCTCAGTAGGTGCCAATAAAAGCGGCAAAACAGAAATCTTTCTAGCAAAACACAACAACAAGAACAAGAACAACCCAGTGAAGTGGAGAAGTGAAAAACAAGAGAGACTTAAGGTGATTCTCATCTTCGACTCCAAAGCTTGGGCACTCCAAAAAAAGTGGGAATGTAATTTCCCAGACTAGGAACATAAGCCAGGAGTAATCTGGCCTGTAATACCTCCTAGTCCTTAAATAAAAGCCCTCCATTTTAAGTCTTCAACCTCGTTTTTTTCCCCCCCTCCTCCCTTCCCCACCTTTAATAGGATTTGGTAGAAAATGGCTTTGTGAATCGCTCCTCTCCGTCTTGCTCAAGGAAGAGCGGGCTATTCTCATTGAGAAGTACTTAATTGCTTTAAATGACTGATGATACATCTAGGGAGAAGGGCCTTGAGCTAAGGGCCACAGCCAGCCGCACAACAGACATTGTCCTGGAAGATTGGAGGGGGTGTGCTTCATGCGAGATGGTGCGCGTTGGTGTCTTTTGTAACGAAGATAAGATGCCGGGTAGAGACAGTTCTCCATAAGGGTCATAAGAGTGTGTATTTTGTAGATGGACGTGTGTGTGTGTGAGAGAGAGAGAGAGCGAGAGACAGGGTCGCCAGGCAGCGCTCGTCCTATCGACACCCCAGTAACAGACTAAATTAAAGCTGTGATGAATTGTGGCTGTCACGGCAGGAGAGAGGGGAGACTCGGTGCAGTATTCCACCTCTGATTAGGTGGGGATAGAAAGATACAGAATATCATTATCAATATGTAGCACTATATTTTCATTAGATTCTTCTCTTCATGTGGACAGCTCGGGAGCAGGGGGATTTTTCATTTTTGCGAAAAAGATTAACCATCTTCATGGACGTCATTGCGGAGTTCAGTTTGAATTTTCTCCGCCAATGATGGGAACTTTCATTCTTTGTTATTTTAAATGCGGTTTAAAGCGCCGGTAAAGGTGCTACTTGTGCAATTAAAATGGAGGAGGTGGAAATCCTAACAAGTCTTTCATCATTGCAGGAGGCTCGTGGCTGGCGAGGAGGCAGAGCCTGTTGGCTGTTTACTCAGAGAAGTAGAAGGTCGAAGAGGAGGCAGGGATTGAGGGCGATTGCATGTTGCGAATGTTCTGTTTTGAAAGCCAGATCCTTCGGGTAGACCACAAGGGTTTTTTTTTTTTTTTTCTAGTCACAACCACAATAACATATAGAAGCAACAGGATTTGTGAAAATGAAGATACACTTCACTTTGTAGGAGTAATTAAATGTGTTTCTTTGAGGTTTAAAACCCAACGCGAGAACTCAAGTGCCTGCAGAACACTTGAGGAATTTTGAATAGGAAATTGTTAAGTTTGCAAGCATGAAAGCGACCGACCTTTCCTTTAAGGAGCATTAATATCACACCCTCAGCAGAAGTAAATAAGAAAACTAAAATATATTCTGACTGAAAATGACCCGGCAGCGAGGATTGATCAACAAACATCACCGGGGTGTGTGTCACTGTGAGCTTTCGCTTATCGCCATGGTTTTGTATGGAGACCACAAATTGTCTACCTGGGCCGTGAATTCAAACATCTCCCGTGATCACGCCGCCGCGGCCGCGTCTACGGCGAGAAGGCTGCTAATCAGATGTACACAGAGACTCGTCTGTGGCACGGTGGACTTCTGCAAGAGAATTGTTTTGTGTGTTCTCCCAATCCAATCTTTTCGAATTGTTCCCATCTGAATCGCCATTGTGGCGCTAGCAGTGGCACCAATCACACATATAGAAACGGAGGAATGAAAGACAGAGGGAGAATGGGCTGTAATTGTGGGGATGGCATTGCAGGCTGCTCTCAAAGAAATAAGGGCTTCTGATTTTCTGTGGCTTCCACGCATGTGTATGAGTGTTTCTTTTAAAAAAATATAAGCATTTCCCAGATATGAATATGAATGCATGTGTCTCTATTCAAGTGCATTGTCGCCCTGACAGTCGTTGCAGTGACCTCACCTTCAACTAAACAATGCTCCAGCGAAAACATTCAACCTCTCTGAAATCCCTCTTTTAAATGCAACACGTATACATTTGTGAGTCTTCCTGTTATTTATTTTCCAACCCCCCCCCGTGTGAGGCGATGAAAGATGAGATGCAGGGATAATGTTGTTCCAGATTAGTGTACGGATGGAACATATACCGCAGCTGAGGTCTTGCCGCCGTCACGCAGGTAGTGAGGGAAATATTTCACTTCAAAGCGTTCAGGTTCTGAGGGCTGAGCCGGTAACAGCCTGTCTGCCCGTCGTCGTCTTTACGCGCCCTCAAAATAAGTTTTTGCAACGATAAAACACGTCGCGCGTTGCAGTTTATTACCCTTCGCACGCAGATAGTAACGCGGAGAAGGAGCGGGATGAAATAACTCGCAAAATGTAGCATCATAATCACGGCAGTCCACTGTTTTTATTCATGGAGCCAAATCAAATGAGATATAAGGCAGATCTGGCTTCAGACTTCACATGGTACAGGAATAAAAAGCCTGTGAGTTGATTGAACATGACTGTCCTCTATATTGACAATGTTTACTTCCAGCCTTGTATATATTCTGTGAATCAATGTTTTCCCCTGAGATGTATTTGCAGAGCTGCTGGAACACTATATACATCACACGATACTAAAAATCTCAATATAAAGGGAGGCGTAGGAAACTATTTTAGGTCCCCCAGTCCTAGGTATTCGGTAGTAAGGGAGGATACACATATATCCTCCCATGGTGGGAGGCTGTGTGTGTGTGTGTGTGTGTGTGTGTGTGTGTGTGTATATATTGTTTTATCAGTGACCTGTATCCTGTTTACCTGATGGAGGCAAAAGCTCAGTGTCGAAACTCCTTAAAAGTCAAAGCCAAAGGGGGGGAGAGGGTGGAGGAGCGCATCCAAACGTATACCACATGTTATCACACACACACACACACACACACACACTCTCCACCAGCCGCGGGGCGCCATGGTTACCTTGGAACTTTAACGTGGACCAGCTGGTGTACTTGGGTTGTGAAATTGCATTGCATTCACTCACACACACACACACGCACGCACGCACACACACACACACACACACACAGCAGAGGATCAAAGGGAGTTGGAGCCCTGCACAGCAGCCCTTCTGCTCCTGCCCTTGGCTAAATGGACGACCAAACATTCCAGGCTGTCCAGCCCAGTAATATCTGGCCTGCAGCCTAATGAAGATGGACTGTGTTTATAATTCTCATGTTTGCTCTGATCACTAACATAATCCTCCATGTACACAAAACACAAAGACAGGGAACGGTCTTTGTTGCTTCATTTTTTTCTTAATTCCAAGTGCGGACAAGAAAGAAAAAGGAGAGAAGTGTGCGAGAGATGAAATGCAAACCGCAGTTTTGGTCGACTTTGTAGCTCTTTGCATTTTCACACGGGGGCATCACATGATCTCAAACAAAGGAGAAGGCACCAAGGCATGTTTTTCTGTCTGCTTGAGACTTTGACACCTGCCTCGCTGCGGCAAATTGGAATGGCTTGCTCTCAAATGAGATTTCTGCCCACTGCACGGGAGGGAGGAAAAAAAGGTCACCCATTACAACTATTCTACATGATTCACAGAGTTATCACATCTCTGCTCGCCTACCTTCCCTTTAATTAGCTTCAGGGACCTGGGTAAAGTGTGTGTGTGTTTGTGTTTGTGCACGCGTCTGCCTCATACACACGGCTGCTTAATTTCCTTCTCCCTTTGTCTGTGATCGCAAAAAAATAAGAATCCAACATTGCTCTGCTTTAACAGCACATTTATGGCTGCCATTTATTTATCTGCCCTTATTTAGCCTGCGCTGTGCATCAGAGATCACCACTGTCACCACACACGCGTGTGTTTTTCCTACATCTATATGGCACACAATTGTGTTACGTCTGGTTTGTTCGGGTCCTTATTCATGCTGTTGCAAACTGGTGCCCTTCTTGGCAGACTGGCACATTCAAAAATCGTCTGGAGGAAAATAGATAATGTGAAGTGTCATAAATCAAGGAGGAGAAAAAAGTGAGGCCCCCCCCCCCCTTCTTCAGTAGTTAACAATGCTGGCTATCGTGATTTAAGAGTTCCAGTCTTTTATGAAATAGCTCCACAAAGCCCTGAAATACCTGAGAGCAGATGACGATCGAAAATTGGCGAGATGATTTCGCATTCCTGTCTTTTCAGGCAGCGTCTGAAGAGCCTGGAGGAAATGCTGCGACTTTAGTGACTTTAGTATTTTGTCTCTCCTGGATTTATTTCCATAAATTAAACTGTCGAGGTCCATTAATAGACCTCACATTCTGTTGTACTGGAACCTTGAAGTCATCTGATGATCAGAAACAAGGAGAATTCAGTGTTTTCCCAAATAAAGTAAAATGTCTTTGGGTTAAAACCAGACCCTGGTTTGGGTACTTTTCAGCCTCCTGGGCAGCTTTCTTTCATGGTTTAGGTTGACATTCTCTACTTTCCTGTATGACGCTCCAGCTGCTTTGACTGCGTGCAGAATGTTGACTTCATGAAAGAACCATTGTCTTCAGTGATCAGCTGAGAAAGTTGTTGATCTTGCTGGAGGACACTAGTGTTGTAGACTTATTTTTGGGCAATTAAGACGTTTAAGAGTAAAACTTTTCTTCTATCCACTCACACATAGACTTCATAGTTTGCCTAGAGACTGTGCTGCACCTTGTGCTGTGTTAGTGTTGAAATAATGTACGTGAATATAACGCGAGATATTTTCACTCCTCTCATTGTTATTATGACTTCTGCTAGGATAAGTCGCACAGACGGACCCGACCACCAGATGGATTGTGACAGAGGGAGAGCAGTTTGACTTAAGGCAAGATAAAACCCTGAGCTCGAGCGTCCTGCTCTCGGATCCTCCAGCCGGAGCCGCGATGATTCTCGATCACACGGTCTTGACGTCGTGGCTTTCTGTAATGCTTTTATCAATGAATGCATGCATGCATGCATGGGCACAAACGGTCTCTGCTGTCTCATCCATACACTTTATGCCTCACACACACACACAGGCCCGGTGCATTAATACCGAAAGGGTTTAATCAAGTCTCGGAGGAAGACATCATTGCATTTAGAATCAAACCTATGGAATCAATATCTGGCTTACACTTAAAATGGCAAAGTGCTTAGATGGAACTTGTGCAGGCTCACAGCCCCCGGCTGAGGGTTGAACGTATAGATGGATGCGTGCAACGTTTATGGTCATGATTTTGGCTCTATGATAGATCTTTGCAAATCTGAAGCCCTTGGGCATAGACAACCTTTCCACGGGTGAAATATCTGCACACCAACACAGAGAAATGATCGCGGCGTGCAGAGGGAAGAGCACGCTGCAGCAGACTGGTGCGGGGCGTCCTGGCCGCTCTTGGGATGCAATTAAATCCCCCAGTGATGTAACCGAGCTCTCTCGCTCTGCTGATATTACATTTTCATTTTTAATTACTTTACATTCTTTCCATATAGCCAACATAAAAAAACCCATTGCAATTACTATCATGACAAACTGCAAACAAGGCAACTTGTATAGAATTACAGAAGAGCAAGTAATCAAAAGAGAGATTAATATACATTAAATTGTCATGTTATCAGGAGGGCCTCGCTAATGCAGCCCCACAAAGGTTTCTCTGTTATTATTCGGAGTAAACAAAGTACCTGAAGTACACAGTGATGCCATTAAATGCCACTAGAAGGCATATTTTTAATTGAGTTCAACATTGAAGGTAACAAAATAAAGTTTTCACTCTAATTCACTTATGTTCACATCCAGAACTTTAAAAAATGTCGACTGAAAGAAGCCGAATTTTAGAAATACTAAACACATTCCGCCCTTTGCTTTTCTCATCCACGGCTGATACAGTAACGAACCACTGAAATGGAACTTTTTCGTGTGTTTAACCGGCGTGGTCATGTGACGTCAGGGGACCTTCACTTTGAGTCAATGTGTCAATATCGGCTTAAGTGAAGGAGTGGCCTGAAAGCTAACCGCAGAATCAGACTAAGTAGGAATTTCCATGTCTCTCGCATAGTTGGTAATTACGGCCGATCTCCCTCATCCTCATTCTCTCAAACTGTCTGCGCCTGCGGTGAGCGCGCTTGCAAGTGTGCGTTTGAGAGAGAGTGTGCGAGAGCACAACCCTTATATATTATTGCAGTCACGCTGTCCATGTCTGAAAACATTTCACAGGCAGTGCAAGGGAAATGTAAATCTGAGTTTGCTGAATATAGCATGCACACACACACACAGAGAAAAGAAAACCTCATTTCCCCTCACTCCCTTATACACACATAATGCATTAAAATGGAAAACAGCTCACACTGGCCCCGGCATTGAAGGGGGCCCTAATATTTGTTTTTCCCTCCCCTGTAGTGTCCTCATTGCCAATGACCAAATTTATAATAATCTCTGCCTCAGAGTCCAGCGCTGCTTTCAGAATCTATAATCACCTTGGCAGTGGTTCCTTCAGCCCGGGCTGTGGCCAGCTCTACAGGTCAGCTTCCCCTCCGCTCTGCCTCTGCAAGGCTGCAGAGATGTGCCTGTAGGTGGGATTGTTTGTATGTGCGCTCTGTTTTTCTCCTCCAAGGACAACGTGAAACCACAGCAAGGTTTTTGCATGCAGTCGTCTAACGTTTCCGAGGTTGTGCAATCGCCGAAATAACATACGCGTGACGGAGGCGTACACGGCGCTGCTTTTTTCGCCATTTTGTCTCCAGGATCTTGCTCTGGCACACGGTCATGTTTGGAACCTGCTGTAGTGCATTCGATAGAGGACATGAGCCGGGGAGCACAGGAAGTTAAAGGAATACTACAAAACATTCCCCCAGACACAGCTACTGAATGTTTGCCCCGTGATTAAAAACCGGTTGATTTGATACTGTGGTTGTCTGAAGGTTGTTTCTTCAATGAAGCCTTATGTTGAAAAATGCTCTAAATGTCTGTTAATATCCTGTCATCTGCAAATTAAAGGTCTTCCACTGGCAAACACACGAATGAAATAATGAAGAAATGCAGATATTGTATGGGTTTACTGATGAGTTTTATATATTTCAGGAGGCCACGCTGAGCTGCTCGGGTCAAGAGGTGCGGGTGGTAGCTGTTGTTCGCTCCAACACCTCAACACTCAACACATCCTCAAGGTAAGCAACAACTTCAGCTAAGATGATACTCGAACCTGCTTCCTCTGTGTCACCATCAGAGGCATTGAACCAGAAATTAATCCTTGAGGCGCAATTCTTTATGAAAACTGAATGTTCCAAAGTGAATATAAGGGTCTTCAAATCATTTCGGAGGTGGGGAGAATCGTCTTCTAACGTGTGTCGTTTTCCAGAGACTCACTGTTATCTCAAGGTTTGGCGAAAGCTTTTGTGAATATGTCTTTTATTCATTAATCCCTTCACCAGGTTGTACAATCAGCGTTGAATACAGTTCACGTTTCGAGCCGTAATTACTTTGGGCAATTTTTACCTCAGGAAACATTTGTGACCAGATGTGTTTTGACGTTACAGGTCACATAAAATAAAAAAAAGAAAGGTCAACACGTTATTTATTTGGTGTTCCGACCTAAACTGTCTTTCTTACGAATGAAGTCTAGTAATAGGGAACATGTCCTGTCATGGAGTAATGAACACATTTAAAATCCATCCGTTAGCTTTACCATTTATCCTCTGAGGCCCGCAGGGGAGCAGGAACCGAACCCAGCTGACACGGGCCGAGCACGCTTATTACAGGTAGAAGGGATTTTGCTCTCATGCCTACTGTGCAGCCGGTTTGATTATTTAAATTTAGGTGTAATTTAGACCTTCAAGCTAAATGTGCTTATAGGTAGCTTGTCCCTATTTCAGGATATGACCCATAGCACCTTATCGCCTACAGGTGTACTGTACCTTTGTTGTCAGGGAGACAAAAGTGAAATGCTTACTTTAGGTTGTGTGAGAAGGTGACAGTCTGTGTTGAGTTAAAGGGTCTGTTGTTGTATTGAACACACTGAGGAGGAGCTGAGCTTCAATGTTTGATATTCCCATCCTGCCTGGTGAGAGTTTGTGATTGTCCAAGCTTGTGGAGGTTCGTTTGCAGCAGCGTTTGTACGGATCTGATAAACCTCCTCATTTATAATTTCATTACAAGTTGATAATCTTGGCATGGGATCAGAACCCATGTGTCCTGTGAGGGAACTCTGTCCAGCATGCTGACTGGCGCGTTTACCCTGCATGCTTTGCATCATTCATTACTCTTGTGAATAATTGATGCGTTCTTTATTTTTAATTGCAAGTGTACAGCATGACCTTAATGCCCGCTGCCTTGATAGGACAGAAGCAACAACGCACAAGTTCAGGACACCAATCTGAGCTGGAATAGTTTCCATGCACCTTTAATTCAGTTCAGATATAATTCAAAGGCACTTTCTCCACCTTATTCAAATGAGACATTAAAAATCACACATTGCAAAATGACTGCATGTCGGATATAGTTTCTTTTCAGTCCTATCCCGTCATCATCTGCCTCTCTCTCCTTCCCTGACCCTGTTTTCTTAATCTGGCAACCCCTGCTCTCAATTTGCGAGACAAGGTCGCATCACCAAATCAGTTTTCCAGGAGCAGACAGACGCCCCGCATGCTCGCAAAGATACAGACACATGATAAATGCGCGTTTGCCTTCGCTATCTAAGCCCATATACATATGAAGTGCTCGCGCATATGACTGCTGTTGATTAATCAATTGGGTAAAACAAATTTTTACAACGGCTCCTCCGGGGGCGTTACCTCAGGCGCTATACGATCTGCATAAATCATAAATCAGACCAATCTGATGATTGCAGCAGGGGCAAACCCTGCCCCTGCACTGCCGGGCCTGGTTACTTCCCTCCCCTGAAATGCATAATAACAGTAATGATAATAATAATATGCACAGCAAGCCCAGCTCATAAATACTGAGATCAATCTGGCTTGAGAGAGGGGACAGATCCATAAAAGGAAACCCCTCAAAGTGGGTGCAAGCGTGTGGCCTGCCAGTGTTTGTGTGAGTGCCACGGAGAAAGAGAGAGAAAGAAACAGACACATTTATCCTGAAGAGGGCCGGGTGACCCCTCACATGCATATTTTGCTCATTTGTATGTGTGATTGTGTCCCCGTGTGCATTTGCGTGTCCTCCCATTGTGCATGAGTGATGACTCGGAGCAACTGTGACCCCCCGCACCTCAGCCTTCCATGCATATAAAAACAGCCCAGTGCTTTCATATCCTCGTTTAATGACTTGCTCCAGTGAAAGACCATTAATGTAATGACATCACACTGGCCATCTCGCACCACACGCACGCACAAACGAAGCTGGCTTAACTGTGAGCCGTGATGTTCTCGTCTTAATGAACATCGAATTAAAAGGAGAGGTGAAATGCTTTTTTTTTTTTTTTTTCGTTGCTGTGCCTGTGCGTCTTCATTAAATCCTTCCAGGAGATCTTTGTGATGGTTTGTCTGTGCATCTGTATGTGTGAGTCAGTTCGAGTCGGGGTGTGTGTGTGTGTGTGTGCGTGTGCGGCTGCAGCTCCATCTTACTAATTCAAGGACAGTTCCTAATGCTTTTTTTTTTTTTTCGTTGCTGTGCCTGTGCGTCTTCATTAAATCCTTCCAGGAGATCTTTGTGATGGTTTGTCTGTGCATCTGTATGTGTGAGTCAGTTCGAGTCGGGGTGTGTGTGTGTGTGTGTGCGTGTGCGGCTGCAGCTCCATCTTACTAATTCAAGGACAGTTCCTAATCATGCAGAGTGAATACATGAAGACACGTGTGTATTAACCTCTTGCATATTTATGTCATGGACACACACAGACACACACACGCTGACTACATACAAGCAATTTGTAATATTGAATAGCTGACACAGTGAGATTTCATTATTGACAGTGTGACAGCACAGTCATGCAAGGTGGTGGTGCTATTGATAAACACGGCGTCGGCCTGTCATCCGCACTCCCTCATCCGGGCTGATGTAACTCGGTGCAAAAAAACAGGAGATCCAAGGCCACCGCTGATGACATCATAGCTACCACGGGGGACTGAGGACACCCAGTGAGGGGGCTTTTCCTCGTGCTCTGACACTTCACTGTCAGAAAAACATGTTTTTTTTTTAAATCTGACACCATGAAATGACACACACAGACTGTAAAGGACATATAGAAAGGTGGATTTTATTGAGCTTCATAGACATACGGTACAAGATTTATAAATTGCATAGATTTTGGATACTATAAGTCATTTAGTCATTTAGGGTTTTCAAAACATCTGGTATATTATTATTCATTCATAACATACACTGACACACACATGTTTATGAACTCAGCGCCCGGACAGACGATACACACACGCACGTTCGCGAAATCAAAATTAAGTGATCAAAATCCCTCCTCCCAAGCCGTCAATGAAAATTGATGTTATTCTATTTACGGAGATGAAACAACATTAAAGTCAGTGCTGCATCATTAACAGTTCATAATTCTAATCAGCGGGCTAATACAGCTGATAGACTATACCCTGCAGGACACCATTCCCCCATGGTGGCAATTATCGCAAAACACCCAGGATCAACATGCCCACTGCACGCACACCCCCACGCTCGTAAACACACTCACACGCACCAGCCACAACATTTTTGTCCCTCCAATTAGAATTTTTAATATCCCGGTTGGTGTTAATGGAGATTAATGGCGAAATCGCCCTGGTGTATTCCAACGTCGTCTATTATCATTCCAGCCTTGAGTCCCAGTCCGTCCTAATTACATCCTCAAAATGCCCTCCGCGCCACAACCCCCCACATCCGAAGATCAATCAATAATTTTAATTTTCGTATCGCCCCCCCCCCAGATCCCCCTCCATACCCTCGTCCTCTGCTTTTTCGCTCCTGTCTTCCGTGTCCATGCTCATCGATGGTGGTTCCAAGAGAAAATCAAACGCCACAGAGTGAAAGGCTGATGGGTAATTACTCGTCTCATCTGCAGGCCCCCTTTGATTCCTGCGTTTTGTTTGTCCATTTGTTCGGTCTCTCGTCCCCCTTGTTTCTCTCTTGCGCTGGCTACGTCTTTCCTCCCTCGCCCTCTCTCTGTCTGGCGAGTGGGGGACGCCTTCCACTCTTTCCCCCCTTCTCGTTGCGTAATTAGCATGCAGATATGCATCGTCTGATTCGCAAGTCGAATCGCCTCCCTGTCCCCCCTCTCTCTGCGGCTCTGCTCCATTTTGGGGCTCTGATTGTTCTTATTCAAATAGGGTGTTTGATTTGGATAAACCCCCCCCACCACCACCACCACCACCACTACCCTGTCTCCCTCCACTCTGCCCAAACACTCACACACACAGCATATGAATTACATTCCTCATTATCTGCAGACAGCAGAGCTTCGCCCAATCTAGCCCTGCTCCCAGCTCTGCTGCCAATCATGCAAAATAAGTAAAACATGAAAAATTAAACACATTTTCAATTGTCTGGCCGTTTCCAAAACACGCTGGATGTTGTACAGACTGCCTGAGCGTCTTTTCTCTGCAGGTCCCCATGTACCCACCTGCCAGTTACATCCAGCACACCTCAGCTGCAGGTTTCACATCACGTGTGCTTTTCGTTTTGGTGTGAAAGCCTCCTCGTTGGTACACCTTCACACAGACAAGAAAACTGTGCAATATGTGTTTTGCAACCCCCCCCCCCTTCTCTCTGTTTTGCAACCCCCCCCCCCCTTCTCTCTCTCTCTCACACACACACACACACAAAAACCACTCTTTCTCTCCCTCACCCTCTCGTTCTCACACACAGAGCATGTCTGCCGGTGCAGGAAGATGTTTGCTCAGCACATTTCAATATGAACATCATAATATTCTATCTAGCTGCCATCCGTTTCCTTGTCATAAACCAACACGAGCCAGCAGTTTTTTTTTTTTATTCCTGAACACTCTGAGACAAAAATCACATTAATTTTCTGACTAAAAGTCAAATGTCATAGTGTTGAAAGGAGGAGAAAAAAGGAAAAGGAAAAGACGCAGGGTTGCTACATCTATTTTTGATGGCTATGAAAAAGGATATGCCAAGAGTCAATATCTGACCTTTGCCACGTTGCATAAATGGGGGTCAAATTGGAGGCCAGACCTCTATCTTTCACTCTCATTTTGCTTTAGGCTCTAGTACATACTGGAATATCTCACGCCAATGCATGCACTGAAACGTTAGATTATCATCACTCCTGTACAGAGGGTTGATGGTAAGTCCTCTGGCCCCGTTGAGCCAATATGGCACCAGTGCAACACTGCGGGGTGGTCCGGGACTGTCCTGCTCACACTAACGCACGCGCTGCAACAAGTGTTAGTGCACGGCGCGGCGTCCCTGTGTCGACATGTTTTGGTAGCGTTGGCACCAGGCCAACTTTGCCATCTGTCTCCTCTCCCCCTTTCCGTGTCTCTCCTCCTTCCTCCTCCTCCCCCTCCCCCAAGCCAATCTGCTCTACATTTGCTATCATTACGTGCCTGCCATCCTTATGGCATATCAGAGGCAGGCGCCAGGCACCCTGTACCCCGCTCTCTCCTCCTCCTCCTCCTCCTCCTCCTCCTCCTCACGCCCTTCTCTCCACGCTCCCATTTCCGCGCCCACTTCGCCACAGAGTTCTCCAAAGGGTCCAGGTGGCATCTTGCCCCGCTTTCCTCGCAGAGCCGGGGCAGAAAACAAAGACGCGCTGGAAATTGAACAAAAAAAGCCCCCCACGAAAAATGAGGATATACTCCTTTCCACATCCTGCTCGGAGCCTGCTGTGCTTCCTGTGCCCACAGGCTTGGTATTGGTTTGTTGTTGTTGTTATTGTTGTTGTTGTTGCTGCTGGTTTCCTTGCTGCTCCCTCCTCTGGATGGTTTTCTGCTGCTTAAGCAAAAAAGAAAAAAAAAAAAGGCTGAGAAGTAAACCCTTCAAATCTTGGAACTTCCCCCCTGGCTTTGGTGCTATTGACGGGACACTGGTACGTCTCATATGCCCACACACACATGCACACGCACGTAGATGCTGCAGTGTTTCTCTCAGAGCTCCCTGCCACCTCGTCCGCCCGCTGCCTCGAAAGAACTGGGAATACCATGGGATCTACCAGAGACTGACTCACACATACACACAGACACATGCCGGATTTAATACGCACGTGCACTCGCCGGTCGTATGAGGCTGCAGGAAAGTGAATAATCAATTGAGTATTGATTTCTTGTAAGATTTTGTAAATTTCAAAGGCAAAGACAAAGAG
This sequence comes from Pseudorhombus dupliciocellatus, assembly GCA_016785235.1. Taxonomy (NCBI): domain Eukaryota; kingdom Metazoa; phylum Chordata; class Actinopteri; order Pleuronectiformes; family Paralichthyidae; genus Pseudorhombus; species Pseudorhombus dupliciocellatus. Next base: position 1,235,676 of record JAFBJW010000068.1, read on the forward strand.
GGTAGCTTAAGGAGAGCCGCCGCGAGCGAGAGGAGGCGCAAATTAGCCAATAAACACAGACGGGGGAATAAACGAAGGTGAACAAACGAAGCGCCCGTCACTGCGATATGCTTCCGTTTTTTTTTTTTTCCTTTTTTCGCTGTTTCTCTATTGTTTCTACGTGCCCCCGCCGATGAATTAATGCTGCATGCGACAATGGTTTCCTGTGGAGACGAAGATGGGCGACCGAGGGTTAAATGCAAAGGCTGCAGGAGGAGAGAGAGAGTGACTGGAGGACTTGGTAATTAGGCAGCCGGCAACACACGTCTCATCAGTATGTGGAGTATGCAAATTGACCGGCTGGCTCTTTCTTTTTGTCACGGATCAGAAGGCAAGAGCTGCGGAGAAGAATTAAGAGCCATTATTCTACCCAAGGAGAGGCTGATATATGCAAACGAGGGGGAGGAGGCGGAGGAGAGCAACGCACACTCTGTAACCACAGAGATATACAATGGACTCTACTGCTAAGGACAGTCAAATACAATCACACAAACACACTTTTATTCTCCCTGACACTCTGGGAGATTGTTCTACATTGGCGCTGGGAATAGCGAAAGAGAAAACGACAATCAGACATGCACCTTCATTCCCCATTATGCCTATCTCCGCATATTGATAGGCTGCCTCGTGGATGATAATTACCTTTTGGAATATCGAATCGCGAAACGAGCCCCGGAATGAAGGAACAAGAAGAAAGAGCGGGGAGAAAAAAAAGAGAAAAGAGCGGAGGTATGCAAAGGCGCTAATGATATTCACAGCACTGACTGTGTGTCATCTGCATGATGACAACGGCCAATTATAATGAACCATTGGCTCCCCGCCACAGATAAGTAGGAGAGAGAGAAGCATCTGGGTGAAGAGGAGGGGGAAGAAGTTTCCTGTCCGCTTCTTCTTAATTCCCCGTTCACATTTGCAGATTCTGCGTCGCGTGGATTTACAGTAACGATGCGTGTTGAAGAAGAAGAAGAAAAAAAAATGACAACCTTTCCTGTCCCGTGAATGGAATAAAGGCCACAGACGATGAGAGTATCCCTCCATGTCGGATTTATGGCTGCGAGTGGTATTCCATTGCCACGTTGCTCAACTGGGCTTTGGTTCTGATGGCACCCTCTCTCCGGTGTGAAACCTGGCTGCCTGAGGAGCCCAAGAATCTGTTGGAAAACATACCAGCATACGTGCACGCGGCGGCATCGTTCACAGTGCCGCCCTCTCCCCGTCCTCATCACGCTACAAAATGACTCCCCATCACCGTTTTGCATATTTGCATGCTGCCCCGCCTGCCACAAAGGACTAAACAGCCGTATGCAAAACAGTCTGGTATCCCCACTTACATAGCGATGAGATGAGCTGTGTGAGAAAGAGAGGAAGAGGGGGGGCGGGAGCTGGGCAAGGGTAGAACATGATGGGGGGGGGCAGGAGGGGCGAGGGCCACAGGGGAGCTTGTTGGCACTAAAAAGGGGCACGTGTGGTGATACCACTCCGACTGTGTGATGACAGAAAGGGGCGGGTGTGGGAAAAACAGAGGGCTGGAGGGAGGGGAGGATGTGAGGGCGGGAGGAGGGGGGGAGACGAGGGCATGTTGGCACTAAAAGGGGGCACGTGTTGCCGGCGGAGGAGGGGCAATGTGGGTGGGCGACGTGCAATGGGAGGTTCAGGGAGACGGGGGGTTAGGAGGGGGCGCGGCAGGGGGTGGCACTAAACACAAATGAGTGTCTAAAGAGGAAGGTTTTTCAGATTGAGGGGCCACCTGCATTAGGGAGGAATGTCACCCCCATTAGAACAGAAGACACACAGCCAATCTGTGCACACACACACACACACACACACCTCTTATCACATCTCAGGGGAATATGCCAGGAGGGGGTGTGGCCGCCATGCCTGTGACGAAGCCATACCCACGTGTGTTTCTGCAGGGGTGCCAGCGATGTGTGTGTGTGTGTGTGGCGCGTACATGCATGCATCTCGTGCACGCTCACGCGCCGCCCATTTGCACTTTTTTTGCATACGCAGATAGATCAAGCAGCCCCGTCGCCGCCGCAGACCTGGCACAGAGCCAGAACCACTCACGCTGCGTGCCGCCTGTTAGTGCACGCTCTCAGAGGGAGTTTTGGTCGAGCGATGCTTTTTGTGTGTCACTTTGAAGGAACGAGTTGTATCTCACTCTCTTGTATATACGGTTTAAAACATTATAGACGACTGTCTAGTAAAAGCACAGCCAGTGTCCAAGGCCAGTCGTTATTAACTGAGCATCCTGTCTGCTGACAAATGCACAACCAGAAAAAGTTGCAGTTTCCTACAAACTTAAGGCTTCTTTCTGGGTGAAGTAAATTTTGTTAATCGATATGTATACTTTCACTTGTTTTTCTGTTTCTGCGGGGTCTTAAAAGGTCCAGCATTCAGCTCATGAGAATCTCTGGCCTTTGAAAGTCTTAATTACTTCAGAATACCGTGTACCTGTGTAGGTCTGTGTTTTGTCAACAGTCGTTTAACGCCACTTCCATGTTCAAGGTTAGTTTGTTGTTTGGCGACAGGCATACTTTGTAATGTCCATCTGCTGTAACTGTATTTCCATGATGCAGTTATATTCACGTCATAAAACTACAAAGACAAACCATGAACTACCTGCAAGCCACAGATTTGTGGCAGTTCGTTCTTGCACGGCTGTGTGAAAGACGATGGAAACCTGGAGTCTGTGATATGGTGGCATTGAGGTCATTCTCTACTCTGACACCACTAGTCTAAATTGAGGGGAAGTGTAAGTAGTTCTGGGATGTATCTGTTGTACTTGGCAATAGATTTGAATTGCATCTTAAACTGAACTTGTTGAAAGCTCATCAATGGTTTTCTAGACAATTAATTTCACTGTTATTGTTTGTTCTGACTTCCACAATAAACTTTGTTGTTCAGCTGCACAAACGATGACCGGAGGCCCTGTGTGTTTACCCAGCGTGTTCATTTAAAATACAGGTTCCTGTCCCTCTGAGGCCGAGATTCAAGACGAGCTCTGTCGCGAGCTGCACGTGCGGCTGAACCTTGACCTTGATGACCAAACGCCAAATGGGTTTGGCTCCAGTCAGAAGTTCACGTTCGCCGTCTCGAAGTCATCCATTGGTGAGGCGATTAGATTATTTTCACATTCGCCTCCAGTTTAAGAGCGATAGTAGTTTCACATGTCCTTCATGAGATGCAAGCCTATAGCTCTCAGCCTCGCTAAGTGAATCATCAGTGGCAGTATCAAATTACCCTCAACAGAGACCAAAGGTTACTTAAAGGCCTTTTAGTCATCCACGCTGGCACGCCAGCTAATTTACAGCAGACTCATTAGAGCAGCATTAAACACAATTTCCTGCCGACAAATTTCATTTGGTAGAAAAATCATTACCATGGCAATAATAAACAAGTTTATACAGTAGTAGCTAATGGCGGTTTGAGTAACCTAATGTCATTAGCAAACCCTACAAATAGCAACAGTGCCTTAGCGACTGTGATCAAGGCTTTAGTTTAACGTGGATGTTGACATGACAAGTGTTAAGATTACTTTGGAGTTTTTATTACTTTCTGTCCCCCCCTACCCCTCTCTCTCTCTCTCTCGCACTCTCTCTTTCTTTCTTAAGCTTTGTCTTGGACCAGGACTATGACAGTAGAAATATAATGTTTCATAACTGTCAGTGCACAGGGTTGTGCGTAGCCCCGGGTTGCTGTGCTGAACAATAAACTATAATTTGATAGATGAGAAATTACAGCGGTCCATCTACTGTGCAGGGCCCTCACCCCGGGCAACGCAATACCGCACCAGATGATGTGTCACATTTCTCTGAGAAAGGGAGAAAAATGAAATTATTCTTTTATGCTTTGTTAATAATGTCTGCCTGTGTTTTGAATGTAGTAACCCTGTTTGCTTTAAGTAGATAAACTAATACAGCAGATGGATGTGAGGCCTCTCGTTTGCGCCGCCAATTATTAAAGGCCCTCGGTCCTTTGCAGTGTGGGAGGCGCTGGCAGGAGCGCTAAGTCCACGTGGCGGATATGTGGTTGAGCACGCCACAGATTCAGTGTCTGCTCCACACACACACCGCCACCTCCTCCTCTCTCCCACAGCTGGAGAGGCAGTTGATGGTCGATATGCCTCATAGGTAGCTGGCTCCACCTTAGTTAGCCAATGCGTTTTCCATTAGGGAATGTAAATGTCTTTGAGTGCGTATTTAACTGGAGATGAAGCGCTGCGCACGCGGGAAGAGGTAACACGTTTGAGGAGTGATGGGCTGCTATTTATCATCGCTGTTGTGTAAGCTCCCGCTTCGTGATTTCACCACCACGAGGGTCACCGTGAAGTGTGTTAGGTTTACTGTGCCCACATCTCACAAGAAAAGAAGAGCCGGCTCCCTCCCTCTCCCTCTCGCTCTCTGTACAGTGAGACGCACAAAGATGTTTATGCCGTTAAGAACGTTACATTTTCATTACGTGTTTGAAAAGCTGCAGCCAACAGGCACCAGCCTAATGCCGCCCCTTTGTTCTGCCGTGTTGTGCATCTTGTTGGACAACAGCAGCACGGAAGTGGACGGAGGAAACAATTTGTCCTCTTTTTGAAGCCGCTGAGGCTCACATCCTCAGAAGGTGATGTCATGTGAAATGAATGGCTTTTATTCCTCAGTAATTTTACGATCTTGGCATGATACCTTATATCCTACCCCTTTCCTATTAAGGAGCTAAACCCCCACCAACCCCTTCTCTCTCTCTTTTTTTTTAACAAGAGTGATCTGATAGATCTTCAGAAAGATGTTTTTTTTTCTTTCCTCTCTTCCCCCCTTTGTTCTGGTCAGTGGGCTCATGCAATGTTTATTAGATTAAAAGTCAGTCTCCGCGACGGGAGAAAAGGTGAAAGAATGCAAAACACAAAAGAGAAGCCTAGCGCAGGCTCCGGCACTGCTTTCTCTGCTGGTCTTTTTTTTTTTTTTTTATTACAAATTGAGACCAAATCACTTTGGAAGGCACCAGAGAGAGAGAGGTGGGGGCAGATTTGTCTGTGATTTAAAGCAGCAGTATGTATTACAGCATTTATGATCAGAACTTGCGTCTGTGTCTGACAATTAACTTGACTCCAGTTGGTTTTATGGCCGGATTCAAACAGGGACTGTGTTTCATAGTGATGATAGAGGACAGAGTGGACATAAATAAGAATATACATATGTGGAATCCATAAAGTGTTGCCAAATGGTTTATATGGGAAAGGGAAGTTGGGGTGGGAGAGTTCATCCTCCACATCTGAACTGTCACTGCAGCTTTTATGATATACAGCATTAGCGGGGGTTGACGAGGTCTGGTGCTGCATATGTGCCTGGCTTTTTTTTTTAATGTGACCAAAATGACCCGAGCACACTGAATAGCTCTTTATACGTCTCTGTGCCATAAACTGGGTTCTATGAAATTAGACCAAATTCACAAATAAATGCACGATGCAGTGCATTAGAGCCCGACAAACAACTAATGTCAAGGCATTAAACCAGGTGGCTCTAAGTGATTTTTTTATGATCTTTAATGAGTTGAAAACCTCTATTACCACATTAAAAACTCCATATATACATCCCTGATTGCAGCCTTTACTTTATGACCCTGTTTAAAGGCAGCCTATCTAAATATTTAAACCAGTGTTGAGCCGCGTTTACCATCGTTTCTTCACAGACATTTCTATTTGCATGTAGGAGATTTGGGAGAAACGTTAGTTATTGTCGGGCATTTGTTACTAAAAGGTCTTTTCCAATAAGCCCCGTCCGCCTCACCTCCGCCTGTTTTAGGATTCAAGCGCCGCAGGAAGTAAAGTGTTTTTTGTTACCATAGCTTCCAAATATCCTCTGTTTATTCAAATGTGTCGTGTCATAATTCCCTTTGTCTATACCCTGATCCAATCAGCCATGTTAACAAGAGCTCGTGTCACAACTGAGCCGGTTCATTCTGCTTTACATTCTCCAGGATGCCTCTCGACAGAACCCAGAAAACAAGCAGGCGCTCGATGGTCAGATTCAGAAATGGGTTTTTGCGAAAAACACCTTTTATTACATTTACTTCAGTTGAGTCTATTACTCATCATAAATATATTTGAATAAGTAATAGACTATAGAGTAATAGACAGGTAATAGGTTGTGTAGATAATGAGCAGGACAACAAGAAAGTCAGACAGAGAGTTGCCTAGTGTCCGTGAACCATCATGTGATGTGTGTTTCCACGTGTAAGTGCAGAGTTTTTTTTTTTGTTTTGTTTTGTTTTTGAATGCTCATCTAAAGCAGACTCTTGCTTCTCGCCATCGCTCCTTCTGCCTCTCTCTCTCTCTCTCTCTCTCTCTCTTCGGCTATCAGCTGCATCGTCCACCTTTCATCAGTCCAGACCATTGATCCTCCGCCCGGCAGGGGGTCCTTTCAGTATGCAGCCTAATGTTCTCATTATGTGTCCTGCATGGTCCCTTTCGCTGATGACTGGCTGATTACCATCTCATTAAGAGACATGGCCAGGCAGGGGAGAGAAGGACCTGTCACAGTTTAAGGAGCTCATCAGAGCACAGAAATAATACATGCTACAGGCCGCAGCCGCTTCGTGTCATGATGATACCTGAGGGAAAATGATTTCTTTATCTGGGAAAACAGGGATGTAGGGCCCGTACTGTGAAATATGAGCTGGAAATATTATGGATGTAATATTTTTACATCTCTGTGACGCAGATTCATCACGTTAATTGTGGTTGTAGCTTGATTGCGTTTTAGGTGGGACCACACTTTCCTCATTAAGTGATTATCGGAATTTTGATTTATTGTTCCCTGAAAGCTCTGATCATAAAAGATTGAAAAGAGTCCGTCAATCATCTGCCAGGAAGTTAATATGGAACAATTATAGGCTCAGAGCCGCTCTGTTTGATATGTCAGGTCTTACTGAAGTGAATAGATAAGAAAGGGCAGAGTTGGTCGGCCACTGACATTCAAACATTGAGGTCACATTCTAAATGCATTTTTATTATTGTACCCTCAGTAAATGCTTTTACCCAGACCAAAGATTTCCATACCAGACAATGGCTGTGTCAGCCAAGTGCAAAATCCAAATTTACTTCTTTTTCTTCCCCACCCATTTACGACATCTTTACAGGAAGTTACGTGACAGTACGTCCTGTAGTTTTTGCATAATTCTGTGTCCTAGTTGAAAACACGACTTCCTGGTGGAAGTAACAAAGCGTTGTGGTGTTACAGAGACGTCCCAGCCTCTCCACACGTTACAGAGCATGTTTGTTTGGCGATGACACAACAAAAAAACCACATCATTGATGTATTTTATCAATGAAAAACACCGTTTTGCAGTATTAACCAGATCAAATGTTGATATTTAGCAGTTTATCAGTTAATTGTGGTTCTTGATTCAAGGTGTGTGGACAGCTTTATTCACCACATTTGTTTGTGTGTTTCTCCTTGAGTGTGAGAGTGTGTGTGTGTGTGTAAGTAATTCCGGGTTCTATGTTGTGTTGGGAGGCGGGCTGAAAATCCCAAGGTAATCTGAAGCACAAAGGCAATGTCATTATAGACATGGGGAGGCATTATTCTAAAATGGCAAGTGATGCAGTGCTGAGACAGTAGATAAGGTGAAGGAAAATGTGGAGGAAGGAGGAGAGAAGAGAGTGAATGCTTGAATTTGTCATGGAGAGATAAAAACAGGCTCGGGCCAGGCTGGAGGATGCTGTGATAGGGGCCCTCTTCCCTTCTTCCCTCCCTCCCTCCCTCTCACTCTACCCTCCTCACTCCGTTCCTGAGGTTTATCTGACATACGATGAATGCAGCAATTTTATATGAATAGACAAAGGAGCGGTGACATGCAGCCTCACTCTGACGATTGACCTTGAAGGAGACGAAGGGAAGGAAGGGAGGAAAAAAAAAAGGGAGGAGGGAAGGAAGAAAGAGCCGAATGGCCTTGGTCGTTTGTGCCTCTGTCTGGCTGCTGCAACTCTCTTCATGTTATCTTCCCTATCCAGCTAATGTGAGACAATGCAATGTGTTTGTGTAGGCGTTTCTAAAGTGGCTGTTGAATTATGCTGCTTTTATGTATGATGTGAAGATTAAAGAAAAACACAACTATTTAGTCCTTCGCTGATTTAAAATGAAAATTAATGACAAGTAACAGAGCTATGCCTATGACGAGGCCTATTAGCCTGAGATTCATCAATTCACATTCAATGTCACGATGAAAACAAAGTCAGCACGCCCATAAATATCAGTCATGTAAAATCTGCTGATGGTTCCGTTAACAAATCGCACCATGAAATGACTTATGAAGGAATAAGGAAAAGCGTTTCAGCTAAAGTAAAACAATGGAAGACAGAAGGTGGACAGAGGACAGCGTGCTCAGTGGAACAGGAGGATTATGGCCGCAACTAAATCTCAACCTCTGCAAAATCCCAGTACTTTTAACCCAAGACAGCAGCTGCTTGAAGTCACCTGTGTGTGTGTGTGTGTGTGTGTGTGTTGAGCTTAACACAACCTGGCACACCTAAACTTTGTAGTCCGTGGCTGCACGCTGAAGTGAACGGGGTCATACGTGGCCCACAGCTGGCGTCTGCGCTCCTGATGGGACGTAACCCGCAGCACGGTCGTGAGTTACGACCCGATCAATTAACAGATGTGTTCCGACGTCGCCGTGCAAACAGCGAGTTGTCTCTCGGCTGCGATGGGAAAGACAGACCAAGAACAACGACCAGATCTGTCCGAACTCTCCCGGGCTGCATGTTAGTAATTTCAAATGTCAGTAATTCTCCGTGTCACCCACTCAGTCTAAAACAGGAAAGGAGTAATTTCACTTATTGGGCTAAAGATCAAATATTATTTCAATGACAATATGGAATATTTAGCAAGACAAACCCTGTGATTGGAGGAAACATTCATAGTGACACACAAAAATTACCCATGACCTCCAGGTGTTGCTCACTCTCAGAGAGTGACTTAAAAATTGTCGATTGTATTAATAGAAAAATAAAGACAGACAGTGAAAGAGAAATCAAACTTACAAGTGTTGTCACTTGAGAAATTCATTAGTGTAAACTATTATGAAAATCAATCATATGTCTGCGAAGGTGTCTCATCTCAAATACAAGTCATCGATTAAATTCATACATATAATCAATAGAGAACAATAACATAAGCTCATATTTGATCTCAAACTAGTGCAGCCAATTCAGCTGTTGCTTTCACTTTATTCTTTAAATCAACATTTGCATCTTTTTATATTCAAAATGAGTTTCACATCACGACAAATACTTCATTTCATTTTTTTTTTTTAAGTTATATTTTTGAACATGACTTCAACTTCTTAGTCTTTGCCCAGAAACTGCTACTCCACGATCAGATTCTACTGTCACACAACACAACACAACACGCTGCTGTTTTGCATGCATCAGTATTACGGTGATTAAGCGGGGACCGTTGCATTGGACACGCCACATCCTGCGCCGCAAATTGACCGGTCGAAGGTGATGTGGAGAACATGAGCGGGCCGCCTCGTAGCAGGTGTGTGACTCTGTCCAGACAGTGATCTTTTAATCTGCTAATGTGAAGGGAAGAACAATCCCACATCTGGAAGTTTTACTGCTCCGTAATTGCGGCGCTGCGAGCGAGCGAGCAGCCCCCTGAGCCTGGGAGAGAAAGAATGACCTGCATTCAGCTCCCAGCACAGACAGACGCGATAACATTTAGAGGGGATGAAATTTGTGTTAATTTCAGATGACTTGCCTTTTCCAAACCAATTTGGTTTTCGCTCTGTTTGTTGACGTTGCCTTTAATGTGACGACTGTGACGTGCATTTCCACAACAGATGGATTAATGTTTTCTTTTCTCTTTAAACTTTTTTCCCTCTCATTTCATTCCACCCCCCCACCCCCCCTCCACTCTCTCTCTCTCTCTCTCTCTCTCTCTCTCTCTCTCTCTGTTGCAGGATTTCATCTAGACAGGTGCTTCCTGTCCGGACTTTGACGTAAAATTAAACACAAGTCCAGATGTAAAGTGTGTGTGTGTTAAAGCGTGTGTGCGCATGCACAAGAGAAGTCAGAGAAAAGCATGGTTCTTGTGCATGTCACAGTTAGAGAAAAAAGTCAGATGGACAGAAGTAGAGACGGGCCGTGAAAGAAAATCTGCAGCGAATGTATGCCTCTAATTTCAATAAGCTGCTTTCTTTGAATCGGTTCGTCTTAAAATTGAAGCACAGCTCAGGGAAATGATTCCTTTCTTGGCTACTTTTGTGTTTCTTCCCCTTTGATTTTCACCTGTTGTACAAAAAATAAAATAATGTCCTTTTCAGAGAAGCAGTTCAAACCATCGGAGCGTTTTTAAGCATTAACTTCTGTATATCACAAACACAAAAACACCCGCTCCTTTAATTAAACGCAGTCGTCTTAGAGAGGTGCTCTCCTGTTCTTCCTCCACTTCTCTCGTCCTCGTCCTGAATGGAGAGAGCGGAGAAGGGAGAGAAGAAAGAGAAGGAGAAATGGAAAGGTCATGAGTGATGGATGCTTTGTGTGTGTCTGTCATTCCCAATTACTGAACTTTGCCTCTTAAAGCGTCGCTCAGATGCATTTCTCATTTCTGTCTTTCTGACTGATGAAGAGCAGGCTCTGACTGGGGGCACTGTGTGTTTTAAACACCGCCTCACTAGTCATTCAGCATTTACTTCAGATACAACACACTGCAGCAGCTGCTCCGGCTCTGCGGCGTTCCTTCCTCCTTCCACAGATTTTTTTTTTTTTTTCTTGATTTGTATTCATTCTCATGTTCTTCTATCAAATGTATAGTTTCCCCGTGCTCAGGTCTGTTATGGTGCAACGCAAAGAAAAATGAGGAGATTACATATCATGTTTTTTTAAAGAACTGTTCAAAGCTGCAAAAATACACCGCAGGGAACACAGGCTTCGAGGGGGTGTGGGCTGCACTTTGATTCCGAGCTGTGCAGATGCATACAATACCTACTTCCAGCAACCACCTAGAAATGCAAACAGACTTTTTTAAAGCTCGTCTGCATCACGCTCACACGATGAAACCAGATCAAACCAAATATTCAAATCTTTTGAACAGATCGTAGGAAAGTCAAAGCCACCTGCGGGATAAAGGCAGAAACATAATTTTTCTGCACGTTTTTAGAGAATGACAGGCTATCCAGACAGCACACGGATGAGGGCCACTTCAGGCAATGATGCACTACTTCTGGCCGTCCTGTAGCCCGCCCAGAGCTTAAGTGGCCCACTTCTCAAGTGGCAACTGTGGGCCAAATATCCCAAAAACAAATGTGGGTTTTTTTTTTGGAAAACATGCAGTGCTTCAGGCCAGAGCCAACTGGCAATCTGGACCAAAAGTGGCCCATGTGCCAAAGGTGAATCACCTTTGGAACGTTTGGTTGACAGCCAGGTGCAACCGGAGCCCACCAAGCACCCAGGTGCAATTTTCCATTCAGTGTGTGACAGTGTGAGCCGAATCTGGACCAAAACAATTTTGCTTTGTGGGTTTTTCTTACCACTCTCTTTTTTTTTTGGTGAATATTTTCTATTTATACATTTTTTCACTTGAGAAAATGCTTTCATTGCCCCACATTTAACACAATGTGGGCCGTGCTGCTGCCTCATGTGGTCCCCCGTGTTGTTACGAGGGAGAGAGAAAGGGAGTGGAGGGACAGGTGCCTTGGCAGGCAGTTAGGTTAATCTCCCCTGTGCTCTGTCAGCCTCCTCGCAAACTTTAAAAAGTGTCATGTTGACTAGCTGTAGCGCGGTGACACTCCACAGGCATAGGAAGAGGAGGCGGGATGGAGGGAACGAGGGAGGGAAGCAGAGATTGAGACAAAGCAGGAGAAGCAGAGAGAGAGAGAGAGAGAGGGGGAGGGGGATAGAGTGAAATGTGTTGACTTCAAAAAAAAAAAAAAAAATCCAAATATATCCAGCGTTCGCAAAAAAACAACGATGCCTTCCTCGCTGCTGCGTTTCTTCACCTACCAACTGTATTAAAATCGGCCCCTGTTAATACATCTATTTTCGGCTCGTGAAAACCTCCCTAAGTGTCACGATAAAGGTGGAGGTGGTTTGTGAGGTCGGCCCGAGGAGAGCTTTACGAGACAAGCCGCGCTGATATATGGCTCGCAGAGACTCCATTAAAACCCTGGACCTGCGCCATTTGGGAAAATGGAGGTCACTCATGCTAGGGTCATGTGACATCTATAAAATCAAACTTTTTTTTAAATATCTGGTCGTATATCACCTTTTTTTTTTTTTTTCCTGGCTAATGCTTGAATCTTAGACAACTGGGCCAGGGTCGAGGATGATCGTTTTTCAAAGTGTGTGTGTGTGTGTGTGTGTGTAGGGAATGCTCAGTTTTTGATAAATGTACCATATCAGATCTGCAGAGGAGCATGAGAGGAACAATCGGCAGTTGGTATTGCTGGAAAGACAAGAACAGGTGTGCAAAGGCATGGTCGGCAGGCCCCCCCCCCCTTTTCTTTTTTTCTCCTTTTCTCCCTGTGTCTGTCTCTCCTTCCTCGCGCTCCATCATTCTCTTTTCCTCCATTTGTCATGCTCAGCCTCTCATAGCCCCCCCCCCCCCTTTTCTTTTTTCTCCTTTTCTCCCTGTGTCTGTCTCTCCTTCCTCGCGCTCCATCATTCTCTTTTCCTCCATTTGTCATGCTCAGCCTCTCATTTCATCCGTCTCCACAGGTAACCTAATTAAAATGACTTCACGCTTTCTCCCTCACTCACCTTACTCGTATAATTGTCTCCGTCTTTTCTTATTCCCGCTCACACTTGCGTCTAGAATCTGAAACTTATCCCCAACATAGTTCCCTTCTCCAGCTCCAGCATTTTTCTGCTCATACTGTACATACGTAAAAAACCTGAGCCTCGTGTTATTTACCATCACTTCTTCTTCCCCATATTCCTCTCTGGTTCTTCCCTTATCTTCATGTCTCTTTAAGCAAGAGTGGGTGTCCTGTCTGTCTGTCCATGGCTCCCCCAGCTCCCCAGGGTAGCATTTCCAGGCTTCATTTGTTTGAGGGCTTTCTAATCTGGGGACTGGGACAACCTCAGTCCACCGTGCCCTCGTCAATCATCCCCGCAGAGGAGCAGAGAGGAGGTGAAGAAGGAGTAGAGAGGAGGAAGAGGACTGGAGGTGATGGCATGATTAGTTATCTGTCCTCGCTCTCGCCCACCCGCCCCAGCGCCAGCGCCTGACTTTCCCTCGCTCCCATCCCTCACTCACTCCTTCAGCCTCTCCGCATCCTCCTCCCTTACTGTCTCTCCATCTATCTTACCCTCTTATCTCTCTCTTCGCCCGTTCACCTCTCCCGCATCCCGAAACGCTGGCCTGCGGCTCCCTCCGTCCCACCATCCGTCCGTCTATTTATCTATCAGTCTGATTGTCTGACCTCAGCCCGGACGGTGGTCCCTTTTGTGTCTGTGGACAAATGAGGATGACCTTTTATTGTAAAACAGACACCTATGGGGAGGGATGAAACCGCCAGTGTTTAAATTAACAACAACAGAGAGAGGAGCGGGAGAGGGAGGCCATTTCAAACAGAGAGAGGGAGTCGGACAGAGGGAGCGTGTGTGCAAAGTTTTTGAAGTTCTCATAATTATAGAACAGCGTTGGCGTCAAACTAGCATGGCCACTGTTCAATAATAAAGTCCCCCACATGGCTGGCAGCTATTGATGAACAGTGGTGGAACAGTGAGGAGCGGACCTCTTGAACGTGCCCCAGACCCATCACTATGGGTGCATGAATTATAAATGGTATTGACAGTGGAGGCCATAAGAGTAGACAGAGTATTATTGCACATGAAGGTCCATTCTGATTTTGATTATTTTTATTCCAGGGGGCTCACAAAAGGCCAGGAGACCGTTGGTGAATATTCTAAAAGGGCACGGGGCTGAGATGGGCTTGATGGCAGGCTTTGATTTCTGGCTAATAGCCACTTCAAACAGGCTGGGACGACCCGGAGACAGGGGAGGAAGGTGACACCGAGGCTAAAGGACAGAGGGAGACAGGATGCACAACAAAAAAAAAAAGAAAAAAAAAAAAGAAAAGGGAGGACACACAAACCACACACAAGGCATACATGTGTGATCGGGTGAAGCATTTGACTGGACAACCAGTTACAGTGCTGACACCTGGTCAGGGTTCATTTGTCCATTAGCAGCTTCAGTATTTAGCTTTCACTGGAAATTGGTAACATTTTTTTAAACGCCAGGCAACAATGCCTCCTTCCTCCTTCCTCCTCCTCCTTCCTCCTCCTCCTCCTCCTGGTACGTGCATATGTCACATCTGGTCTTAATGAGTCAGAGTTGTGGCTTTTGGGCCGTACAGAAAAATGGAAATGTTCAGATTTGTCGACAGCAGGTTTCAAATGGCGTCCTCATTTTGTCCATGCCTCGCGGAGCAGATAGATTCTGTAATTTTGGCTGCTGACATTTGACATTTAAAGATTTACTTCTTTGTCCCTGCTGATTGGATTTTATAAGCAGAATGTAACAGCATCCACCGTGATGGGCGACGCCACGCTATAAAATCCTGCATGTGCGCACTTAGGAGGGTGTGACATCTATACAACTAAGCATGAGTTTGCTTCACATGTTCATTCAAACATGCACGTGTGTGTGTGTGTGTTTGCGCAGACACACAAATAGACCTCATAACTTTGTGGATTAGGATGCTTTTGACATTTTACTCAATATCTCTTCCCAATCTCCCTCCTGCCCTCTCTCTCTCTGTGCACACACACACACTCATAAGCATGGAATCATGCAGACTGTCCTGTTGCCTTGGTGATCTTGAATTTCTTTGTCTGCTTTGGCCTGTCTGATCTAAAGGCTTCTGGGTAGGGAGTCAAAGTCTGGATTATAGGCTGAATTTAATATAGCAAAATTAATCTACCCCTGCTGCAACACACAGAACACAAACTCTTACACACACACAAATACCACAGTATAAATCTCCCTTAAGGTCCAGCTCCACCTCCTCTTCATCATAACTGCCTCTCATTCATTAGCCACACATAAACATGTCCACACACGCGCACACACACACACACTGTGATTGCCACACGACTCAGATGGCCTCCGCGCCACAGTCCCTCTCTTTCTCTTTTAATTACAAAGAATGGGCCTGGGTAGGTCACACACAACAAATCAATACCTCTAAAAGAAAATATTCAAATGTGACCTAGAAAACAGAGCCTGCACACCCATTTTATCATTGATTTTTGACACAAGGCGATTTAGTCTTTGAGAGAGTTTTTTTTTTTTTTTTGCTTGTTTTTTATTTTACTTTATTATTATTTATTATTTTTTTGCTTTGTGCCAAAACAGCATAAATATTTACTCCCAAAGATAAAGCGAAATGCCAGAGAATGAATATTGAGTTTGGAGGTAAGCATGTGTATATGATCCAATATCCATCCGAGGAGAGGGGCAATATAAATATAAGCATATTTGTTAGAGGCAGGGTCAATATCATAAGGTGGGTATGGTGCGTGCCTCTGAGGCTGCTTAGAGAGATAGTTTGAAATCAATGGTGAGTCTGGCACGCAGTTCATTGTCTGATTACTCCTCAGTTTCTTACAGCGACCTGATTCATTTCTTTGTCAGATTCAATCAGGGAAGAAGATCCTGTCTTTATTTTTATTTATTTTTTTCTATTATTACAATTGTGTGGGCAAAAAAGCACTCACAAAATATCGAAGCAATCTTTTTAAACACTTGGATCCTGAGGAGGAGGAATTGCTGAATAGCTGCTGCACTACTTTTTTTTTTTTCTTTTTTTCATATCACCCCAGTCTGCTGCTTCACACTCATGCCATGACACACTTTCACCAGGGAGCTGCCCGGTGCAGCCACAGACTCCCTGATGTTGACGACTGAGCAGTTTCGCCAGGGCAGCTGGGAGTTAAGCGCTCATCCGTGGATTTAAACTGCCAGATTTTCCTGCGTCTCTCGCCCCTACTTCTTCAACCTTTTGGATTCTGCCGCTGCCCTAAATAAAAACTGTTTTGATCGACTGATTCGATGTTTGGAATTTGATAGATACAGATACATTTATATTTATTGTATGTCGGTGTGACTGCTTGGTCGGATCCTGGAGAAAATTTCAATTTGCTTCTGGCCCAGATAATGATCCATGAGGTTCTCTGCTGCAGGAGTTAAGAACATTAGTAACACGGTGTCAAATCCAAACCATCACAAATGTAAAACATTTGTACCTTGAATATAAATATCGGCCAGTAGTGTTGATTTGTTGGTGTTTGGAGTGAGAACACACAGATTACTTTCTGTAATAATCTGCAAACTCAGCTGTTTGTGATGGCATTTACTCTGAGCTGTTTCCTCCTGGTGCCTCTACTCAGGTGCTCTGAACCTCGTATGTGTGTGTGTGTGAGAGCATCTGCGTGCGTGTACACGTTTTTTTTTTAAGAGTTCGGAGGTAGAAGAGGATATAAGCCTGGATTAAGTTCAGAGGATGATTTTTATCCTTGTAGGGGGTCTCTAAACGGTAAGAGATGTGGTGCAAGGTGACCCTATCTGGACACACACGCACACAAAGAAACAATCGTCACACACTCACATCGCTGGACACACAAACACATAAGCATATATCCACAAGGGCAAGGACGCGCAGGAAGAAAGGCCAGAAGAGGCATGCAATCATCACTCACTCGCTGATCACACACACAGACGCACACACACACACACACACACACACACACAGTTACACATACATACAGGTGTGTTGTGATCCACAAATAGGGATTATATAGTGCTGATGTGAGAGGTAAAATAAAGAAAGACGGCTCTGCCAAAGCTTCCCTCGCTGTCACGGCGATAACACTAACAGTATTGACACTGGATAGAATCACACCTTCAATAACATCTATTTCCTTTTCATCCTTTTTTTCCTCCTTTTTTTTTTTTTTTATTCCTACCCCCCAATTTTTATGTATCCAGTTAAGCTGTCATGAAAGAGCACGTGAAAGGCAGCAGCGGAGGAGCAGCCCGAGCACGTGGAATAAACATGGCAGCTCAATTAATTCGGCGGTCCTCTGCCAGCAGCGTGCGATTTGTTCACAGCTTCTTCGCGGTAAGAAAACGCTGCCATCGCACGACGCCTGATCGAACATCAGGTCGGCGTCGTGCCAGTAGAGAGCAAAGGAGCAGGTGAACGTTGGGGAAAAGGAGAACGGGAGAGAAATGGGAAAAAGGGGACAGGGGTCATTTCATCTTTTCATTTAACATAGGAGCGATGGCAGGGTTTGATGGAGGAGGTGGTCATTGTGGGATTTTCCTTTGTTCTCGGCCATTAGAGCTTGAGATAAGCTGTGGACGAGTAGACGGAATCTTTCACATTCAGAGACCGCCACCTCCTTCTCAGCGACTTCCTCCTCTCTTTTCTCTCCTCTTCCGCCCTCCCGCCCCCCCCCCATCTCTCTCTGCCCGTCATCGTCTTCCAGCGCTGCTTCCACGAGACGCTGATCAGATTTAGACCTTGGGAATGTAATTTCGAAGGGACTCTGTGAATATCCCACAATGCCTTGCATGACCTTTGCTTTGTTTCTGTCTGTCTCTCTGTCGTTTCCCCACCATGCCCAGGCTCACTCGCACACATGCCGAGGTTGCTTCTGTTTGTAGCGCGTTTGACACAAACTCAGCGCATTTTATTAAGAGAGAAAAGGATGCGGGAGCAGAACAAAGAAAGGAACAGAGATTACAGAACGCAGATAAAACAGGCAACACGGTGCA
This sequence comes from Pseudorhombus dupliciocellatus, assembly GCA_016785235.1. NCBI lineage: Eukaryota > Metazoa > Chordata > Actinopteri > Pleuronectiformes > Paralichthyidae > Pseudorhombus > Pseudorhombus dupliciocellatus. The sequence continues at coordinate 1,253,495 of JAFBJW010000068.1, forward strand.
AACTGGGTGTTTGCTCTTACAAGGGGGCCTTTGGGTCTCGACTCGTTCTTTGAGGGGAAGGTGTGGGCACAGATCTGATCTGAGGAGCAGGCACAAAAGTCTATTTTCTGACATGCTCACGACGTGTTGTGAAATAAAGTGCTCTAAGGGAAGAAGAACATCCTTGTAGCTCCCTTTTTGAGATGATAAGCTGTGCTCGGCGCATGTGAGGCTGCAGTAGTCGAGGAGGTTGCGTGTCCCCCACTGTCCGTTTGTTTGTAAGTTTACACAAAAACAACTCTGCGGATTTCCACAAACCCTGCTGGAAGGAGGTGGAAATTATCAGGGAGGAATTTAATTTGGTGTGGATTCAGATCCAGGAGATGGTTACGAATTCCTCATGTTCTCTCAGAACTGAACGTTGGTGCAGCTTGATTGAATGTAATGATTGATTAATTATTGAATCCATCATTGTCTCTATCTTTATTTTATTATAGTGATTCCCCCCTCGCAGTCCCTCCCCTTTTGTTGAGCCAATAACAAATATTAAAAAATATATAATTCTGACTTTTGTATCCGCCTTCATCTCGGCTTCTTTACATCGCAGACCAACCACCCCCCACCCTGCCTCTGTGGGATCCAAACAACTCCTCCATTCAGGGATGGTAATCAGGCAGTCACACACACACACACACACACACGCATGCAGAGTAATGGCAGTAAGTGATTAGGCTCACAGATGAGGGATCATTTTTGTCCATTTTCTGGGAAATGGTGATTGCTCCCAGCATTCATTAGCAAATCGGAGAGGTCAAAAGATTCAGAGGCAGCACTCTCTCCCTTTAAACCACCTTGCACCGTCCAAGATGAATAAAATTAGGCTGCAAATTAATAGACGCACCCCACAAACTAGTTCCACAGATGAAAACCGCATGCTGCCCAATCTGTGATGTTTCAGGAAAAGTTAGATATGTAAGCACCCCAAACCCAAATTGAAGGGTTAATTAAAAAACTAAAATATTAGCTTTTTAATTCTTTTTTTTTTTTTTTTTTTTTGCAGGAAGATGTGTGTTTGTGGCGCTGTTGTAGCACAGCACAAGAGCCCATTTGAATAGCGCCGTGTGCGAATCTATCATTGAAATGTGTAATCCCCGAGCAGCCGGGGAGCCGCGTGTGATGGAGAGCGCCCAGCTTCATCACAGCCTCCACAGGAGACTGGATGAGTCTGGGGCGAGAGAGACAGACTGAGACGTGGAGACCGAGCGGGAAGGAGGGGAGGAGGAGAGACACCATACTGACAGTATGAATGATACATCATATGATTGTCTTGGACAGAGCTGTTCGCTCTGACTGCCTATACTGCACTCTCCAACTGTCCTCCATCTCCCAAACCCTGGTGGACTGATTTATTACACTCAACAAAACTGCTGTAGACTCCTCTCCGTGTTGCTGGCAATAAGTTTTCAAACTTTTTATCTAGGGAATCTTCCAAGAATAAAGAATATTTGTTAATATATCTATGCATACATAGTGTTTAGTTTTTACCCTCTTCACCCAATTGACCAAATAAGTAAATTAGGCCAAAAAGTTTAACTTTAAATCAGTCAAATTTAACCTGGAACGTCCGACGCAGTCATCAAGCTTTTTTTTTTTTTTTTTTTTTTTTTCTCTCGTGACTGTTCAAGCAGTGGAAAAAGTTCTCAGCCATTATTAAAGTGAGCTGTTTGACCCGTGAGCCACGAAGGTGTTGTATGCAGACGTTTCTGCAATGCATGTTTTTAAAAGTATCGGCGGTCAATAGTGGTCGATAATCTTGAGCAGAGCGAGCTCCTCCCCTTCCTTTTCTTCTGCTGCTCAACGAGCATAGGGCCAGAACAGACACGTGCCGTCAGTCCGATAACAAGAACGGTGTTTGTGGGTTGTTACACGGTTACATTTCAAAGGTTTTGAAAGGCCAGAGAAAGCTACCGTGTGTGAATTATTGAAGAGGTAAGGGATAGGACGGAGCGTATGAGTGAGTAGCATTTAGAGTTCAGAAGTGAGGCGGACGGCACGGCTCACGGTGCAGTTCTGTGTGCGTGACTACGATGGGAAATCTATACAGCCTAACCTTTCTTTGTCTGTAGTTTTATTGAAATTGACTGGTCGGAGGGACGGTGTTTCACCAAGATAGTTTGAAGTGAATCCAGTCCCTCCTGATTCCAGACCTCATCCACTCCTCAGCTTACAAACTGTGTTTGCACTGTATGCCGATGATGAAATCTTGTAATGTGAGCTTCTCTGCTTCTCTCTGCCAGTTCTGTCTGGAAGTTGTAGTCTGCTCCTTTTTTTTTTCTTTTTTTTTTATACACCTTTATGACTGATAGAAACGTACTCCTGATAATAAGTGCGCGAATGTGTGCAAATTTCATAGCCACGATCCAGCAGCGTCTTCAGTTTTTATTCCAATAAAGCATTTTTGCTTTCTGAGGTGTAGCAAACGCCACACAAATTAGATATTCAGATATCACACGGTGCGCGGCCATAGGTTGGCAGGACACTTCCAGGATTACATTTGTTTCGGACAGGAAGATATCCATTTTTCTCCTCCATTCTGCACCTGTTTTCTAAATTTGCCAATTTATCATAAATACAGACAATCATCAGAAATGACAACATATGGAATTGCTAAGAGGATTAGGCATAACCATCTCACGCCAGCCACCCCGCCGAGGGAGGGCAGGTCCGTAAATAGGTTTTTTTTTCCCCCCACATTTCAGACACCACAATGTCACTCCATCTCATTGCGGCATCCATTACGTGCTACCTTGGGAATGAGGAGAGGTCCATGCTGAGAGTCAGGGCAGAAAATGGCTGCCTGCTAGGATGGGTAAAATGGCCAGCATTATTATTCTGGTTCCCCCCCAGGGGGAATTGGCCTGAATATAGATATGCAACATTATAAAACCAGGTTATTATCTGGGTGCAGGGTAACGGCCTCTTGCCTCTCCCTTATGACACACACTGATAAACACACACAAGCATGTGTAGCCCGCGCACATATTCAGAAACCTGTGTGCGCTATCTGGGTAGCGTAACATACTGTGGTGATTGCAGCCCTTCTGGTGATTGAGGGATGTTTCCTGTCCTTATTGTTGCAGTGTTTCTCTTTTCATCATGTGTCATTGTTTTTGTGATTATTTTCCTTGCGTCTATCTCTCTCCCTCTGTACATAATGTCATTTTATGGCGCAGTGATATTTACGATTGCAGCAATGCAGACGGCAGCTTCATATCAGTGGCCATTATTCATTTACGGGCTGCGTTCTTTTTAAAAACATATTGGTCATAAAATTGCTGGAGTCAATGGAGTAAGAGGTGTGTCGAGGTTTTTTTCGGATTATAGCTCTGAACAAACGTCGACATGCTGTTCTCTAACAGTGATGAGGCTCTTTTCTCAGAATGCAGCCGTGCACAAACGGACATTCAGCGCTATCTCTGCATGCAGTGCAGACTTGACACAAGCAATTTAAATTAGGAGTAAAGCTCCTGGTCACCCCTCACTCCCTCTCAGTCTCTCCCTCTGTATACATGTCCTCCTCTTTCTATTTATGTTCTTATCTTCCTCTCCTCTGTATCTTCCTCTCTCAGTTATGGCTTCTCTCTCCCTCCTTCTTCCTCTCTCCCTCTAATTTCCCTTCCGATGCTTTTTTATACAATTTAATGGCTCTCTCTTCTGTTCCTCCACCTCTCTCTATCTGTCTATCTGACTTCTCCAGGTCTGCTCTAATTCCCTCCTTTATTCATGAACCTAACCCTGCTGGCTTAGTTGGCTTCTTGGTGTGTGCAGGCGTACGGTCGTGTCTGTAGGTTAGTGTGTGCGTGTTTGTGTGTGTGTGTGTGTGTGACAGCAGAGGCAGACAGTAAATAGGAATATGAATCTTTAAGGGCCTGCTGCTACTGTGGCTGAAATGACTTTTCAGAGCCACAGTGATTTTCTAAGAAGGGTGTTGATGAGGGCTAGATTGCAGGAGACGAGTGTGTGTGTGTGTGTGTGTGTGTGTGTGTGTGTGTGCGTGTGTCACGTCCTATTGTGCTTTTGTCACTGTTGGTCTTGTGAAACCTTTGAACATGTGTATCGATACAGTCACATACATGTAGACACATGACTGAATTTATCTTCCATCTAAATATTCATCTAAGTAGTTATATATTTGCATATATTTCTGCTATAAGTGTGAGTATTTCAATAACCAAATCCTCTTGACCAAAATGCAGAATTTGGGACATTTCAGCTGTTTTTGCCCTTGCACTCTCTTGTGTGACATCCAGTTTTTACAGTTTTTAAATTCCCTGCATCCATTCAGAATGACTCAATGCAGGTTACCATATCTAAACTCTACAACGCCGCTCGTGCTTTGGCAGTTTCAGCTCCTTTTCTTTAATTCCCAACCTTAGCTCCGTGGCTGCCGCCTCCCCCATGAGCGAAGCTGAGAAAGTGTCGAGCCAGATGTCTATTTGAGCATGATAGCTGGTGTGTGGTGTGACATGTCCGGAGCCTAAAGTGTCAGATTGAATAGTCACTGCTGACCGTGATGAGTCAGCAATAATTCATTAGCGACCCTAGTGCACGGGAGAGCAGCTGGAGGGGTCAGGGGGTCGCGTGGTATTGCTAACTGAATTAAAATAAGTGGCTAGCCTCGGAACGCGCGCGATCAAAATGTTTGACATTTGGTGGAATTCAGCGGAGGCGTGAAATGCCAAATGTCAATAGGAGGAAATGTTTATTCAGAAGATGTAGAGAGGTGCACTGATAGTACAAAATATTTACATCATATATTTAACTTTATCTTGTATTTGATATTCGGCTGGAGCTGCTTCTGCATTATCTCCCTTTCATCAAAAAATATCAATGATCTGAACCCATGTTTGTTCCGAACATGTTCCCCTTTGTGATTTGTGCACTCAGTTATAAAATAAATAAATAAATAACAGAACCAGGAAATTGATTACACCTTACATAGACGGAATTGCGTTGCTTGTCCGCCAAAAGAAGAGAAACAAACTTCATTTTAACGTTTTTCCACTTTTACTTGCATCCAAAAAGTCTGCTCTCAGCAGGTGGACTCACATGGGCTGAAACGTGTCTTTACACTTGATGAGAATGAGTAGATTTAGCCCTATGGAAAACCTTGAAGGTCAGTGGGGGAGATTCTCTGGTTTCATAAACTAAACAAACCTGACAACCCCATCAAAAACACCCCCCCCCAAAAAAAAGAAAAAAGATTTAGACTGTGTGTGTGTGTGGCCCATGACTGTGTGGACCCACGGCTGTTTTCGGAGGTGCTCCCTGTTACTCTGGGCTGTCTGTCACCGGCCTGTGTCATTACCATACAGCCATGACGTCTCTGGCAGCCTTCCGAAGCCTCAAATCTGATAAAAACAGAGATAAATCTGATCTCTGATCTTCCTGATGAATATGATAAGGCCTGCTCTGGGTTAATGGACCTTGACACCTATCAGGGCCCCGGGAAGCGCTGATCCTGGATCAGAGGTGGAAGAGATGGCATAGGTGGAGTAAGTGGAAGTAAAACCCAGGGGGGTTTGAGGAAGCTGCCCTCGAGAGGCGCTTGCTGGCTGGGCTTGGATGACAGCCATGGCTGGGTGACGGTCCAAAGCTCCATGCAAAGCCCTCCTCTTGCTCGATAGGACAGACACACACACACACACCCATTCCTGTTTCCTGTTTCTGTGTTTAATTTGCTCCTTCTGCCTCTCCTTTTCATGTCTTGTATTCGTGTAGACTCTTCCTTCTATTTTCACACACACACACACACACACATTCAGGGATCTGGGGGGATATATAGGGGTGTGGTAGAGCTAGTGGTGAGGCTCCGCTTTGATGCCCAGTGGGAGATTATGGGGCCAAGAAGCAGAGATAAAAGTACAACTGAAACACAGGTATCTGCTCTTGCTTATGCCTCACAAACATCCAGACGCCGACGCACATCCATAACACATGTTCCGAGCTGACCTGGGATGCACGCGCGCAGACACACACCGGCATACGCACAAACATCTAATGGCTAGCGGGTGACACTGAGGTCTGTGGCCCTGTCTGCCAGTCCTCATTTGTTTCCCAGCCCCTCCTCTGTGTGTAGTCGCAGCACTTGCTACTGGGTGTCTTGTTACTCCTCAGAAGGTCTATTGATTTAACTCTTGCCACAATCTATAACACTATTGTCTTGCCTTAAGTGTCTCATCTGTACAATTCACTGAGAGTAGTCTATACATCAAAAAACCCACCTGCTTAAGGATATTGGTATTCTGCAACATGCTGGGAATTCTTTTCCTTTTTTTCCCCCCCTCAGTGAATTCCACATTTCTCGCACACTCAACCTTACTTACTTGTTTTTTTGTTTTTTTGTTTGTTTTTTTTTTTTTTTAAAGCTGAGATGCTTGCAGCAAGGCACAACACAGGGCCCGGTTCAGGTTTATTTTTACTCCTGTTGTGTTTATGAAGTCAATATTTTATTTCACAATATCATATAGGCAGCGGTGTAGAGCAGGAGTTATATTTTAGATTTATTTGAGATTATTTGGCCTGGCTGTCTGATTGTAACGTATAAAAAAATAAAAGAAAGGAACATGTACGCATGGGGCTGCAGCAGAGGAAATGAAAAAGGTACAGCTGTATTGGTAGGTTTTGGGAAATGTTCTAAACTTGCATGCACTGGTATTAGAACATATGGTGTTTTTTCCGCCCATGCAAATCAAATCACCCTGATATTCTGATACAAAAAGGCTGTCACATTCTGCAGAGCTTGTTTCTGAGTGCATACGCACTCTGTGCAGGTCTGTGCCGAAGACATTGCTGCCTCATATTCTTTACTGTAATTGTGAGTCCTGTATTGACATTGCTTTTATACCTTTCTAAAGCTGCATAAATGGGAACTCTAAAGAACTCCAGGACTTACATACTTATTCATTTGATGCAAGTGCAATATTTGACGAGCTTCAGCCCACGGTGCACAAATCTCAAGGTTACCCTTCCGATTCTGGCAAGATCTCACCATTGATTACCCTCAAGTGGCACCTCAATACACACTGTTGTCAGGGGACTTTGGCCTCTTCTGAGCAGTATTAATTGATCTGGTAAGAATGCATTGAGTAACAAGGATGGATGGTCAGGCAGTTGAATAGCAACCAGGCTGAATAGCTAAATTCCAAGACGATGCAGTTTCTTTACCTTTTCAGAGACACGAGCGTTTCTGAAGATCTATACTTCTCCGACAAGAGTGGCACTGTTGTGACGTGTGCAAGGCGGCAGAGTCCCTGTGCCGCGCTCGCTCGAGTGGCACCATTAGGTTTCTGGTGTTGTTGTAAGGAGCAAAATGTGGCGGCGAGTCTGGTAAAATGTTAAAGCACGTTAAAGGTCGAAGAGGGTCGCCTCTTTTGAAATTGCTGTATTTTGCTGTGGTGGAACGCACATCGATGGATTCCATACACGTGGGCTGGCCTACTTCTCTGTGGCATGGATGATTGATTCAATACTTTTCAGCATTGTGAGATAATGTTCGTTATTCCAGCCAAAGACCTCAATAAATATAGATTATATAAGAGCAATATTTTTGCATGTCAGGGATTTTTTTTCCAATTCATCATTCATATTATATTTATATTATGTCTTTGTCTGAAGGCATATTTCGGGTTAAACTGTTTATTTCAGTTGCACAAGTTTGTTTAATTTAATAAAAAACAGTGACAATAAAATCTTAATTGCAGGTGGGGCGGCCACAAACTTTCCTAAAGTCTTCCCAGAGAGAAATATCTGTGCATAAATCAAATATATTTAATTAGTGAGTCACAGGTTCTCAACCATCTAATCCTATGCTATTTATTTTTCTGTTTGGTCGTAGTTCATACCCCATTGTGTCCGACTCCTCCATTTTTAATTACCCTTTGCCTTTTTTCTTTTTATTTCCTCTGTCTCCTGAACGCCATCTGCCAGTCCTTCTGTCTCGCCATGGTGTTAAGAACCTTAAGTCACACAGAGATCTGGGTGTCAACATCGAGGTGCCTCTGTCGCCGCGGAGAGATCAGCGGTGTAATCTGCAGGGGGTACACGCACCTCATCTCATGTTACCGTCGCCGGGGCTCGGCAGGATGTGACATAGGCCCAGCAGGAAAGGGTGGTGATTAGAGCCAGGAGAGGGGTTGTGGAAATGCCATTACACCGGGGCGTGATCAGAGGTGTGCCGTGACATCACAGCACAATAGATTTAGTTTAAAGTTGCCAATGAAAAAAATGCCTTCAAAAATATGAGCATTGTTTGAAAATGATGAGCTAACACAGGATTGCCGTCGTTAAACAAGTTAGAAAAGTTAAACAAAGAAAATAAATATAACTTGGATATTCCCCTTCTACCTCACACCATCCGATCGTTTCCCTCTCATCCTGAATGAAACACTGCTGTAATTTGCTATAGTCTGATACTGCCGTAAAACGCTAACCAAAACAAAGAGACCTGTCATGCGTTTGACTTTCAGCCAATCACAGTGTGTTTCGTTAGTCACGTGTCTCATAAAGGCATCTGGTCTTAATGGTCCGAGGGAAAATGGTCATGTTTTATACTAATATTACAGAATATTATCTAGCTATCTCTCTATCCATCCATCCTGTATTGCATTTCTCTAATGCACACATTTTCTCTAATAAGTCATTCCATCTCCGTATTGGTTGGGAATATTTACAGTGGAAATCAAATTGTGTTGTTGTTTGTGGCGCCAGCATGAATAAAAACATGAGGGTGATTTTCCACGGCTGAATAATGTGCCATTGGCGCCTTTTCCTCTGGAGTTCCATTGCCCTAAAATGAGGCCGGTCATACAGGGAGCGATGGCGCTCCATGATGGCATTATACCATCGCTATACCTCCAACGCCCTCGTCCCCTCAACCTCTCCCTTCCTCTCTTTTCCTCTGTATTCATCCTGCCTCATTTTAGCCTCACCCCAGTGTCCAAATACTAAAAGTAACCTTTTTTTTTTTTCCGCGTGACTGTCGTTCCATTACGACGGGAGCATGCGAGCATGCATTCACATTTGCGAAGATCACAAATGTGGATGGAGCAATGCACCCATGACCACACACACACACACACACACGTTGCAGCAAATATACAGCACCTACCGTTGTGTAAACAGTTTCTGATGTAAAAATATTGCAGTGACAGTGTGCCAGGTTTAGCAGTACAGCAGGTCTGAACGTGGCCATGCAGCTGGAAGGGAACGTGGCGCAGTGTATTTCCGGATTGACTGATGCTCCACATAAAGGACATACATAAGAGCACAGTAAAAATATCCCGTGACCAGCCTGCTGCCATGAATAGATACATAATTTAAGAACCGCTCACTGTCCAAATTATGTGTTGCGCTCCTTTTGCATACTCCATCACTGGACCGCTTGTCCTTGAAACGTGACACAGTGTCTTTTTATTAGTCCTCAGCATGTCTCACTGCACATACGCGGCTCCCCTGTTACTGCTCTTTGGCCCGTTCTAATTCTCCCACTCTGTCTTTGACCGTTCATCTGCCGCTCAGCAGCGCTCCGCGCAAAGTTCCGTTCGTCTCGGGGAACTCGATCCTGTGTCAAGACGGCAGATTCTGGGGCAAAGAAATCCCTTCCCTGGCCGAGCTCTCAGGCTCTGATCCGCAGGCCCTCCTGTTGATGGCTCCCCCTGCGAATATGTGACATCTTTGTTTGTGTATATTTACCCACACATTTCTCTTAGAGGGAATTATGTGTCGGGAATGTCAAGGTTAATTTCCTGGTGAGGAGGGAGAGTGAGATGAGGAGGCGAGGCCTGCAAGAAGGGGAGGAATGTGGAGGCTGTGTGTGTGTGGGGGGGGGGGGGAGTAACTTGGTGAGTACACGTCTACATTTAACAACAACACAAGAGAAGGTCTGCGAGAAGATAGAAATGTTTTATTATTTACACACATGGTCACATAGGAAGCAGTTGTTAAGATTAAGGAGGAGTAAGGAAAAGAGAGGGAATTGAAAGAGGAAAAAAAGAAAGAAAAAAAAAGAGGAGAACAAGTGTCCAGGTTAATTATTAGAAAAAAAACTGGAACATTTATTTTTTACATTAAAGTAATGTCATGCAGTGCAAAAAAAATAGGAGTAATTTCTTGTCCATGCAGTAATTTATTTTAATCTACAATACTAGTCATCATGAGAAAAGTCACAAGTTTTGCCACACAGCGAAAGTTTAGACTCAACAGAAGTGAGAAGGGATTGTTTGTATTTAGTCAGAAACTACATCAATGTACGTTGACATGCACAAACAAACTATAAAGTGCACGTCGCTGTTTCATTCTGTGCCCCTGCCTTCTCTCCTCCTTCCATCCAATTTTCCCTCTTTCTTCTTTTGGGGGTGGAGGGGGGGTGAGACATTTTCCTCTCCGATACAAAGCCAATGTCATGTTCAGAGCCTCCCTACACACGTAAGCGTTTCATGTCATTTCTTTTCCTCCCTAAAACACACTTACATATTCCACGTGTTCCTGGTCTTTTATTTGGGCTTGAGAGTGGATAGGTAACAATAAAGAGCTATCACTTTCCCTCTGTCATTCCTCCTCCTTCATACGCCATTTGATCTGAAGCCAGATATGGCTTTTAGATGTGAATGCGGACACACACACACATACACAGAGAGAGAATACCTGACTTCACACAAACACACGCACCGGCACAACAGCGTGCGCGCGTTTGACTGACAGATAAACAGTTTGAGGAACACGCGCGCACGCTCAAACATGTGCAGAAAAAATAAAAACCACACCGTCTTGCAAAGGCTTTTATTTTGTGTATTTCCTCCCGCGCCCAACATCAAACGGCGAGTGCCATTTCACATCACGCAGACAAACAACAATATTACAATTCTCAGGCCCTCGACAATGCCATTTTAAACGCTCCACCCATGACAACTTGTGGAATGGATTTGACGGAACGGTGGGAAAAGAACAAACAGACGTAAACACACAACAAATACCACCTACGACCAATAAAATATGCACGGCAGGCGACGACTACCTCCAGACCGAGGATTGTCAGAATTAATAAGAGGGGAAACATGAGAGCGACTGTCTTCCACAGGTGCGCGTTTCATCCACGTTCTATTTTTCGCGCAAGTTTGCATGTGCGTGCAGGTTGCAGGGCCACGGTACAATACAGCTTAATTGTGTAATGTCGGACTGCGTGGTAGGCAACGCGTTGTTAGACACATTAGCTGACGAGTTGCAAGAAAATCGATGTTTTTATTCACCGGCGTTACGAAGCTCAGACTCAGCTCGGTGTTAAAAAGTGTTACGGATGTCGAAATTAATGCTCTCTGGTTTTAAGAATGTGCCCCTCGGAGAAAGCCTTGATATGTTAGATCCCAATAACTCATCTTTTTTTGTTCTTTTGCTCCCGCCTTTGTTCGCTCCCTTTCTGATCTGTAATTGAAAAAGCATTCCATTTTTATTTTTCACCATTATCCAAAGGCTAAATCCAAAACACCAGCCAAGAGGTTAGCCTGGTCACCTGGCACCCACAGGCACTCTCTCTCTCTCTCTCTCCCCCTCTCTAGCACACACACACACACACTCGTGCACACACACATGCACACACCTGGCTGCTGTGCTTCAATAAACTGTAAATTCCTCCCCTGCACCCACCGTACCCAGGCTAACCCTTTAAAAGTCACCCGCCTCCACCTTGTAATGCATGAACACACACTGGCAGACACACGCACGGACACACACATGCATACTTACCGCACAGTCACACACAACAGACGAGCCCAAACACACAAAAAAACAATGTGGCTTAGTGGATGGTATCAAATTTTGTGGCCACGGGGATCTGGCTGTGGTCATAAATCTATATCTCACATGTGAGAAAATCTCTACATGAATATCTGGAGACACAGAGGGAGAGACAGAGAGACGGACTGCTGGATACATGGAGGGAGAGAGAGAGAGAGAGAGAGAGACAAAGGAAAAAACCCAAGTAGACGTCTTGTGAAAGAGAAGGAGGGCCACAGACTAACTGCATTGGTTGGAGACGCGGGGCTGAGCGAGGTGTGGGAAGAAATAAACAAATGCAAGACGGTAGGAAAAGTGAGTGGGAGAGTGGGCGACAGAGCAGAGTGGAGAAGATAGAGCACAGGGGAGAAGCGGAATATAGTCACATATGGAGACGAGGAGAATACGAGAAATATGGGCGGAGGGACAAGCCGGGAGAGAGAAGGAGGGATAGAGACAGACAGACAGACAGACAGACAGACGGAGAGATACATGACCCCTCTCTCTCTAACAATGGCTCTTCATGTGGTGCCCAGCTTAGCAGGCGAGCCACTGGAATCAGGAATGTGGAATGTGGGATTTTAGGCTTGGAAGCGATAGCTACTGTCTGTGTGTAATATTTAGGGCCGACACACGGAGCCTCTTGCATTCCATGAAACACATGGACACCACTGCTTTTTTCTGCCGCGCGTCAGCGGGTGCGTGCGACGGCAAACGTGTGAATAAACCTGTCGAAATATTCGTGCATCGTCTGGAAGCGTATGTGCAATAACATCGGTGATTTACCGTCCAAGAAAAACCAAAAACATTTGCGTGTTTGTCTGCTCATTAAATTCTCTCTTCTGCCGCGTTATTCCTGGGAATTGAATAGTCGTTAATATTAAATTTGGTAAAATAAATATCCAGAATTTGTACGCCACAGAGCATGTGTGTGTGTGTCTGCATCCAAATTTCCTATTTTTTAAAAATATTGATAGATAAGGATAAAATAGGGGAATGGACCCCTTCTTGGAATATTACTTAATTGTTAAGTATTGTAATTTTTGAAATTTATATTTAATGAGTGTTTTATTCTTTGATTAATATGTCACCATATTTAGATGAATTATACCTTTTTACTTGACACATTTTATTTGCTGCACATGTTTTGCATGAATATATATTTTTTTTAAAGCGACATCTCCAGCCTCTGTGGCTTGATGGAAAATGTCGGATCAAGTGGCGCAGCACTAAAACTTGAGTAAATGTTCTCGATTACTTTGGGCCACTGTACTGTGAGTGTGTCATAAACAAACACACAAGGCCCTGAGCTGCGTCCAAACCGAGTTCCACGAAATAAAAAAAAATAAAAAAATAAAAAGTTGAGCAAACCTTGTTCAGGTGGGTTTAATCTGCACAAGTTTCCTGTGTATAAATAAAAAGTTGCAAGTACACACACTCACACACACACATACAGTATGTTGTCCCTCTCTCTCACACGCACACACACACACACACACACTCTGTTAACACAGGAGACAGTTGTTGCTGGCCGCCCCAATGCCTGTCATGGCTGTCAGGCCAAATCCCATGAATTATGGCTCTTCCAGATGTAAGAGATTTCTAAGCTGCCTCCAACGGCCTGCGGTCTGTGGTGAGAGAGAGAGATACACAGAAAGAGAGAGAGAAGAAAACAGAAAGAGAGGGAGACAGAGAGAGAGAGGTGGAGAGAAGGAGATTTTGGTTTATGCAGTGTCATCCAAAAATCCACCTTTCTTTCTTTGTCCCTCATCTTTTATTATCTTCCTGGAGTCTATCATTTAAAAAAGAAAAAAAAACTTTTCTTAAAACTTTATGCCAATTACATGGTGACTAAAATATTATTCTAGGTATCACACATTTGAAATTTCTCATGAACGTGTGTCTGTGAGAACAGGGGACGACCCAACACTGCTCTGCTTTTTCTTTTCTTTTTTTTTTTTTACAAAGGGAACTGGATACTTGTGGAGAAATGTCTTTTTCCAGCTGAGTGTCGGCGTTTGTGGGGAAAATTGAAATCGGGACACATTCAACATTTAATTTATTACCTGTTGGTGTTTTTGGAAGGTGTGGTTGAAAGTGGAACAATGACATTAGCATTAGAATATGAGTGGTCGGTTGATTATCACAAAAAAATGTACCATTCATTTCTCAAATAAAACAACCAGTTGCTGTGGGATTAACGACTCATTCTCTCACGATAACTTTAATTTCCCCGTCTGCCTGTCCGCACTTAAAATTCACCCCCCGCCGTTCTTTTACTTTGTTCGGCCCGCTCTCACTTTTTCTCTCATTAGTACTTCGTAACCAGACAGTTTATTTGAAATTATGAAAGCATTACACCCTCTGATGTAGCAGTTTAAAAATCAATAGCTGAAACCCGAGCCGCCTCACTTAAGCCCTCTCCTATGGCAAAGGGGATGTGTCTTTCTCCCTCTCTCTTAAATGGTAATTTCATTTGCAGTCACTAAGACCTCGCCGATAATTACCGATGCCCTGAGAGAGAGAGTGAGGCGGAGAGAGGGGAGCGACGGAAGACAGGATAGGGGTAAAGAGGAGAGATGGATCAAGTAAGGAGACTGAATGCCAGTCATTAGAAAAGCTTTCCCCTCGCGCTGCTTTGATCAGAGTTAAGAACACATTGCCTTCGCTCTATCGCTCCCTGACACCAAACCTCTGAAAAGAAAAGATGGAGTGCAGGTGAGGGGGGGCGGGGGGAGGTAAAAAAAAAAAGTGAGGAAGAGGCCGGAAAAAAAGCAATCCCTGAAGTCTTAAATAACAGGCCTTAATTTTGACATTGAACCCTCTCTGTTCTTGGGTTACACCGGGGCCGTCCTTTTTCACAGCACCCCCCCCCCCCCCCCCCCCCCCCCCCCCCCCCCCCCCCCACCCAAAAACAAACCCACCCCCCACTTCTTCATCTCTGAAATGAACTAATCAGAAAGAGGAATATGAAGTGTCCTGTAGGATCCATTTCTCTAGAAGCATATGGCAATGATTGATGGGGGACAACTTTGACTTTCCCGGGTCATCCTCCTCGCGCACATCTGGGAGCATGCAATGATTTCCTTAATTTCAGACCCCCGTCCCCTTTTCTCCTCCTTCTCCTGCTTCTTCTTCTCTGCTCACTTTGGTAAGAAGAGAGAGCACATCCCTCCTCTTCCTTTCTCAAGGCTAACACAACCAGTCATTTTGTCTGGAAGAAAGGTAGCCTAGTGGTTGCCAGATGTTTATAAAGACTGTCGGGGCAATCCCCTTTTTTTTTTTTTTTTTTTTTTTATGGCTCCCATGATTTTTGTGTCTTGCTTAAAAAAAGACTACTTATGTCATATCGCCACGGTAACTGGATTTACCATATGTGTAATGCTAGTTGATATTTCATCATGACAAATGCTGTAAAAGAGCCACAAGGAATACGAGTTACCTGCATTTATTGCCTTTTGAATTTGAGTCTTTAACTCAAAAGCTGCACATCCTGAAATGTATGAATCCAAATTCAGACAATAGAAAGTCAAATATGTATTTGTTGCTCCAACAGTTCAAGGCTTAATGACATTGAGGAGTTGATTTTTTTCAGTGTGTTATGAGCGGGGGGGCTCCTGGACCTTGTTAGCTGAGCATCCGAACTGTCTCCGACTTCGGGGTTTACAATAACAGAGAGGAACTTCGACCGCTAAACGCTTTCGGGAAAACCCGCCCGCGCGGCCTCCCTCTGCCATGCGATGATCCCACCTCTGAAATATTCAGCACCATTAACATTCCGATGGGTATCATCCCCCTTTCAGACACAATTCGCTGTGCTCCTCAGACCTGTGGGCCAGAGCAGGGAGAGGCCCGGAGCAGATGCTATCTGTTCCCATTCTTCACCAGACGTCTCCTCCTCCTGCAAACTCACACCTATAGGTGTCGTATTTGGTGCAGGGGAAAACTACGTGCTGATCGCTGACGGGATGCTTTAGTTTTTAAAACTGAGAGAAATCCACTTGATGCGGTTTAATGTCAAACATATTTGCTGGAGAACGGAGCTGTTGGGCCATTTGAATTTGGTTAATTAACGCTTGATATTATTGGGTTTGGCTTTGATTTGATTTTTTTTTTTTTTTTTGACTTAATGTTTCTGCCCAGAGAACGTCATCAGTGTTGTTCCCCGATGAAGCTGGAATGTGTTTGATCGTAATTGCTAATGATGTGACTACATGGGCAAATTGTTTTGCCAATCAAACCCTGTGTTCTCTCCCACACTTACGGCTGCTTTCATGTCGTCAGGCCTCGCCGTTCTGCCCAGAGAACAATTTTAATAACTGTAGCGTTAGGAGCCGTCATCAGTGTTGTTCCCCGATGAAGCTGGAATGTGTTTGATCGTAATTGCTAATGATGTGACTACATGGGCAAATTGTTTTGCCAATCAAACCCTGTGTTCTCTCCCACACTTACGGCTGCTTTCATGTCGTCAGGCCTCGCCGTTCTAATGCCTATGATTAGCTAGGTGTGTGTGTGTTCAGTCTCTAATCATGTGTGATCATGTGTGAGACAGAACACTACACTTTGAGTACAATTAGCCAGGCATTTAAGCATCTTAATTGGTGACATTCGATCGCAGGCACTCGCTGATGAACCACTTAGCAGCAGACTTATGGATTAGCACCTGACACAGCTCTCTCAGATCCTCAGATGTAAGAAACAGGTCCGGAATTAGTGCTCTTAACGCCGCCTTACAAATGAAGACAGCTGTATCGACCAGGACCGGGAGAACTACTTTCTCTTCCAGTTTGCTTTTGTTGAATTCTCCCCTTGCCGCCTCACTCTCCATATCGTCTCACTTCACGTGCTTTCTCCTCTTATCAAATGAAACAGGCTTTTTTTTTTTCTCCTCGACAAATGCTTGCTTCGCTCTCTCTCTCCCGGACGATTTCAACTTGCCATGTTGGCAGCGGGCCACTCACATTTGGCCGTGACAGTATTTGGCGTTTTGTTGTCATGGCGCTGGAGCTGTCTCGGTTGTCTGGGTAACATGCGCCGGGACTCGCGGGAGCCTCGTAAATGTCATGTGATGGCGGAACCGCTCGGGAGAGCAGGAAGTCCTTGCCAAAAAAACAACAAAAGATAGATAGAGCGCCACTGGTGTTCGGGATGCCATGTTGCATTAAATCAGGATCGCGCACTCCGACGCAGACGTGCACGCTTTGTGCAGATGTGCGTGCAGCCATGCGTGCCGAGGCGCAGACAACGCTTGTAAACAGGTAGCTTTGCATGCAGCGATCATCAACAAACAGACACAGCGCCGACTCCTCTTCCTCCTTTCGCTCGTCTTCATCCTAACCCCCCCTGCTCGAGGAACCAGTTCGGCAGCACCCGCCCCACCCACTTGTAGGTGTGTCACGCTGAAGCCACGCTCTCCCCTCCCCGGGTCACTGTCATGCGCCCAGACCGACTGAGCAGGGAGCCTTTAAACAGGAGAGACAGCACTTGTCCGTTAGATTAGCGTGTCCCCAACGTCACATGCCCGTGCCGGCACACGTCACTTCTTGTCTGGAGGAGCCTGTCGAGGTTCATTAGAAAACGCCAAGATTTGAACACAGGGATTTTTGTGAAAAGGTAGACGAAAGTCTCTGGAATGCACGAAATGTGTTTTCAATGGATATAGGGAAATATATTTGAGCTCGTCTCTCTCTCTCTCTATGTTGTGTAGACTAAAATGCTGGTAGTGTTTTTTGAAAAATTAATAAAAGTACGCCTACCTTTTGATTTCTGTCTTTCTCAGATCAGAAATACATATTCTCGGCCTTGCGTCATTATTATTCAACACAAAACACATCTTCTACCCAACAAAGCAACTCCAGGCCGAGGCTAGGGCCAGTCGGTATTTCAAACACCCCTGAGATTCCAGATATTCTAATACCGTGGGACCTCCTCTCATATTTATTGTGGGAATCAGAATTTATGATGAGTAAATTGGGCTTCTTCATCTGTGTGCCGGGGGGTTGCAACATGCGGCCGAGATGGCTTGACTTATTGATTACAGGGAGCAGTATGCCCCATTTCAAAGGGAAGGAGAGCCCCCGCCACGCAACTTCTGAGAATTAATTTGCCCGGCATGGGCCTTCATGAGAAACACATGTCTGTACGCACACACACACACACACACACACTGAAACGCAAGCATAGACACAAACAGGCACACAAAAAAAACCAAAGCCTGCAGGTAAAAAAACAAAATCACACTCGAAAAAAAAAAAAAAAAAACAGCTACAGAGGCATGCAGCCCCCTCCAACCAAACAACCCCCTGACACCCCCTCCACACACACACACACACACACACACGTAGTCATTATATATGTATATAAATAACAAGACTGCCATTGTATTATTTTAAATTTATCACTCCGAAGATTTCATGGCATATGCTGGCATAGTTTATAAACAGTTTTCTTTCCATGCCGATTATGTGTCTCTTATGTCAAACTTTAAAGCTGCGTTGACACTGTTTCTGTTTCCTAAAAGGATTCTTTTTTAACATCATCTTTTTTGGATTGATGCTGTATTTTCTGCAAAACGACAAACAGAGAAGGAAAGAAGAAGACATTTGCGTCCTGTGTATTTGTTTTGGTCTCCGCTCCTTTCACATGACGTAACGTTCGGTGACCTGTACTGTAACTGCACTAGAAACCAATATGAGTCAGACACTGTCCCGTCCAGAGTGCGTCTGCAGGCCACTGATAGTTCAACCACAGCTGAACTATCAGTGGCTCATCCCTGGCATTGTCCAGCGACTCGCCCTCTGTACTTAGACACCAGCTCCTATTTCACCAGCAGCACCCGCGCTAATTTATCATCATAGTCCTGACAGACTACACATCTGTGTGTGAACGCATTGGGTGAGTGAAGAGCAAAGTGAAAATGGGACAGCGGCGAGGGAGGAAGGGAGGGAGGGACAGAGGGACGGGGGAAACATGGTAGCTAAGGTAGATTTGGATGGCTCTCTTGGCGAGGCTGTTTAAGGGTCGCGTTTACTTTGAAGGGCCCCCTCCTACCCTTCGCTCGACCTGTCTCCTGGCTCCCCCGCCGCCTCCTGCCGTAACACACACTCTCAGCTAACCCCCTCGGCAACTGGGCAGCTCATTGTCTTGGACCGTCTTATGTTACAGGCCATATACCGCAGGTGTGATATGGAAAAGCATCGAGGAGTTTTAAGGGGTGAATCGAGAAGCTGAACCTGAGGAGGCTCACGTTGCCGCATAAAACCGTGGCAGCTTCACAGGCCATGAAGGGGCGTGTCCATGACGACGAGCTCCTTGTCCTGTCCCATATGGAAGCTCTTTCTTTTTTCTTAATATTTATTGCTTGAGTGACACCCCTGTGTTTGACAGCGTGGCCGGAGACGAGCTGGAGTCCTCGTGATGAGCTTGACGGGCAGATGGTGGAAACGTGGACACGCACACACACACACACGTCCCGTGTTCACATATGCTCATATTCATACAGTATTTGTGTGTGGCTGTGCATACATGCATGCATACATGTCGAGACAGCAGGTGTGTGCATACACTCCTCTCTGCGTGTGTGTGTGTGTGTGTGTTCAAGCAAGCATATCTGTTTACTTTTGCTCTCCAAAACCCACTCACATTAGAATGCAGGAGACAGGACACATCTCCCTGCTCTGTGAGCCGCTCGACAGCTCAGTCAGAATATTTTAGAGTACACACACATAATACACGCCCCCATACACATAAACACACACGAGCGCGCCTCCCTGGGGTACCCCATATGTGGCACCTGGGGAGTGCAAAATGGAACTTTTTAAAAGCCAAAAACACTTCTCCTGAACAAACTAGTCTCACTTAATAATACCACACCCGCGTTCCTCTCTCCTCTCTCGCGACAGGCCGTCATTATCTGCAAGGGGTGGGTGTTTTTTAGCTGCTTTTTAGGGAAAAGGTTGAGGCAGTTGTTTCGTATCAGAAAGCCTCGCTACATGACAGACGGCGAATACACGATAAACTATTTGGGATCCATGCATCAAACAAAATTTCGGTATGGAAATGAAAAAAGGAAGGAGTTTGAGAATCGTTGATTTGGCGTGAAGCCGCTCGGCAGCTGCTCAATTGACTGAATTGATTATTTTGTGACCTGCAGTACATGCTGCAATACTTTGATGTGCATTACGTTCAGGTATCAAGAAAATCTATGTTGCCGAGTATCTTTTTTTCTGTCTTTCGTTCTTCTTTTTTTTTTTTTTTTTTTTCTTCTCTCTTCTCTTCCGGTGAGGTAAATGAAGTTTCCCACACACACATAGACTCCAGGCACACACGCAGTGTGTGTAATGACAAACACGCATGCACCTTCTGCTCTTATGAAGATAAATATAGCAAGGGGTAGATTTTCACCCGCACTCACTGAACGGGACACGCACATTCATCTTTGCTGGATTTGGTGTTTTGGGGAGTGTGTGTGTGTGTGTGTGTGTGCCCGTGTGTGACAAGGGGACGCATATTGGGGATACAGGATGGAGGGTGTGGGCACCTCGCTGCATTTTCAATGTATGGAAATGTATGTGCATTTTTAAAGTAGGGGGGCTAAATTTATTTCTCTTCCCCCTCTTGCACCCCTCGCCCCTTCCTCTCTCTCTCCACACCTCATTCCCAAAGCTGATAGACCTATGGATGCATGATAGATGGAGAGAGAGAGAGAGAGGCAGAGAGAGAGAGGGAGATGGAGGGGTGGGGGGGGCGGGGTGTCTCTGCATGGATGCTTACATGAATGCATGGATGTAGCTATATACACCTCAGTCCTGCTATCCCCTCACACACATGCATACAAACACACATCTCTGAATGCAGGATTCATGCGCATACCAAACGTAATCCATAGTTTTACATAATGGGGAGGAGGAAAGAGGGGAGGCGAGCCGGCTCCTGTAGCCGGCTGATAAAGATAATATGAATCATCTGACTCTTTCTCTTTCTCTCTCTATGTATACACATCCACCTAGGGAGAGGCTGATATGCTATAGGGGAATATAATGAGATATGGAGAAGGTCTCCCCTGATCGTCAAGAACACATGTGGGTCATACGTGTGCTTTGTGCAATTTTCACAATGTATAAGTATTATGGTCCACGGTGTATGCAGAGATTTAAGGAAATTGCTCCAAGTGCAAGTCACATGTGGGGGAATGGCAAAGCTTTTGCACATATTGCGTAAAAGGCAATTTTGTTGGGTAGGCACAAATTGAGTGCATTGTTTTGATGTGCGACTGATGGATTTTCTGCACATTTGTATAATCGTGTGTACTTTATATACTGGGGAGTTTGTTTGTCGCTGGAATTCATTAAGCAAAAGAAGAAAAAAAGTACTGCAATGCACTCTACATACAAACAAAAAGAGGGCTCACTGTTAATTATTCAGGGGAAGTTAATTTTTTGGAATATAATTAAAGGCATTTAACCATCAGGGACAGCGTGAGATCAAAGATGTATATTTGATGTCATGCAGATAGCATTTTTAAATTAGCAAACCCTCTTAACTTTATAATTATCTTTGGTGCGAGAACTGAGGCAAGAAGTTCTTTTGTGTTAATTCTAGGGCTGAAATAGTCTCTCAAGAATTAGATGGAAATTAATTAGGAATAATTGCAGATAGACATGCAGATTGCATTTACAATGCAAATAAATCTTAGCAGAGCAGAACTAAAGTTTCTTTTTTGCCAGTATTATTCAGTAAAAAATATATCCAGGGATTTTTTTTTTCCTTATACAAATACATAAACTTTACATGTCATTTTAAAGCTATTTATATAATTTGAATGCAGACTCCGGCTGGAAGCTGTGTTGACTTGAGGGTCTGCTTGAACTTAGGAAATTTATTGCTTCACTCTAATTTCATTGCACAACATGACAATATTTTCCTTTCTTATTTCTGCAAAGGGTTCATGTTTGTGGCTATGTCTGTCACAACCACCGTCTCCCCCCTTCTCCCCATGTTTCTGCTGAAGCTGACACTCACACAGTAATGTCCAGATATATCAAGAAAGAAAAATAGAAGGAGGGTGTGTGTGTGTGTGTGTGTGTGAGGAGAGGAGAAGGGAGGGAGGTAGGAAAGGCGGGAGAGAGGTTGAATTTTATCTCCCAGTATCAGCCGCCCCACAGAAAAAAAAAAAAAATAGAATTGTTTCCTCCATATTAGGAATCAAAGCTAAGCCCAGTGTTATTGTGGCCACCATTTTGACTGCGGCTGACAGACCTTGAAGGAGCAGGTGCACCAAGACGAGTGCGTAGGTGTCAGTTCATTTTATTTATTCTTTGTTTTTTTCTTTTTTTGTTTTTTTGTTTTTTTTTTTTTACACGTCCCTGTGAATCTTTCTCCTCCAAAAGTGTTGAATATTTGTTGCATGTGTGTGTGTGTGTGTGTGTGTTTGCAGTATACGCTCATTGATGTATGTGTTTTTTTTTTTTTTACACGTCCCTGTGAATCTTTCTCCTCCAAAAGTGTTGAATATTTGTTGCATGTGTGTGTGTGTGTGTGTGTGTTTGCAGTATACGCTCATTGATGTATGTGTGTCCCTCCGAGTGTGAAGCGCGAGCGTGTCCATGAGTGGCTGGTGCATGAGCGTGCACGCCTGCAGGTGTCCGTGCCTTGTGCATTTATAGCCCTGTTGACCTCACCCAGAAGTCACTACTACCCAGTGTGTTTGTAGGGGACCCTTGAACCTGATCACGGAGGGAGAGGGGTGGTGGGACTGGAGCTGTGCCTTAGAACAAAACACTGTGATGGACAATATATAGTGTGCATGTGTGCGTGTGTGCAGGCATGTGTGTGTGTATGTGCGTGTTAGGGGTGAAAAGGTTGAGATTTACAGGCTCCCCCAGGAGCATATGTGCTTGTGTTGATGTGTCTTATATAGCTTTTCTGTCAATTTATCTTTTTTTCTTTTATTTTATATTAAAAATAATCTTCATTAAACGAGACAAATAAAATGTTTATTATTTTATGCAAAATTGAATTTAAATTAACGTAATCACATTTTTTTTTCCTTGTTTAAATGTTGCCACAACAAAACAGCATAATGTGGATAAACACACTGGGTTCACAGCAGCAACATGTGTGTGATCAGATATGCAGAATGTGTGTCCATGCATACACAACGTGTGTGTGTGTGTGTGCGCGTTACAGTTTGATTGTAATTATTGATGGTAATTATTGATGTGCACTGATTTGATTCAGAAATGAGTAAATCTTATAAAACATAATTGATTAACGAAACTATAACAATGTTTGAAGTATGTGAGAGACAGAGAGAGATAGAGATCTAATTAAATTATTAATTAAAGGACCCCATCAAATGAGATGGAGAAACATTGAGAGGGATGAAAGTTTAAGAGAAGTCAACAAATTGAGTAGAAGGAAGAAAAAAGAGGAGAGCAGAGGGAAGGGCAGTCGGAAAAAGGAAGGTTCGGGGTGGTGATGAAGAAGAGGAAGAGAGGGAGAACAGGTGGGGGTGTGAGGGGGTTGGAAGAGGTCAGGGAGTGCTGCGTCTTTCTGCGAGGAAAAATGAAGGCGGATGTGTGTGTATGTCCTAATTGTGAGTAGAAGGTGAGGGGTGAGGTCCAGGCATGCTTCTCGCAAAAACAGCAGATAGAGATGGACAGTCAGAGGCAGTGCTGTACTGTGTGTGTGTGTGTGTGTGTGTGTGTGTGTGTGTGTGTGCACATGTGCAAACGTGAATGTATGTGTGTCTCCGCTCCGCCTCCGTGTGTGTGTGTGTGCATGCATGCGCCTTCGAGTGTGTGTTTTAATAGCCACAGTCAGAGAGCCTCTGTCAGACGGCCAGCTAATTGGCCATCTTACAAGTACAGCGGAGGCTGCTCGCAAATTGGCAAAAAGGGCAACCGGCTTCAATCTGATACCAAACTCCTTTCTGTCACGATGCTGTCCATTAGACAACAGCTTAAGTCAGGGAAATGGAACAAAAATAAAGAAAAACAGAATAGCAAACAGGGGGAAAATAGTGGCGTAATTGTGCTTCAGAGACCCGCGTTGTTGTGCTCGACCTGTGTGTAGCGAGACAGCGGGAATCATGCCAGATTAAGTGTAAATTTTGGTGGAAGCGTTGCCAACTCATTGGGCGGGTGTTTGTCGGTGTTTGTGTTGCGTGTGCATGTGTTCCCCTGCTGCAGAAGCCTCATGTATTTTAATCCCATGTAAAGTCCCAACTGGGTTCCAATTAGGAACAGGTTTCCTAACGCCCTGAGGGGAAACTGATAATTATGCTGTTGACTGTGGTTGTGACTTAGAGTGTTTATGTGTGTGCGGTTTCGGGCACGGGGTGGGGGGGCAAGAGTATGTTATTCTCTCTGTTACGTTTACGGCGCTGACGTCGTTAGCTGTATGAAATGATTCCCCATAATTAGACACAATACAAGAGTTTCAAATCCTCTTATCTTGGTTGCTTGTCATGAGCACTGAGTTTAAAAACACACACTCTTGTATATCATGTTGCGCGCTGGGTCTGAGCTCCGTGGCAGAACAGTCGCATTTACAGGGTGTATTTGCTTCACAGCAGATTTTGGGGCCTTGTCCATTAAACATATGTTGAAGTGTGTGTGTGTGAGAATTATTTATCAGTTCATTCCTTATAACAGATCTCCCTTGTTTACTCAGTCTTTGGTCTAAAATCAAAGCCTGATGCAGCAGCAGCCATCTTCATTGAAATGCATGTATGGTGAACCATATGTGTCAGTGTGTAAGTGCAAGTGTGTGTGTGTGTGTGTGTGGCTGGAGCGTTAGCTGCGGCCTCACACCTTTAAAACTCCCCAGTCTGCCGTCTCACCTTGAACGCAGAGCGTGACGCTGGCGCAGCGGACGGCACACTACTCACATCTGAAACCTAAATGTTGAAAAATGTCCCCTCGGATAAAATGGATGACCCACCATCAGAACCACCCCCCCACCCCCCCACCCCCGCTGCTACTGTAAATACACAGGGTTTTATTTTTTGTGCGCGGCTGAGCCGACAATGCGGCTAAGACAATGTTGAAATTTCTGTGTGTGGTG
Organism: Pseudorhombus dupliciocellatus; assembly: GCA_016785235.1. Taxonomy (NCBI): domain Eukaryota; kingdom Metazoa; phylum Chordata; class Actinopteri; order Pleuronectiformes; family Paralichthyidae; genus Pseudorhombus; species Pseudorhombus dupliciocellatus. Next base: position 1,278,371 of record JAFBJW010000068.1, read on the forward strand.
TATTCAGCAAATTGCCATAGCAGCAGAACCCCCCCCCCCCATGTTCCCCCCCCCCCCCCCCCATGTTTATTTTCAGCACTGCAGTGTTTTGGGAATGTCAGGGGCCTCCTCACTGTGTATTCATGAACTCTTATTGTGGTTGCCACCATTTCCATATCATGTTGGCTCAAAAAAAAAAAAAAAAAAACGCCCCACCGAAGGGGGAACGGAGTGTGAGATATTTACAGCGTTTTTCTTAATCCGTACTGATGGCCATGCTGGGGTATGCAGCCATAGCTGTAAACTGTTGTAGACTTATTCATATCAGACAAGATTCTAGGACGGGGGGGTGTATGGTGTTTAAAATCCAACTCCAATTTACAAATCAGAGATAATTTCCACACTCCCCTCTGAAGATTTTTGCATCGGGAGTGCAGGGTCGAGAGGGGCACAAGGAATCTTTTGAGACTGCAAAACAGCATAATTGTTTTGCTATCCAATCGGGTGTTATACTACACATAATATATGGTTATTTCATACAGCCTCCAGACTGCCAAGATGTTTTCAATTTGGCACAGCCCTGCGATCATGATATCACAGAGGAAAAGAGAGAGGGAGAGAGAGGGAGAGAGAGAGAGAGCTTCCAGTCTGGGATGGCCAGAGCAGTGAGAGGGCGATCATTTCACTAAACTCAAAGGCTTTTTTCCCCCCTCTCTCTCTCTCTCTGGGACGAATAATTCCACAGTTGCTGAGGCACTGAAAAAGCAATCTGCGGAATACCCCAGGGTCATGTCTGTGGCCGGATGATTTGTGTGAAATGTCATACATTAAATATAAGTTTAACATTCAGCCCGGTGCACTGTAAAACTGCCCTGTCGTTGCCACAGTCCGCCATTTCCCTCCGTGCGGGGAGGGTTCGGGTTCAGGAAAGCGGTCACAAAGGAGTTGGACACACAAATACGCACGCGCACGCACGCACACATGCGCACCACCCCCTGTGTCTGCCCAATCTTAGTGGGAGTAGGAGGGAGTGGGGCACGGACGGCAGGGAGTTGAGGCCATTCCATCCACAGCTGCATTTCATTTACCAATGCAAAAGAACTAACTTTTTTCAAAAAATATATACCTATACACATATATTTTTTTTTCTATTTCATCTTGTATTTTTCCCAGGGTGCTTTGGGGCCAGACAGGCATTGAGGAAAAAAAAAAAGAGGGGGTAGACAGACAGATGGATGGACAGAGAGATGGACAGTTTGTCTAGAGGCAGGTGTTGGATCTGCGTCCGGGCTGAGATGAGAAAGTGAGAGAGGAGGTGAGGAAGGAAAAAAGGCTTGTAACTAATTCATAAAGTTTCAGGAAAATAGCAGCCACGGAGAGAAAGAGAGAGACAGAGAAGCGAGAGAGACAGAGGGAAAAAGGTGTCTCCAGGGACTTCAGTGAAGCAGTCATCCCAGAGAGAAAGAGAGAGAGAGTGAGAGGGGATTCTGTCCATCCTAGCAGATGAGATAGAAATGACAGAGGGGCTACAAAGGATGTCATCCAGCAGATGGACAATTGATGAGTTTTCTCCCTTTTCTCTTTGTCTTCCTCTGTTTTTCTTTTATTTTTTCTCCTTGTGGCTTGTTTGTTTGCGCCGAGTCTGTGCCTCTGGAAAGTTTTTGTTTGAATGACTACAATAAGATCATGTGTTTGATGTGTAAAAGTGTAAAGGGGGGGGGGGGGTTGTAGATATTTCAGAAATACATTGAAGAAGGCCAACTGTGGTGCTGATCAAAAGGCAAACACTGGATGTTTCGAGTACAGAAAGTCTAAAACACGTTATCGGCCGTGATTAAGCCGTGCCAGGCTCAGGTGGATATTGTTCATGAATGTAATTATGTACCTCTTTGCGTTTGCAAAAATGCTCTTATCTGCTCGGCACAGTTCAATTTGGTTTTTTCGCCTGGTGGTGTTTGACAACATTTGCATCTAAAAAAATCCATGCACCCTTTTCTACAAATTCTGCTTATTATTGCCATGAAAGAGCTTACCACCAGATTTATCAATTTCACCTTGAAGGTGTTGTACTCGCCGGTGCATTTGTAAGCAAGTCGGGACTCTTTGAAGACAAACATGCTATCGTACAATCTGTAGCCCCCCTTTCCTTTACTCTTCACCTCCCTTTCCACTCCCTACTTCAAAGCAGAGAGGCTGAGATGAAGGTTTGGAAAGAAATGGAAAACAAATTGTTCATTTGTATCTGGGAGGAGACCAGACACTTGAGCAAATTCTCTCCGCAGCAAAGTTCTTAAGGTGGAGTGGGAAAGGAGCCAGAAAGAGGCGAGGCCCGAGCAATTGCTGTTTTTTAACAAATTCTCACCCACACAATCAAATGTGTAGATGAGAGGGAGGCCGGTCAATGATCACCTTCAAGACAAAGCTGCACGCTTACTTTATGATGCATCTGACTGGAACTGAAATTTTTATACACGCCTCGGCAGGGAAAATGTCAGTATGATGAAGGTTCCGTTCAAATCCACCGTATTATCAACGTGTAAACTAGACTCAGATCAGATCCAAGTCACCAAACTGTAAACGCACAGTCTTTTTCTCCATACGTTGGAAAAATCCAGCTGATTTTGCACCGTATGGAGTACGTATAGTAGCTGCCACTTGTTAAATAACCTGAGGAACATTGAGATAGCATGCAAATAACGCCCCTCCTCTCTCAGTGGGGTCTCAGGAACCCACAATTCAGACCGTCTCTGCCATGAAGATGAAAGCGCTGCACGCTTTGGGTCACCTCTGCACCAGTTTATTATGTCAGGGCTTGATTGATGAGATGAAGGTTCGAGTGGCTGAACAAAACAGTAACTGCCACTTCATAGGCTTCCCAGTCTCCATTCAACCCCCAGTGCAGGGCACCTGGGGAATAATGTCCAGATCTTTGGTGTTGTTTAAACAGGGATTGAAAGCCTTTGTCAGTGGCGTACTTACACTGAGGTGTGCGACAGTATCCCTACACACATAACAGCCCGGTCCATATAGTGGCTGGGGATGAAGGAGGGACGCTATACCTTCATCATAATTCATATAGGTGAGGAAATGGGTTGATGGGAGAAGACCAGACTCTGGCTTCTTGGCCATTATCCATAGGCAGGCAAATCAAGCCAGCAAATCAGGAACAATGGAGCCCTCGGAGAGCAGAGTGGGGATCAAAGCAGCGCTAACTGGCCATTGCAATCCAATTGAAATGTTCACTTTGCATCTCTCCAAAGGTAATGGATGTGTGGAGTGGGAGGTGAAAAGAAAAGACTGTCCGCTCACATTTGACGTAAAATTATGGAAGGTAGGACGAGAAGAAAGGAGGGAAAATGCGTGTGACAGGCCTGGCCTTCTCAAGTCATCTACTGTAGAAGCTTCATAATGTCCCTTGGTTATTTTGACTTTGAATTTGCGAAGTCCCATTTTTTCCCCACTCCCCCTTTTCCCTTCCTTTGAACCTTCCAATGGTAACATTATGATGATATATGAGATGCGATGCTATGGCCCTTGTGCATGTGGAGTGGGATTGAGGCAGGCTATTTCTTAAAGTGTCCTCTCTCTCTCTCTCTCATTCCCCCCGTGTCTCTCACTTCGTCTCTACCCCCCTCTTTCTCCCCGTTGTCTCCCCCATCACTTTCCCTCCCTCCATCGCTCCATCTCTCCATTTGAATGTGTTGATCACCTGGGGAGATGCTGCATTAATGCTGACGCCCAGTAAAAAGCACAAAGCTCCTCTTTATTTATCTGCACTAAAATTCCTCCCGATCTTTCCAGCACATTTCACTCAATCACACAACTCAGGCCATTCCATTAGCCACACAGGGGCGTTTTACCCCATTGAGCACAACACGCCCAACACTTCTATGAATATAGATTCCTCTAAATTATGTATAATGGGAGTGCTTGGATTTTAGCATTTTTGCTAAGAGGGTTTGAGGGTGTATGAGTTGTTTCTGCTGCTTTTTAAGTGCATCTTAAAATTCACATGTCTGTGCGAGGAATCTGGGATGGTGTTTGCCTCCTTCGGGTTTGCAGATTGTTAATGGATAGTTGTGCACGTGCGCGATCATCTGCAGAAGTTGTTAATAGGTCAGAGCAGAGTTCGTGATGCAGAGGCGTGTCAGGAGGGGGTTCTCGGCACCTTTTGAAGAATGTGGATTTCGAGAACAATGCTCCCTCTCAAAACCAGTCTGGTGCATAGTGAAAACTTTGTGTTCCTCCTACCTGGTTAATCCCACCACTAGTTTGCATCAATCAAATATGGATTTGGACTCATGGTTTGACCCATTTGCAGATTACTGCTGTAGTTTATCTGAGGACATAGTAGAAGACAGTCACCTCGGCACTGCCCCCTCCCTCCTGACCTGAAGTTGCTGTTTGCCTGTTTACTCACATTTTTATTAAAACATGTATTGCGTGTCCAAATCCAACACATCCCTTCCGTGGGCCCTTGGTAAACAATACACATGCCAAGTGTGAAGCCGATGTGAAATATACGTTCCACATAGGGACAGACAGGAAGACAGACAGTCATTTGTAGTCCAAGTAGGCACCAGTGTCGGGGTTAGTTAAGGAATTCTGAATTTGATCTCTTGCTGTGTTGAACATTTTCTGCTCAGACTGTGAGCGGGGCGACTAATTGCATGGTGAGCCATTTTAATTCACAATTTGGCAGTTGGTGTCCATGTTGCTCAGCGGGTGGGGGGTCCGGGGGGAAGGGGGGATGTTGTGTCTGGCGATATCAACAAACAGGCCAGCAATTCTATAATCGGAACAAAATCAACATCCTCATTATTGACTCCGAGCTGCTGCCGACATCAAACAGGGCTTCAAAACTCTTTCCCCTTGTTTTCATGGAGTGATTATGGTTCGTGTCAGAGCGCACGAATCAACTTTTTTTGTATGCCATTGCACGCTCACAAGAATACCAACAAATGATTTGGCAGAGAAAGTAAAAGATATTTCATGTTTTGGCTGCTCTTTTTTATTTTGCACTGTAACGATGCTGTGATAGCTCACTCAGGGCAGAAACGCGGGCGAGGAATTGTCAGTGAAATAACTAATAATCGTTTCAAATTGCACACTAATGCCTCCCCTCAGTTAAAGTGGAACCAACCAACCGTATCTCACAAATAACGAGAACGCCACAAACGTCACCCATCCCATCCCTTTTCTAAGTTTTGCAGGCTCAGGGTTGGTTTCTCCCCCGAAATCCTACCAACTAACAAACAAACATAAACAGACAGAGGAGAAAACAGAACCTCGTGGCGGGGGCGAACAACAAGCAGCACGTGTCTGTGCTCTCCTCCTCAGCCGACTGCAGCTCTGTTTGGTTGTTTTTTACGTTTGCTTACTTGGTAAACTGATTACAGGGAAGTGCGTGGCTCACCGTGTGCCTTTTTTAACCCATAGCTGTCTGTGTCACCCTGAGGCGTGTGTGTCTGCAGGGCGTCTGTTCTAGCTTACGCCCGTCAAAGGTGCATCAGAGGTAAACTCCTCATCCATCCACACTGCCAGAAGCACTGATTGAGCAGCAATCGGATTTGACTTACAAACACATTAGATGCGTCGGAGCTGGACGGCGCTCCGTAAACAGATTCTATAGCATCACATGACTGTGCATTTTATTTGCCTGCGGTGGAGCCTGGCAGCTTTAAGTGAAGGCCAATAGGTTGAAGGTTCCCGAGGCCTTCTGCAGGTTTCATGGACATTGCACCCGTGGCGCCCATTAGGAATTATGCAGCGGAAATTCAAACATGTGCTGAAATCATAGGCATGATTCTGGGCACTAACAGGAGCAGCAGAGTGGCTGCCGGAGTGGGCCTCTGATGCTCACCGTCCCCGTTGGCGGGACGTAATGGACGCGTCTCCCCCCTGAGGAAAGACGGCTGGCTGCTCAGGTCACCACGCCTCTCAGCTCACGACACGTCGCTGATGTAACGGAAACATGCGAAAAGCCTGCAGCCACCATGGCAACTGTCTATTGATCCGACATATTGTCTGAACTGCGTTATTGACCTAAATGTTCTTTCGAACATCTAATCACTTCCAGCTCTGCTGTAATTCTGTGCAGAATTTAGAAACACTTGTTAGTTTCACTTAAGAAATTGTCAGCTGAGGGAAATTTATTGCAATGATTCAGATGGATTGCTTTCATAAAACCTGATGCTTCATGGAGGGAGCCAAATATAGTAAGTGTTCCAGTAACTGTATGATGCCTCAGCAAACACACACATGCGCACCCACACCCACAACAACCCACCCGCGCTCGCAAATAAACATACGACACTTTCACATACAGACACGCACGCACCAACACTTGTTATCGATCGGCAGCTTAGCTCATGCCAGCAGGTAGTCCAAGTCAGTGGTTATTCTGAGGAATTACTTTCAGGAGCCCCACGCACACACACACGCACGCACGCACACATGCACACGCACTCGCGCGCACACACACACGCACGCACGCACACACAGTACATGATTGTTTCCAGTTGCTAAATCTACACAATTTGTGCACAACCAACTCTTAAGACACCATCACCACCTCTTCACAGATCAAGGGCTGAGTTTGTCAATATCATGCACGCTCACACACACACACACACACACACACTTGCAGCCTTAAAACTGAGCCATGTTTAATGTCACAAGAGGGTCAAGTTGAATACTGTTGGATAGTTAGAACTAAATCCTTTCATTCCTCCTCATCTATGCCCCCCCCGTCTCCAAATATTGCTTTTCTTCCTCTGCTCTGTCATCGTCAATCTTTTTGAATTCTCTTTCCAGTCGATAACACAGTTTGGAGTGTAAAGGATAAGGGATTAAAGGCATCGTGTGTCATTGCGCGTAAGCGTGTACGAGTGACTTGTGCTCGTGTGCACGGGTCGTGTTGTTGTTGTGATCCCAAACGGCCCGGGCCCTGCCTCTATACCGCCCCCCCCTCCTCCTCCTTTACCTCTTTTTTTGAATCTAATTTGAAAACAAGTAAGAGGAACACAAAGTTCAGTCTGTAAAAACCAGTGTTTGCTACAATGGAATGTTTCTCATTAAAGTCAATCAGCCAGTAGACAACAAAAGAACCTTTCACTGACGAATATGAAGTGAAAATAAAAAACAGGGCACCGCTTTTAGCTGGCACCACTCACCCCTGTAATACGTCTCTCTCTCTCTCTCTCTCTCTCTCTCTCTCTCTCTCTCGCTCTTGTTTGAAACGGATCGAATTAAGATGTTCTAGGATTTACGTTTTTTTTTTTTTTTTTGTCTTCTGAAGGGTCATAAGTCTAATGTAATTACAGCACATAGCTGTGGCAAAGGGAAACACATGCCAGGAGATGATATGAACATACAAGCTCTAAACTGTTGCTGTTTTATGACTGAATCAATATATTTAACTAGGGCCTGTAACGCAGCCCAGTTCGAGACTTTATTTAGGCTTACCTCTGCCTGACCTCCGTCTGCTCCCTCTTGCCCTGCGTGAGAGCAGGAGGAGGCCTTGGGTAAGAGCTGGCATCACGCACTGCGTCGACGGAGCTGCCACGGTGTGCTAAATTTAATTGTTATATTCGATTTGGTTCCCGTGATCTGACTGAGTCCCAAAACTATGCGTCTGAAACATAAAAACTTTTCTGTGTCTCCACTTGACCCCTGCGGTGAGTGCTACCGACCGGCCTCATCCGCAGGTCACTTTATACGTCACCGCAGGAAACAGTGACACATCTGCTTGAATCGACTCCGAGATGCCGGTCAGGGTCTGGTCATACCTACATTTGGCCTCGTTGCTATGGCTGCGACTAGAAACGATTTTCCCTCACTGACGTCGGTCAAAATAAAAACAGGTTATGGCTGAATGTGGTAAGTCGAGCATTAGCTTGTGCCAGTAGTTACTGAAGAAAAATGTTTGCTGCTCGTTTCACAAAACATCACCTGCGAGTCTACGGCTCACGCTGCTGTGTGATGACTGCACCATGAAGATTACTTTGAGTCATTCTGCAGCTTCATTGCATTGCTGTACAATGGATAGTGGGGGGGGGGGGTTATTTTGAAACTTTCAGTTGGCATTCATTGTTGAAAATGCTGTTCGTCTGTTGCGGTGTAACCTCATGATGCCACTGATTAAAGCTGCTTGCTTCAGAAGTGAATAACAAAGTTATTACGGGGGGTGTTGACAACGCAGACGACAATGACGCCGTTTCCCCCCCATCATGTGTTTACGCACAGCAGAAGAAAGGGCTGGCTCTGCCTGGAAACCTCGCCGTGCTTCTTCTCCAAGTTTACTCTGGCGTTTTTCCTCCTCCTCTCCCTCTCTCCCTCATCCCATCCTTCACTGTGTCACATCCCTCCTTCTGCAACTCCGTCCCCATCCGTCACCCCCGCGGCGAAACAACACCGACGAAAACACGGCAAGGCGAGTCTCAGAAATCCAACAGATTTGATTATTTCTCTTAAATTTGAATGGTGGCTCTCATTCTATAATCATTTTGCCCTTACCCCCCCCCCCCACACACACACACTTCCTGCCCCACTTGACTCCCGTGTTACCTGCCCAACTGAGCAATTTCGTGTCTTGAGATCTCGCTCTGATATTCCGTGCCTGCTGAGGCCAGCTGTAATTCCCTCCCCAGCTAAGACAAAAAAAAAAAAGACAATAATTATAATAATCAGCACATTGACTAACCAACAAAACGTGCATGTGCGGGAGGATGGATGCGGCAGCACGTGGTATTTGCTTAATTGGTAATCAGCCAAACGCGCTGCACATCTCCTGCTGTGATTTGTCCCCGGTGTGTCTCCACTCTAAATGCCTGTGAGTAAGTATTGTAGTGTATTTACATGGTGCGTGTCCAGTGTGTGGGACTTTGTCTGTACATCAGTGTGCTGCGTGTCCCTATATGTGTGCGTGGGTGCCTGAGGATTTATTTTTATTTCCTGCGTCTTCCTTTCTCGGACTGAGGTTTGCAGCTTGTGTGCATTTGTGTGTGTGTGTGTGTGTGTGTGTGTCTTACATGCTCACAGATGTGTGTTTTTGCCGGATGGGAATACAACTCCTAGGACATTTAATCTAGGGGGAATTTCACGCTAGTTACTGCTTGTCATCAAACGTTCTAGCGTAAAATACTGCAGCGATCTTTTATTGGCGGATGTTTCGGGACAAATTCACTGTCAGACCCCCGAGTGCCCCGCTGCTCTCCAGACAGACAGAAAGTGTGTGTCTGTGTCTGTGTGTGTGTGTGTGAATTTGTGCAAGAAAGAGGAAGACACTAATCACACAGACTAAGTTTGTTGCTTCGGTTTTGATGCTTTATACTTGAGACAAATTGTCCTGAATAGTGTGTTTAAGTGCGTGAGAGTTTAGGAGCCATTCCAAACTTTATAATTCAATGATCCTGAGACATGGAAGCTCATTCTCCACACGTACACACACACACACACGGATCTGATCCCAAGCTTAGGGAAAGGCCGATCCAGTATATCTACAGTCTACGTATGTGTTCACTTAGCAAGCCACAGCTGCTAGCACCATTACTATGGTTTCCTGTGTGTGTATGTCTCTCTGTCTATCTGCCCCCTCAACACACACACACACACATCTGAGGGCCCTGTCCAAATGGGTTTTAGCAGGACACATATTTTACACCCGTCCGAGTTGCTCTGATGTTCAGGTGCTTCGCTGTAAATGCATATTACAGCCTGAAGAGGAAAAAAAGCAAAGAAAAGACGTATTCCCCCGCACCCCTTCTAAAAAACAAAAGGAGGAACTTGTGACCTCAACTTTAGAAGTTCTGAACAAAGAAAGGTGTAATTGTGTCTGTGCGTGTCTCTGCTCTGCGTTTAAGCAGTGGGCCTTTAAACAAAGGACGCGTTTGTTTATTAGAATAATCACTTCACGTTTGAGCCTTAATGTTTCGACAGGCTGCTCAATCACTTGTCTTTTTAAGGACAACGCAAATGGCAGGCTGCCTCTGAAATGCATCTGCTTGTTTTACCTGACCCACTTTTCCTTCACTGCGTGTGTGTGTGTGTGTGTGTGTGCATGCGTGTGCACGTTAGTGTGTGTGTGGCTGCTCTGTCCCTCTTTGCTCAGAAGGTTGTAAATGTAATCTTAGACACATGTTACTTCAGCTGATGTTTTTCAGATTGATGTCAGTTGCGATTAGCATATCTCCTGCCAAGACACAGGAGTGCTCTTTAGAGTCTGGCCGAACACACACACACACACACACACACACACACGCGCGCGCGTACACATACATAAACCGCTGGGTAAACATAGCTCAGCTGCCATTTTGAATGATTGCACGATGATTATTTGATGCAGTGATTTATTTTGAACCTGGCCTGTAAGTAAACTGAGGTAAGAAAGGATGAGAAACCAGACTGACAAGCTCCAAAACTAAATTCTACCCCAAGACAGTCTCCTGACACCGCTTTCCCAGCAGCATATTATTACATCCTGGCCTCCACCCCCCCGAAAAAAAAATACGCCAACAAATTTTAAAACTCCCTTGCTTCCAACTTTAATGTCACCCCTGTCTGTTTCTAGAAATTCCGTCTGCAAAGTGCAGCGGCGCAAACGCAGCTGTGACCGACACACACTCTGCGCCGAAAACGCGGTTTGCTTCACGTTCATCCTGAGCTGGGGAGCGGGAGAATTCCTCCTCCAATGCAAAAGACAGTGGGGGGAACATGTGCTAAAGGAAAAAAAAATTCTCACCATCTCTGGAGAGAGTGAGCGATACAGGGATTGAGAACACACCCTTCAGACAATAAAAAAAAAGGGGGGGGGGGTCTCATTTTCTCTCCCCTCTTGCCCCTGTCTCTCTCTCCACACCTCCCTGACCCTGCTTCCCCTCCACCTAAGAGCGTAAGCGTGGCACCAACAGGGGGGGGGCGACGGAGGGAAAGACAGATAAAAGTAGTTAAAAGAAGGGGTGAGATAATATGGATGGTGGAGGTGGTGGGGGGGTGAGGTGACGAAATAACAGGAGAGTTGAGACTGACCAAATACTCAGCGACATGGCGAGGGAGGAAGACGGATGCGGGGAGCGGAGGTGGGGAGAGGGACGATGAGAATATATATGCGGTGGCCAGTGTTGTGAGACAAGGCAGGTTGCTGTCACTTTAAAAATGACTGTAATAAAAGTGACCGTCGGAAGATGGATCTGGTGATTTTGGCTTGCTAATCAGTCATCTGTGAAGAGGACCACAGCCCAGATTCAGCAGCAGCCATGACACCTCCTGATTGATGCCTGTGCCTGCTAAAAAAAAAAAAAAAAGGCCCATTAACTGTCCTCAAAAAGAAAAAAAAGCGATCCCCCCTCTGCTCCTCTATCTTTCTTCTGTTCTTTTATTTTGAAATGTGCAGGTTCAGTTCGCCATGGAGGTGATGTTAATGAGCGAGGCCTGCTTGTGTCTGCCTCTGCTTCACCTGGACGGGTCCGGTCTTCACTCTCGAACCAATGGATCAATGACCGATAGATCAATAAACACACTGAGCACTCAGTGGCCCGGCTGGAGCCGGCATCAGAGTCTTGTTAAGTATGCAAATAGGCCGGCACCATGCGCGATATCAGAAAAATGTATGACTCCAAGCCCTCTGTTCGCCTCATGACATCCGTCAGGGGAAAAAAAAAAAAAATAATGACCCTGCAGCTGAATCTCATATCTCCTCATCTCTCCTTCTCTCTCTTAGACACATGCACGCAAGCACGCACACACACACACGCACAAAGATTGCCTGCAATAATAATAACCCCACAGACGACAGCTTCAGCCCCCTCCCTCCCTCCCCTCACCTCACCGCCACCCCCCCTCCCACATACAATCAAACAAAGCCTCTCTCTTACCTTGCGCATGACCAATCCTTCCATCTCTCCCTCTTTCTTATTTCTCCCTCTCTCTCTCTCCTCCACCATCCTCTCTGTGCATGCTCTCTGCAGAAACCCAACCACACCTAACAGCAACACCTTGCGCTCTCCCCCCGACCATCCCACAGCCCTACAGCGCGGCACTCGCACCCCCCAATAAATAGCAGCCCAGGTCTGCCGTTTTCCCATCTATCCCTTTTTCCTTTGCCCTGGTCTTCTCCCTCTCTCTCCCTCTCCCTCTCCCTCTCTCTCTCTCTCTCTCGTCCTCTGTCTTTCCCTCTCCCCTCGCTCCTGGCTGGTGCTGGTGAAATATCAGGGCAAACGGATTCCAGCTTTTTTCTCTGGCTCAGAGGGGTTGTTCTGTGCGATTTGGCCCTGGGGTGCATTTCAGCGCTTCTGATGTGAGAGAGGGGGCTAGAGAGAGAGAGAGAGAGAGAAAGGGAGACAGACAGAGAGAGAGAGAGAGAGAGGGCAATAGAGGGAAAGAAAAAGGATGTGTGAGAGGGGGAGAGAGAGAGGAGACACTGCCAGGGTTTATCCTTTCTTTCTTAGGGGCAGTCAGCGGTTCTGACAGGCTTTTGAACCAGCAACTCAAGGTGTGTATGTGTGCCTAGTAACTTACAGAGGCCTCGAGGTGATCTCCATACATAATCAGGACAATCCACCTCCATGACAGGTGCGCGGCCATCTTGGAATCTCACAGAGCCAGTGGACTTGAGCTCAGTGTCCATGCGCTGATTTATACACAGAAAGACAGGACAACTGCACCGCTTTATTTCAATACGTTTACAAGGCGCCAGCTACGTGTGATGTGTTTCCCACCACAGATATTTTTCATTGCCTGGTGTTTTGATTGAATTGAAATATTCCACTCATCTTTATACCTTTACCTTTATAATATATATATATATACATATACATATATGTATATATATACATATATGTATATGTATATGTATATATATATCTGTGTTATAAAATCTAAGACTGCTTTGCTGAACCAAAACAATTGCATATTTGTCAGGAAATAATTGACAGGATATTTTAATTTTCCTTATTTTATTTTAAAAATCTGAAAAGGCAATTTTAAGTTTCATCCCTGCCATGGATCTAAAATATAAATTTTTTATGCCCATAGTTTTGCGGTCAGATTTATTTCCACGCCTTATTTACCTTCTCTTTTGTTTGTCCATGCACATGTGTGATTTGCAAAACTTCACGCGCATGTGTGTTTCATAATCTCACATCTAACTGTGAGGCCTTCTAAAAGGATTTGTCATTCTCAGCTCAGCTGGACTGATTGTGAATTAAATGTATTTTTAGGCACCTTTTTTCCCCTCCATCCCTTTGTGAACTCGGTTAGAATTGAGGTCAGGACACACACACTCTCTCTCACACACACACACACACACACACACACACACACACACACACACACACCATCTCAGAAAGAGACACATAGCTTTCAGAACAAATCACTGTTGAACTACCCTGTGTGGAATGATTCTGACATTTTGTTTGGGAGAAATAGCATTTAATTGAAGGGAGGGGCGATACGGATGGCAGTTATGCAACCAAGGGAAAATGTCTACATTTCAACCCAAATTGAAAACATAACAGAGTTTTTGTTTGTGTGTGTGTGTCTGTGTGTTTTGAGGGCTTGCTTGCACCATTTCACCGTGATCCACAGTGTGCTTGTTCGTTTGATTGTGAATTAGTTCAAGTTATGTGGTTTATTCCATAAAAGACAATATTGACTTGGTGGAAGTAATTCCTGTCTCACTGAATTCTGAAACTTGTTCTGTGTGATCCGGCTGAATTTGCAGGTGAAAATATTCACGTTCATATTTATTCAATGTCAAGCGCTTTCCTCCCATTTTACATAGTCTTAGATTTTTTTTTTATCTGATGCATAGTTAATCATGAAAAACGGATAATTGATTTTTTTTTTTCTTAAAAATAAAAAGGAGTAAAAAAAAACCTGTCCTGGTATTATATTTATAAATATAATTTTTAAATCATGTTTGTCTGCCTAGGGATAATTAATTTTGTGGAGCCAGTCAGGTCAGAGGTCAGCCTCACCGTTAAAACAGTCTGGAGCTGTAAGAGACTGCTCGGTGTTTTGCTCAGTGACACTTCGGCACGGTGGTCCTTGTAATGGCTGCTTGAACTCCGGTCATCCGGTGTAATAATGGTCACTAGGAAAGGAGGGTGAAGAGTCCTCATAAGGACTCTTCTAATGCAGTGATGAAGCCAACAAGCATCTTTCAGGGTCACCGCACACCTCAAAAAATGAAGCCTCTCCCTGCCTCCCTCTCTGCCCTTCTCTTTCTTTATTCCCTCTTTCGCTCCAAGCATTGCCAATTTGTCTGAGCCACGTCCACTAATCCGTGCGCATTTGTGCATTGGTCATTGCACCTCCGGTTGACTTGGCCGGCTTGATAGATGACGGCGTCCAAGCAGGAGACAGACTGACTGTACAGGCACACAGCTGACAGCAGTCTTGGGTGGTCACTCTTTGCTTTGTAAAGAGCTGCAACGCAAATAATGTGCAGCTGCAGAGTGAGGATCTCCTTTTTGTCAAAATATGAAACAATTACTTAATAAAACAATAAGCCATTAATTTTTTACCGAGCCAAAGGAGTTGAATTATTCAAAATGATGTTGGAGCCTAATTTAAAGTAGAACATTTAGCACTAGCGTGGATGGAAATAAGGGGAATTTATTAAAATGTCCCAATTTTTTTACAGAGAAAAAGAGACGCTCATCTGCAGGGTGAATTTAGCAGCAGCAGCACAATAGGCCTTCCAGCAGAGTCGTGGACAGTGGCGATATTACTATTAACACCAAGTAATTTTTCACTTTCAGAGCACAAGCCCCACGCCAGCCTCTGAATCCTGCTGACACGTCCACCGCCTTGATGTTCGAGATGTCAATCTGTTGCCATAGAACTGACCGCACTCGTCGCTGACCGGGTTATTGGCCGTGTTGGGATGGCCCAGTGAGTATGAGAGGGAAAGGGAAGAGGGGGGAGCATGGATGGATGGATGATGGGGTGGGAAGGTGGAGGGGTGATGGTCCCCTAGAGAGAGGAGGAGTGGGGGGCTCCTGCAGATCTAAAAGGACCTCTCGGACCACTAAATTGACATGTTGGAGCTGCGGGTTTGTCATGAGGAAAGCACTTAACTAAGCCATGTGACAACATATGGAGCAGCAGTCTGACTTTCATGAGGCCATTAAGGAGCAGGCCTTGTGTAATTTCACATTTCCATTGGATTTAATCTGACTAATATAACATTAGAAAATGTATTTATATATTTATTTATATATTTTAATTTAGTTATATATTATAATACACAATTATATCCACAAAAAATGTTACAGCATCTTGTAATATTTAAATATGCAATTGTCGATAAATTACGAAATTAGAATCACTGAAAGCGTCCTGATCTTGTCATTGATGCATCTCTTCTTCAGCAGTGAGCATACAGGTGCCGTGGTTTGCTCTCTGAAGCTTCACAGGTCTATAAGTGCACGTGTATCTAAGTGGTAATCGATAGACTTTGGCATTGAGGAGGCCGGCGTGGATGTGTGCTGCCGTTTTTGGGGGGTCTTTTATATTCCAGCGTCCATATAAGGAGACACAGTGGACGCATGTCTATTAAAGAGGGATCAACAATGGAGAAAAGAAAAAAAAAGGGAAGATCGGGAGGACCACAGGGCCAAGTGGGAGGAGGGCAGCAGGGCGAGGTGACACTGAATGGAGACAGCAGTAGTGTTGGCAGTGCCGTGCACGTGGGTGCATGCACTTGTGGTCGGGTCACCCCTCACACACACTCCTCCTCTCCTCCTGTTATACATGCTTCCCACAACATTTGTTCTTCCTCGGGAGTAATGTGGCGTCGGGTCTTCACCCTATCCGCCCTCCTCTGCATCGGGGGAAGACTTTAGGGGGTGGCCTGGATTGCTCTTTATCAAATAAACCGAGTGGCACCGGCGGCTGCAGGGACCTCACCGCCCACCCCTCCGTCCATCCCATGTCTCCTAATCCCCCCAACTCACACACCCACACACACACACACAATTCCACCCCACCTCTTCCTCCCCATGCATGCGGCTCGAGAGCCCAAGCAGCTGTGGTCCCATGTAAATTTTACATGATTGGCACCTCCTTATTTTACCTCTTCTCGACCACCACCACTACCCCCACCTTCCATTCTCCTTATTTCTTGCCCCCTCCTCCTCCTACTCCTCCTCTTCCATATCATGTTCCACATAATGCATGGTTTATGTAATTGTTCGATCTCGACAGTGTGCACTGGCTATCATGTCCTTCCCCTTCGGAATTTGCATACCTGATTATATAGTGTCCCCTGCAAGTGCTTGATTGTTGCAGAGTGGGGGTGGCGGTGGGGTTGTGGGGGGGGGGGGGGGGGGGGGGGGGGGGGGGGGGGGGGGGGGGGATGCAGGTTATGTGATGCTGAAACGTGATATTTTGAGGAGGAGGAAAGAGGGGGTGGGTCACTGAAGCGGTTCCCCTTGACCCTTGAAAGGCCATGTAATCCCGTGTGGCCCCGTTTGATTAGGGTCCCCCCCCCCCCATCTTAATTGTTGTCATCAGGACCTGCGCTATCACTGTGCATCTGGAAGCACTTTGACATCTGAAGTCAGTGGGGTTCTCCAAAACTAAAAAGAGGAGGGGGGGGGGGGGCTCAGGAATCCTCAGAGGTGAAGGCCACGCAGGGGGTCCCCACCGCCGCCGCCACCCACCCACCCCTCCACTACAAAGATAGAATGACTTTTTTCATTGGCCTGATGTTAGAACACATGTAAGAGTTTCACCTGGTGCCTCACTCCCCCTGGATTTATTAAACATATACATATATACATGATTTTAATAATAAACCTCACATTGGGGGTCTCACATGCAAACGAAGGGGGGACCCTTATTGGCACAAGGCGTGTCCGTTTGGGGTCCTTGAGATGAAAATGTTGGAGCAGCCCTGATCTAAGTGACTGAGGCAAAGAGCTGCATTGACAGTCTTATTTTTTTTTATTCCAGGCACTACAAGCACTCCTTTCTCTCTCTCTCTCTCTCACTCTGTCTCCCTTTTCTGACCCCCCCCCCCCCACCCCCCTCCCCCCCCCCTCTCTCCCTCTCTCTTTCTCTTTAAAAGGGAGCGGAAGAGTGGGCTGATACCGGTCTCATGTTTCCTATGGATTTTCGTTTATATAATCGATCGAAATGTCCCAATACATCGATTTCGGGTTCAGTGTTTTACAGACAAGCGTTTATGGCTCTCGATTTTACGTTAGGGATGATTCCAGTCGCAGGGGTGACATCGACGCGCCAGGCAGAGTCAGCTGTTGATTTGTAAATAAAAGGCGTAAATAAATAAACACGCACCAGATGTTTGACGTATATCCAAAAATATACATATATGAGCGCACAAAAGCCTTACTGGGGAGGGAAGGAGGGAGGGGAGGGTACAGAAAGGGGGGAGGGAAAAAAAGACAATACTGTGCCGCTTCTCTAGTTAATCAAATAAAGTGGTGTAAAAACACACACACGCACACACAAAAACATTTCCTTCCCTCTGAATTTCTCCTTGAATTATATGCCATCACCAGTGTGTGTGATTGCGGAATATTAAATTAAAGTGGGATAAGTCCGCACCGAGGCGGGCTGCGTCCAATCCGCAACTCATTTCCCCTGTTGTAGCACCGCATCACTGCGCTCCTCTCTTTTCAATGACAATGTGCCAAATCTGGGCATTTTGAAAACACTTTCCATATGCTATTATCGGATCGCTACTGAGCAAGAGAAAGACAGGAAAGAAGAAAAACGGAATGCTTTATACCAAAGGTACCGAGTCTACATTTTTTATCTCTCTTCTTCTCGATTGGCTTTGTGCACTTTATGCTTTTTTGGTGGGATTTAAAAGAGATATGAGGAGGTGAATTTGAAGTTTTTATAACGATTGCATATTTATGGAGCGTTGCCGGAGCGCTTTAGGGCTGAGTGTGAAAACGTCGATAGAGTTTATGTTCAGCATCTACATGCAAAAAAATCCAGTTCTTTATTTTTTTCTACATTTTCTGCTTTGATTGTCTGAGAGTCAAATGTTTCTGTGTGGTTGTTTTTGGTCAGCACCTATGTTGAAAGGATGTTTTTAGACGTGATTTCACAGGGATAATTCTACCTTGATTTTTAAATGCATTTAATTGATTTTTACAACTCTGCACTTTAATTTAACACAGGTGTCAGCTTGCAAGTTGTTGTACGTTTAGAGGATTTATGGCAGCATTTTACTTTTAGTTTCCTCTGGTCCCAGTAACCTGTTTTAAATACTGGGCATATTTGGAAGAGCTATTTGAACGTGCATTTGTTTTATTTGGCTGGATTTCCTGCACAGAATCTGTATGTTTGTGGAGTTGCACTTACAGTTGGTTATTGCTTGTTTTAATGGGCCTTTATGGAGCTTTGTGTGAGTGTGTGTTTGCTGGGGCAGAGCTGGTCAGTGGGTCACTGTGGCAGGTTGTGGGTCAGAGCTGTGGGCTTTTTGTCTGTGTGTGTGTGGGTCTGGCGTGTTTCTGTGCGCGTCCTGATGGGGCACAGGGGTCAGCCCTGCAACCCCATGAGGGCGCCGACGCGTTGGATAAACAAGGTGGATTGTCTGTGCGCACTGACCAGGTGATCGCTTATAGTACACAGCAGGACGGGCTGCAGAACCGATGTTATTTCTTTAAAAAAAATATGTATGGCACCGAAAAACTAACAGACACATCAACTCAGCCTCTCAGTTCGACTTCATCGAATGTATTGACGCACCAACAATGGTGCCATCCCCGAGTGTGTCACGCCAATATGGTAATATCTCCAGACGATTCCAAGTTATTGATCTACTGAAGTGACACAAGATCACTATGAGTGTTCAGCACCTTTCACACTGTCAATAGACGCGATAGAAAATAGAACAAACACACATAATGTTCGATAATTGCTCTGTTCTTTTTTTTTTTTTTTTTTTTGAGGAGTTTAATTTGTGCCAACCCCCTGGACTGGTGCCACAGTGAAATATGTTCCTATTTGCATTAGAACACGCAAATGCTCGCACAGTCGCGCGCACACGCACAGGCTTAAAGGCAACACAAGCAGGGCAGACACACACACACACAGACGTTGGAGTTTACAGATAAAAATCTATAATTAATTGAGGATGCCGCTGATATGGAAATGGGACGAAATGTTAGTTAACGCGGTCCATTGTGGAGCGGCTCTCCGGAGAAAGAGCATCGTCTGCGGGGAAAGAGGGAGGGTGGAGACCGGGAGGGGGGGATTTACAAAACGCAGGAGGTTACGATAAGACGCAGCCTGTATCACTTCTCTAAATCCGCTTTGCACTTGAACCTTTTTCACTGAAAACAAATAAAATAACAAACGAAAGTTCGCAGGGGGAAAAAAATAGTCGCTGGCGCGCACAATGCGGATCGTTAGGATAAAGTGGGAATAAGTACATCCTTTCAAAGACGGGGAAACGCTCGAGTACAAAAAAGAGAAAAGGCACGATGGGCTGTGTCTTTAAAAGTCCCCCGTTCGGCTGTTTGTCGAGAAATAGGTCCACTTCCATGCAGCCTGGAGAAGCCTCGACGCAAGCAACGGTGCGACTTGAGCTTTTTTTTGCGCGTCCGCCTCAGCAGCGGACAGAGCGAACTCTCCAAGCCGTGTGTGCGCGACGCCTCCCAAGGCTGACAGACTAGGAAAAACCCCCCTGGAGGACAGGGAGGCAGCTGCAGCAGTAGCGGCAGCAGCAGGAGCCTTGGATCCGGGTGAAAAGTGACGCCTCTGCTCCTCACCCCGACCCCCCCCCCCCCCCCCCCCCCCCCCCCGCCCCCCCCCCTTTTGTCAGAGACCTCTCTAAACCCAGAATAAACAGCCGCGGGTCGGGTCGGGCTCGGATCTCTTGGCTTCTTAAGGATCCAGTGGGTACGGGGCGCAGTCCAGTCAATGTGGCTGCAAAGTAGACCTAGTAGTTCACTTGCCAGCAGCAGCCTTATAATCACATCCCAAGCCCCGGCTCATGCAGTTCAATTCACCCCCAGCTTCGATTTTTTTCCATGAAGGCGAACAAGATCTCTTGATTTTCTCCCCCGATTGAGACTGTGCAAAGTCTTCCTCTTGTCCAAAAGCCACTATTAAAAAAAAGAACACAAGGGGGGAAACGCACTGCTTTGAGAGGGTACAGGGCCAACACACCGATGCACTTTCTAAAAGGACACTAAATGTAAACGCCAGTGAATGGAGCTTTGAATAGAGTGGGGGATTTTTTTATGTGACCTTGTATTGGATTTTGCAGTTTGGCTCTATTGAACCCACACGGGGCCTCGGCGGTCCCGAAAGGGCACTGATGGCTTTCCAACATGTGGCGGATTATACTCTGATGTTTTGTGGCTCTGATTTTTTTTTTTTTTCGAAGGCTCCGATGTTTACATGGACCATATGTGCCAACAGAGCAGTGTCCTCACCTGCTTCAAACCCGAGCATGGCCCACAGAGACACGCAAAAACACTCCGCCCGTGCGCAAATGCATCCTGTTTGTGAAATGCGCAATTGGGCTTTTCTGCATAAATATTGTTTTACCTGTAAAATACCGTGTGTACATTTACACCGTGTCCGCTTTGGTCGTGGCACAGGACGGGTTTGTAGTTTTTACGCACATCTTTGATATAAAACTTTTCCATTGATCCATTCATGAAATACTTCCACACCTCACAGACACATGAATTTTTTTTTTATTTTTTTATTTTGCACTCTAACATTTCTCGATAACCACAAACACCGTTCATTTGGCCCATTTACCGTGAACGCAACTCACCTGCAGTGTCATCATCAATAAAATCAAACAGACGCTTCAGAAATAAGATCTGTAAATATGACAAAAATATTACTTTCATATTTGTGAAATCAAGACGAATCAAAAACAGTGTCTTCACTTGGTGCCTGTCGAGCTTGCAGCTCACGAATATCCATGCGCAGAAAAAAGTGTTTATTTTATTATTATTATTATTATCATGGAGAAATATGACTTCTAAGCACTTGAGAGCAATCTTCTCCGCAGCCTGGTTGCTGTGCAGGAAGCGCTCGCCCATTGTTCTACATGTGATTTGGCCTCTGCAGAGAGAGACGGAACAAAAAGGTCTCTCTCTGCTGCGCGCACGGACCCATGCCTCCGCCAGGCCTGCGTGTGCGCGTCATTTGCAATGTGGAGACTGTTGATCAACTCACTAATTACACTTCTCTCCTCTCCCTCTCTCTCTCTCTCTCCGTCCCCTCTCTCTCCCTCCCTCTCCGTCTCTCTTTTGCTCCCTCCCTCTCTCTCTCTCTCCTATTCGCCCTCTCTCTCTCTCGGTGTCTCTCTACCCATTCCCAGAGTGCATATCGGGAAATAGACACACAAAGACATGCGCACTCAACTTAATCAGCCATTTTTTTTAAACAGGGGCTAAAACGATAATAATTAGCAGAATAAAGACATATCGGATTTTCATTTCCTTTCCTCCGTTTTCCCGACCCCTCGTCCACAAGAGAAACTGCGAGGCAGCCCGTCGACACGTCTCTCCGCCGCCGCCGGAACCAAACAAATAAGGGATAGCTCTGAGACCGCTTGACATTTGTGGTTTTTACCCCCTCTTCCCAATATAAAGTTGGAGGATTATTGTAATTTTACCTGTTTTCTTCCACGTTTTGATTGCCCGATCACGAGAGCCGCTGGATGTGACTGTTTTGTAAAAGCCCGAGAGCCGAGACGAGAAGCGGAGGTGACGGCTTTGGAGAGAGAGAGAGAGGGGGGAAGAAAGTAAGTTTTTTCTTTCCTTTTCCTTTAACTTTTATTGAGTGACTTTGGGCTGTGTGTGTTAAATTTAGGGGCTCGGGTATCGATTATCTATCCCGCCGGTGGATCTCCTGACACCGAGGCAGCTTGGATAACAGGTGCTGGCCGCTTTTAGTCCCAGAATAAAGGCGGATATCGTGATGTTGGAGTGCAACTCCGGCGCTTCCATAAAACCAGGGGGGCTCTGACAGGATCGGAGGCGTTCTCCTGTACGCGTGTGTCCGCCGGGTCCCTCGTCCAGACCCTGCCGGTGTATTTTGCAAACTTTGCACGGCTGGTATCGAGGTCGAGCCGCGGCCACTTTCGCACCCTATCCGCTCCTCGCAGGCACAGCGAGGCGAGGAGCGTTTTCCTCGCCGGCTCTGGTGGCTTTGCGGTGCGGATATGGGCTTTCGCGAGGAGCCCGATCCCTCGGACATGTCCGCCACCGAGCTTCCCCACTCGAGGGCTTGTCCACCCCCTTTCCCCGGCGTCCCCGTGCCAGACCCCCGCCACCACCAAACCATTGATTTTGAGGCGATCTTACGGACGCACCGCAGCGTTCCGAGCCAGTTTTTTAACCCATGTGGTTTCGCGCACCTTCCAGGCATTCACGGCCAAAGTGACACGATCCCCCCCTCTTCCTTTCCGCCTGGAACCTTTCGCCCTCGCCTTTTAAAATCACCCTCTTTAGCCCATTTTAGGGAGGGATCGCCACTAAAAGAGACAGACATTCGCCGATCGCTGTCCACACGTCTTTACCTGCTGCGCTCATTAAAAAAAAAAAAAGTCGTCGCACTTTTACCGAGGCGTGGGTGGCAGCGGCGTCCGGAAGGGAGAGCCATCTCCGGGCTACCGATAGCATGGCGAGTCCCTGTAGAGCCAGACAACTCCTGACTTAGTTCCCCCTGTTTCAGCCTCAGCGGCGGCTTCCGAGCCACCGAGTGCATCTGTAAACTCACACTTTAATCACATTCACTGGGGTTTTACGCATTTTAAATTCCTGCCATCCGCACAGGCTACAACTTCCATTTCCATCCTCGGTCCCCATGCTTCCGAGCGCCGGTTCATGGGGCTATAATTGCCTTGTGTTAAATAGTCTTAAATCCCAGGGATCGGTAGTGGCGACATCTTCTTTAAGTTCCACATTGCTCTCGTTTTGTGTCATTTAGAGGAATCACAGCGTAGATGTGGGGGCTCCATGGGGGCTTTACGCACTGTATTGTGGCTATGGGATTTTTTTTTTTTTTTTGAGTAGGTAGACTTGGCTCGGATTGGGACGCGACAGTGACAGGGGGGACATCGATCGCACGGGAGGAAAAAAAAACATCAGGGCCAAGGGGCCAGTCTGTCTCCAGCTCGGGTTCAGGCTGTGTGCAGTGAGGGTTTCTGCAGGGGCTCTATACGCTCCAGATGAACAGTGCGCCAACATAGGATGGAGCTTTTTGTAGGACTGTCTCCATTTGTACGCGGCTCTCTGGCTTTTTACGTGGATTTCGGGAAGCGTGTTTATCAGCGAAAAGACGCGGTTTAAAGCAGCTTTCCTCGCCAAACGCGTCTCACTTTTAAATGTTTGATGGCTTGCGGAACGCGTACACGTTTTAAAATATGACACAGAATTCAGATTTATTTTTTGGAGTCAAAAAATGAGATTTTCGGGAAGAGGATCTCGGAGCAAATAAGCCACATCACAACACCTTTAATAACACGATTAGTTTTACTGCAGCAATAATCAGAATCTTATTCTTGATCTTTTTTGGAATTGTTGGTTTTTGAGACAACGTAGATCTGTGTTTCAAATTTCACATTTCGAAAATTAAATAAAGACACTTCAGTTTTTTTTTTTTTTTTGCCCCAGAAAATTAAATGTTAGATGGAATCAGTTTATTTTTATACTTTCAGAACCTGGTGTATTTTTGAGCTCCATGGATCTTGTTTCTGGACAGAGCATTTAATTGCATTTGCATAGAACCCTTCATTTCATTACAAATATACAGCTTAGGCCTTATAATAATTATAATAAAAAAATGAAATCATACAAAAAATCAAAACTGTGAAATAATGAGAGGAGATGATCCAGTGTATTTGCAGTCTATTTCATCAGTTAATGATGGTATTGTCTCACTCTGCAAATGAGGGAATTTTATTTGAGGTTTACGTTTGCAGAAGCCCAGGCCCATCTTGTTTTTGTTTTTCTGCTCGCTTTGTGTCTTTCGCTCTATCAAAGGCTGTGTGTGTGTGTGTGTGTGTGTGTGTGTGTGTGTGTATGCATGTTAGTTAAGCAGCTTGTAACATTAATTTCTATCCATGGCGGTCGAGGGGAGGAATAAAAAAAACATATAGTGTGAGAGATGAGCAAGATAGCCCTGGGAGGACAATAGCTGTTGGCTTGAAAATGCCTCTTGATTATTAAAAGCTAATGCATTTTCAGCATTGCAGCCTTCATTAAGGGTGCGGATGGAGGGGGGGGGGCTGTGATGGGGGGGTTATGAGAGGGATGAGAGGCTACTGGGAGGAGAGGATGGGAGAGAGAGAGCATGCGAGAGAGAGAGAGAGGAGGGAGAGAGAGAGAGAGAGAGAGACAGGGGCTGAGTCTGTCCTATAACTCCTGGGCCCAAGACACATGCAGCCAGAAGATTGGCTCGGGCCTCTCCTAGGGGTCGACAATGTGTCATTTCCACCCGGCTAGATTGCCCTCTGCCTATCTGATATTAATGTGCAAATCAATATTTCAAGGATTAAATTTCCCTTCTTCATTTTTTATGGTTTCTACCTCAATAAGTCTCCCGTCTAATAGAGGAGGCTGGATGATTTAGAAGCCTTTGCTGCAGAAAGAGAGAGGGAGACAGAAAGAAATAGAGAG
This sequence comes from Pseudorhombus dupliciocellatus, assembly GCA_016785235.1. NCBI lineage: Eukaryota > Metazoa > Chordata > Actinopteri > Pleuronectiformes > Paralichthyidae > Pseudorhombus > Pseudorhombus dupliciocellatus. The sequence goes on from JAFBJW010000068.1 coordinate 1,302,982, forward strand.
GAGCTTTGCAACAAGGCTATCGCTGCATTTTAATGTTCTTCCTCATGGATCCCCCCCCATAGGCCCTTGGTAAGGAGGGCTATATCGCTGCTTTACAGTGTAAAGACAGCCAATTTGGCTAAAAAGGCAGAAAGGGAAAATATGAGTCCGGTTGAATACTTAAGACGCTGTGGTAATCCGAGAAGCAGGTATTAGAGAACAGGAGCCCCCCCCTCCGAAGACACGCACATATCCAGAGCTACATCCAAACCTGCATTACCAGCCGTCATGCTCGAGCGAACAGTGTAGCTTACCGCTCGCTGGACTCCTATAACAATATATTTTTCCCTTCCTTCTTTTTCTCCTCCGCTTTTTTTTTTTTTTTGCCTTTTTTGCATAGAAGCCCGTTTGGCGTCCACCGAGGAGATTTACTCTCAGGCGCAATAACATCTGGCGTGTGTGTGTTATAGAAATGAATCACTCTGACACAATGACCTGTGTATGATTATTGGGGAGCGTATTACCATAGCCATAATGCTGCATCTCATTGAAAGTCAACTAAATGAGCTTGGACCCTTTGACTCCCCATAGACCTTCATTAAGGGACAGCGCGCACACGCAGGCGTCTGTCTGCCAGTAGGTGTGTGTCTGTGCATGTGTGTTTATTTAATCCTCCTTCCTGTACCATCTGGTGCGTGTGTGCATGCGTGTCCAGCAGCAGCACAGTGTGAACCCCCCCCCACACACACACACACCACCACCACCACCACCACCACCACCCTCGCCAGTCGGCCACCAATTTTTCCCCTTTTCCCATTCAGCCTTTGCAGCAGAACTGAGTCGACTGTTTTAACATGCTCTTGATGGGGATAGTGTCAGCGAGTGAAAACAAGAAGACAGAGGAGGAGAGGGAGACAGAGGAAGAGGCACAAAAGATCTGTAATTGTAGCACGACCGCTTGGCTTCCTCCCTGATTCACGGCCATTACAATGTGAAAAGCACAACCGCCTGTCCTCCATTATTAAAACGGCAGGCCTACACACTCTCTCACATCCAAACACGCATACTCACTGGGGGGAATCATGTAGAATTTTTTGCGGCTCAAAAATAACTGCTCGCTATCACTCCGGTCACAGGCTTTAAGGAGATCTAATATTAAAGCTAATGTCCAGCGTTTTTCCCCTCACACCGATATGTTGGTAAAATTTACAAAGTATAATAATAAATTCTTCATTCTGACGCTTCCAAGCTGTGCCATGTGTAGATACAACCCCAGCCACCGATAGTTTTTGACTCGGACGGACCAAGTTGTCTTTCTCCTTTGCACTTCTTTTTTCATAGATGGTGTTTCATGCAACGTGTATTATGCAACTGTTCGAAGCATGTGGTTTTTTGATGCAAAGAGCTACCTAACAGCTGGATTTTCTAGAGATCAAGGAACGATATTCTCTTGGTTATGTAGTGTGTGTGTGTGTGTGAGACGGAGCGAAGGGTGACAGCCAGCAGTAGTAGTTGTAGTGTCAGGGTCTCCTGGCTCAGGGGGGCCTGTAGGGGGAGAAGCTAAGAAGTCCACAGCAGCTCGGCATTATGTCTCAAAGGGGAGGGGGGCTTCCTGTGTCAGCCCTGGGGCACCACCACTAACACACACTTTCTCTCCATCACACAGACACTGTGCGAGAGGCGGAGGAGGGTTAAAGACTTGGAACGAGATCAAGCCCCTCCGTAGCACCCGGGGTGTGAGCTTGTGAATATGCGAGTTTTAGTGTAATTAGCACTTAATTATATTAACATATGCAAATTGTCAGGCGGAGAGCTTGTACCGCCGGTGGGTATCGGCTGAGATACAAGTGACTCTATTGTACCGCCACGGCAGAAAAGAGAATAATGGGTGTGTGTAAGGCAGCCAGCCAGTCCACCCCCCATGCAAGCACATAACCAGCTAGATCATTTAAGTCTCGGGCCGGCCGCTTTGCCAAATTTCATTAGTCGCCATGACGACTTGGCTAATTGTGCTGACTAATGTCCCCTGATCTGTTGTCAGTTGAGATGGGTGTGTGTCCTCGTGCCCCCAAAACAAGACAGGGGGCAGTGGGAGCGAGAGCGAGAGGCCCGACTGTCCCGAGCCAACTCTACACGTTCTGCTTGTCCGAGCATTTGCATATTCAAAAACACCCTGCCGTCTTTTCTCGTCTCTCTCGTTTGCATGTGCACACCTGCACGGGCAAGGTCATGAGCATGTGGCGGCAACATGCCAGAGGCTGGGGGGGGCCGGGGGGGCTGTGTCGTGTCGTGTGTCACATGTGCAGTACACTTGGACTGCGAGGCTGGTATGGCCCCTGTGTAGCGACATGGCTGAATTTGTTTTTGATTATTGTACATGACTGGGACTCTGGCAAAGAAAAGCTGGGGCCCGAACAACGGGGACACGGAGTTCTGCCTTCAACCCTTTTCACTCCGTCCAAAATTATGTAATTTCGACACATCTTTATAGTTACCCCCGACCAAGCAGCGGGACATCTTTTTGTTGGGGGGGGCTATTACATGTTTTGTGCCTCCCGCTAGCCATAGGTGGATAGACATTGGGCCTAGTTGGTGCTACTAGTACTTGCATGCTAATCCTGTTTTTTGACAGGAACGTAAACTGATATAATTGCTTTTCAGTGGCAGGAATGGCGGTTTATACAAGTGTGAAAGCACGGGAAAGGGGATTAGCATTATTTTGCATAATGCTGGGCAGGCGCTGAATGGGGCATTGAACGCTTGACTGGGTGACAGAGATGAAAGAGAGATGAAATGCTTCACCCCTCTTCTTTTTTTTTTTTTCTTCTCCCCCTCCCTCCCTCTCCGTCTTTCCCCTCTGTCTCTGGCCGCTGTGGCTGGCGGAGAGGGACCGTGTTTTCCGGGGAGAGCACCCCCGGAAACGGCAGGCCCCCGTGTTCCTCGCTGTTTGTTCTGGTGCCAGCAGATGGAAGGTGTCATGTGAGGCAATATGTATGATAATAGAGTAACCGTGATAAACTCCAGGCTTCCTAAGCCTCCATGTATATACTAAACTGCATCCCTAAAGCACTGGAGTGTGCAATTATGTAGTGGATGGATGTGGCTCAGGTAGCTTTTACATGGAAGGAAGGGAGCGGCTTTGGTGGATCAAATCAAACTACACTGTTCTTACATTTTGCTTTATTGAGATGTTTGCCCAGGATTTGGTCGGATATCGTCTGGGTAGAGGCCAATGTGGAACTGCGAGGCAGGTGTGTTTTATGTGAATGCCTGCGTGTGTGTGTGTGTGTGTGTGAGAGAGAGAGCGAGCTCTGGTAGTCATAGGCGGGGGCACGAGGGTGGTGACGCAGCTTAAAATTGCCACTGTGACTTCCATATGACCCAAATCGACTTTGTGCGTAATTTATGATCAACCGTCATTATTGCTATTGCATCTGGTGTATGGAAATGATCCAGGGTTGCGGGAGGGACGTGAGGTTGGGTGGTGGAGAACATGAACGCCACAAAGGCCGCTGTGGCCTGTTTTTGTTGTCTCTCATTGGACAGGATCCTCTTTCTTTGACCTTTTGCACGCCTTCCCTTCCCTTTCATATGCTAATGCCAGGCCAGGGCCAAGGAGGAAACACGCCGGAGCTGAGTGCAGGAGGACAAAGACTCCTCTCTCTTTCTCTGCCTCCTTTCCACGCCATATCTCCTCTTTTCTTGCCTCTTCCCCTCTCGAGCAACTTGACAGACTTTGGCGTGAAAGGAAGTGAGTGCTCGGTGGATAGGAAAGGTGGGGATAGCATTGTTGCCGTGACCCACGCCGCCTGTGAAGATCAAGTGCACTGCAGCGATCCTCGGCCATGTTTATGTGGACACATTTTTGAGTGGCCCTTGTAGTGGGTATTGCGGATCGGTAATCGTTTGAGCCGTGCCGCCGGTAGTGTTGCAGCTCAGGCCAAGTCAGTTGAGGAGTGATTTGTTGCTTTTCCAGTGGCGCTAGTCGAGTTGTCATAGCTGGGTCTATATTTCTCCTCAGTCTGGCTGCTCTATCTTTTCCCAACCTGTAAAGCACTGTCTCTGGTGGGGTAAAAGGATCCTAATATAGTTACTACAAGTCTCCCCCAGCATAATGCTCCAGTGCTCCACTGTCGAGCATGACGTGGTTTTGAGGCTCTTTTGGCTCTGTTATGGGAAGGGGGCATGTTATCTGTAGGAAATGTAATTTTTGTCCTCATTGAAATCATTCATTATTGAGCTTGGTTATCTAAATGTTTTTGTTGCTGTTGGTCCTGAGCCAGTTAGGATTGCGTTACCCCCTGACTCTCTCTCTCTCTCTCTCATGTCTGTCTGTCTCTCCTCTCTCTCTCTCTCTTTCTCTTTCTTTCTCTCTCTCTCATCTTGCCAGGCCTTCATCGGTCTCTTAAGGGAAAATAGAAAACAGGGGGATTTTTCTCTTCCCTCTGTGCTCTGTCCCGTTCTCAGGCTCTCGTGCCTATTTTGCATCAGCCGTCTCATACAGGATATTAGCCGCAGAAGAAAAAAAAAACACGGGTCAGGGTATTTCATTTAGAATAATATGTTTATTCTTTTCATTTTCAAAGTGGAAATAGAGGAGGAGGAGGGCTGGGGGAGTGGGGGTTTTGTCGGGTGGGGAAAGAACAGTCAGGGCCGTGTGTTCGGGGACTGTCTGTTTGATCTGAGGTTCTGTTGGCTCAGGGGTCGGCTGAGATTCTCAGGTTCAGGTCAGAAAAAAAAAAAAAAACAGGCCCATTCTGTTTCACTCATACTGTCTCACAGATTTGCTCGATTTCTCATGTGCGTCAGTGGATGTTGTATTTTATTTTTCCTTTTGACAGACATGGCAGACGAGGGAGTTAATAGTTACCAGCGATAGGGGAATTTGAATGCATCGCTCAGCCTCCTGCTCTTCCTCCTCGCTGATATCTCTGCACCTTTGCCTCATTACTGTACATCTACGCCACTGCTCATTTAATCCCCCCGCGAATCAGTGTAGTCTTGTCGCTGCGGTTACCTTTCAGACTGTGACATTTGTTTGTCCTCTGTGCTCCTCGACTCACTCACCGTGAAGGACACTGTGTTCGGCCCCGCAGCTCCGTGCTAATTTCTGAAAGTCCTCATCTTACATATTCAACAAAGAATTCAACAGCCTTCTATTTCAGAAAAAGGTTTGTCACTCTTACGTACCAAGGAACAGGAAAAAAAAAAAAAAAAAAACGCCTGTACAAAAGGTTATATGCCACATTTTATCGATTGCTCTCAGAAGTCTTTTCATAGCTGTAAAAGCTGGCGAGGCTAAAAACAAAAAGCAGCAACAACAACAAAAAAAAAAAAAGGGGGGGGGTAGTTAATGAATGACTAAGATTCTCCAGGTTTGAGAAAAGATACACCACAATAGCACAAGACGCCTCATGACAAATGATGCATTCGCTCCCTTGTTGGCCAAAGACAAAGGCGGGGATTGAAAAGGCAGAGAACCCAGTCATAGGACATATACCCATAAACAGAGCTTTAGGAAAAAGAAATGAAGAAGCGGCGGAGAAATAATGAAATAAAATGTCCCGCCTGCGTCCCATCACCTTCACCTATACTCCCGGCCCGTGCACGTTGTTTGTGTACATGTCGACGTCTGCAAGCGCCTCTGTATGCATGCGTGTCATGTGTGCATGACATGATTGGCGTGTGGTATTCCTGAAGGCAATAGCATGTGGATATCAAGGCCATTGGCAGCGTTCGTTAGGGAATAAGTGGATAATTAATTATGCATGAGTTGTGGGCATAAACAAACAGTGTAATGAGAGATGAGGCGAATTTACCAAAGAATTTAACTCCAGTTGCACGGAGACCCGCTCAATTCTTCTTTACTGTTGTTATTTCCATTATTATTATTATTATAAACTATATTTATTTGACTTAATGGACAGCATGTGTCTCAAACAGAAATACAGATGTTACGATAGTTGCAGGTGACAACACTCGCCCACAGACGAAAGAGCCATGTTTATTTTTGCCTTTCTGACATTACAGGCTTATGTGTGCAGTATCAAAAAACAAATACTCCCTTTTTTCCAACGCAGGTCCCAGTCTGATCTAATATAGTCAAAAAGAAAAGTATGTGTTCCCTCAACTCCCCTGAGGAGGCTCCAGCCAACACTATCCCTCTCAAACCCTGCTTCTTTTTTTTCTGGCCTGGCACCAGTCGTGGAATAATCTTTAATTATTTGCTTTTAAAAAGTGGAAAACAAAAAAAAAAAACAAGACTGCTTTTTTTTTTTCTTCTCCCGTGACAGTAAAGAAGAAGAGCAGAGCAGGCAGCAGGAATGTTCTTGTATATGAAATTGTAGGTATTAACAGGGCTGGTTTTGTCAGTGGTTTTTCGCTGATGTATCAGCTCCCTGCCCCTAGACTAAATAAAGAAGGGGAGTTTTCGCCGTGTTTCATCCCCGCTGAGATGAGCAGATATAGGGAGGCTATGGAGGGAATTGTTAAAAAAGCAAAGTATGGCTGAGGAGCGGAGCTCTGCCTTCACGCAGTACTTAAACAAGTGTCACCATGCGGTGATGGATGGTTCCTTGGCCTTTGTGGCTTATTGGAGACGCTCACCCTGATACCAGTTTTTATTAAAATAGAACACACTGCATTTGCTTGCCCTTTCCCAGCTATATATTCTACATAATTAAAAAGAAATATACATGGGTCTTTTTGAGCGCGATTCTGCTCCACAGTAAGCAGAATCCGTGTGTGCACATGTGTTGGAGAGACTTTGCTGACTCTGGTCTTCAGCTGCCTTGTCATTGACCCCCACGCTCCCTCTGTTCTAACACACTCACAAACACACACACACAGAAAAAAGCTTGAATTTAATTTTTTTGATCAGTTTTCTGCAGATTAGATTTCAGTATGTTGTTGTGTCACTTATATAAAAATAATAGTGGTTATTTCTCACAGCCGACACTAAAGTAATGGTTCAATTTCATCCGGGTTCCCCCTCTGCAGGCTGCATGGCCCTGGATTTCCGTGACATGTCTTTTTTTCCCCCCCTTTTCCGATAAAGGAATATTGTGGCGTTAATCTAAAACCACACTAATTACATCTGACAGTTGTTTGTTTGTAGTGAAATCCAATTAAAATGTACACTTTTCAACTCCATTGCTCATTTTTCTTCTTCCTCCCCCCCAAGCCCTGCCGCCATTCTCTTTTCCTTTTTCTCCCTCCCCTCCCACGGTAACCAGAAAAGAGCCTATGATGGCATAAATAACAACTGTGCTTTCCTTGTGGTTTTTGTGAGAAGAGGGCAAACTCACAACAGCTGTCAGAAAAGGGGGTTTGTTTGAAAAGCAAATGGCTTTGGTCTAAAGTTCATTTGGAGACCTCTCTAATTAAATAGAGAGCCAAAAGCTTAAGTTAATTAGTAATTCCCTGGGTCCAGAAATTAGACCTGTCACGAGTCTTTGAGCTCTCGGAAAAAGGAAAAAAAAAAAAAGAAATCCAATAGGTATGTGTGCATTTGTCTTTTTTGTATGTTTTTTCTTTCTACACAAAACCCTCCTGCACTCCCATGTCTGTAAACAAGTGTGCCGAACTGCTTGTTTTTATCTGTACTTTTTTTTTTTTTTTCTTATGCGAGGCCCCACGCGTTCCCCCACCCCTCGGAACGCTCAACACATTAATGGCCTGTTTGTGGCGTGTCACAGAAGTGCTCGGGAGATGTTTAAGCGAGAGGCACATAGCTTGTGGCGTCAGTCAGGATACCTGCCCTATGATTATGTTTATGAAGATAATGACAGGGCTGGGGTCACGCTGAGTACTGTCTTTAGAAAACAGTTGGGGTTTGAACTTTAAACTTTATTGTTACCCCTGGAAAAGAACGGGAGGGTTTCAGCTGCCATGTCCGAGAAACATCTCCGCAATCGACAAGGAGTCTCAGATTAACTGACTGACAAAGCAGATGCTCTCCTCTCTCCTCTTCTAAAAACAGGTTACACAAAGCTGATGTAGTCACAACAGGACGTCCCTACTTGTTCAGACCACGTTGCAGCGATAATAAGCATTTGAAGTCACTGCGATGGAGCAGGGCATTGACTCTGCTCTTTAAAAAAACACCGTCGGCTGGAGCTGCACCACCGGCTTGTTTTTCGGTCAACTGATACTGATAGGCGTCTTTCACCAAATAGGGCAACATTTGTGACATTTTTTTCCCCCCTCTCTCCTAAAAAGGAATGAACTTTTGGCAGCACGTAGCGGCAGTTGCTACATTAGTTTGCAATGTCTCATATTAGGTTCCCAAATATCAGCGGGACTTAACTGCTCTTGCAAAACTGATTTCAGGGCTGGAAAAGTGCATCATGTTTTTAATTTCAGGACGCTGAGCCCAGGAAAAGTATTTTAGGAATATATCTTTCTTTCTTTTTTTTTGCAGTCTTAAAATAAGTTGTTTTACAAGCGGCAATGTTATCTTAACATAAAATAAGCAAAGGATCCGAGGCTGGATGTGGTTGATACAGCATAACCAGCCGTTTATATTTGCCAGGTGGATGTGAAACGTCTGCGTCAGAGACTGCTCCCTGTGTCTGTCTGTTGAGTGTGTGCTATCCTTGACTGACGTGGACAGTGTTTGCTTAACCTCTTCTGCGCTGCACTACCACGGCCTTGTCAATTTAAGAGTGTGTGTGAGGGAGAGAGGGTGAAGGAGAGAGTCCAGCAATGGTAGCTTTCATTTTTCACTTCCCCAGCAGTATTTTTTTTTGTCAACAAACAAACCTGCTGAGAGGCAGAGTGAGAGATATCGAGGGGTCTGAATCAACACAGGCGAGGCACATGGACTGGTCTGTAACGATGGGCAAAAGATCTGCAAAAAAAAAACAAAAAACAAACATTTGAGAGTCTTCTAATCGGCGAATAATCACAACTGAATCACTGTCTTTAAACTTGCTCGGTTAAGTAGACCCCTTGTTGTGCTGCCTTTGCTTATTTCCACCGGACCAAACCAGTCGGTGCAATGCCCCAGCCCCGTGCTTCTTAGATAACACGACAACGCTCTGGAATCAGCGGCTTGACGTGAAACAGAACCACACCAGTGTCTGTCCCGCTACACCACCTCGCTCTGTGACACCTACTTCTGCTTCTTTCGGAATAAAGGCCATGCCGCAAGTCCACAACCCCACCAAATGTGTGTGCTTGCGCAGTCCCGTGCTTTTTGCCCCATCCAACAGATAAGGTTGTGTTTTATGTAACAGCTAAGCCCTTTCATATTGTGTATGTTGTACCTCACAAGAGCAGGATGCGCAGGCTTGATTAATATTTATTTAGCGCAGGCAAATCAAGGATTAAGCAGTCATCATTTTAGCACTAATCCACGTCTCCGGTGAGATGCAGAGACAAAGAGAGGCAGATTACTAAACACATAACACCGCAGAACCACAATTAGTTTGTGACTTGCTCTCCCGAACTGGGCAGAGAAAGGGGCCGAAAGGAGACCTGTCGATGCGCTGAGTGTAGTAAAACGCACACAAAGTTGTGTTACGCTCTCCTTGCAATCACCACCTATTGTCGCCGCTGTTTGCCTGCCTCTCTCCCACTTATAACCAGCCGGTTCTCACCCTCCTCTCTCGAAAAAGAATCCCTCTTTGAAATTAGCGGTGGTTTGCCTGATTCACTCATCTGACGTAAATGTGTCTCATGATCTTTCCACTGTCCGAACACACATGCGCACACACGCACACTCTCACACTCACACACAGACTGACTGACACACATGCATGAGCAATGAATACTTCTTTCTTAGCTCCAACCACGTGGGAGAGGGACAGTTTGCTTATACTGTATGAGTCTGCGCGCGCGCACGCGCGTGTGTGTGTGCGTGTGTGTGTGTGTTGAGTTACTTGGGAGTCTGTAAATAAAATTACATTCTTTGCTAATTGAGTTAAACTGCTTTGCTGGAGATGTGGCAAAAAAAGATGAAAGCTCCCAGTGTATGTTTTGTGTGTGTGTGTGTGTGTATGTGCGTAGGGTGGTAATCCAGTTAGCTCTTAGTGCTCTAAAGTGGTAACCGGGGATACCGTGTGCATGGCTGCGGTAAGGTATACCGTTAAGCATATGTGGTGCCAAATTCTAAAAACAATTAACAAAGAGATGAAGCTGAATTTTTAAGTATGTGTGTTGTCATTTATCTGAGTGTGTGTCATCTTCAGGAGCGCACCCCTCACATGCAAAGAGAGAGCGAGCACAGGAGGAACTGTTGCTGTGTAGTGTGTTTGGGTGGGGGGGGGTCCAAACCAGATGTGAGGGCGATTGAGAGAGAGAGATAGAAAAAGAGAGATAAATTAAAAAAAAAAAAAAAGAATGAACAGACGAGTCATGCTGCGATAGAGAAAGACAGGCAGAAGCTCAGAGAGAGAGAGAGAGAGAGAGAGAGAGAATGCCATCCTCAGTTCCCCTTTGCCCTCCTTCCTCTCCCTCTCACCCGGCCACTGAATGCTAATAGCTTTTCTGCTTCACCCCCCCTCCCCTGCACTCACACACACACACACACATATAGCACATATACACCCCCCTGTCCAATCCCTCCCCATGGACACTGCGGCATTGTTTGTGGCAGTGCTTCTATTCTTTCAAACTTAATTACCTTCTTGCCTTTTGTGGCGTCAGGGGCTGGAAGTTTTGCTCCGTGGCGGTGGAGGTCGTCACACATTCTTTTGGCGGTGCATTCCCTTAATCTTGAGGGTGGAGGTGGAGGGCAAGGGAGGGGGGTTGGGGGTGGAGGGGGGGAGTAAAGAGACAGAGGAGAAGAGTCTGGAGAGCGGAGCGTTTACCAGGGCGTGCTTCGAAGGTGGTTATAGTACACCGCCACCACCACCACCACCACCGCCGCCTGCCCCCCCACCCCACCCGTGCACGTGTGCACGGTCATAATAGTCGGGGCATAGGCTGCCCTTTGTTTGTGCGGTTCATTTCCAATCAACCCTAATTAACTAGAGAGTGTTTCCAGATTGCCGGCAAAAGAAAAATCCCCCTTTTTTTCACTCCCATTGGTCTTCGCTGTTTTGAGTTCGAGGAAGCAGAGGAAGGGGAAAAAAAAACTGCAGGCATTAGCTATGTAGATTGGCTTTGCCTTTGATGCTGGAAAAATCTTTAGCTAGGGCAGTAAGTGGTGACTGCGACCCGGCAGTGTCTGACTGTTTATTTTCATGTTTCAGTTTGAGTTTAGTTTGAAATATTGCCTGTTCAGAGGCGTGAGACTTGTGCATATATTTAGACTGGACTGTGTAAGCACAAAGTCCATTTGTAAAAACGTTAAATCCAGTCAAAGTTGTCTTTAATCCAATACGCTTTGTCTCCATGAAGCCATACAAGCAGCGGATAAACACTGGCATTGCCTTTGGACCCAGATCCAAAGAATCATAATGAAAAGCTCCTTAATAAAAATAGATGTAACTTGTGCTCTGTATATGCTTAATGGGATTTTTTTTTAGTGGACTGGATCTTCCCTATCAGCCTGGTTGAAGTTAGGGTACTGTGAAATCTGACCCTAAATCAGATTTCAGGACTCATCAGTCTACATACACTGACCGAGAGGGCAAAAGGCAAACATGACCTGTGGGTCCTCACTCATGCGGTCACCAAGTTTGTTTGTGGATCCTTGACTATTTCTGGTTTGCATTACACTCTCATCCCACATACCTGCTGCTTATATATTCTATGCTACTGCAATATATTATTTTCCCTAACAATGGACTATCAGCTATGGGCCCCGGGGCAGTTGGGTGTAATGTAACCTGAGCAACCAATGAGACCAATTAACTTGTCATCAACCTGAGGGATAGAACCTGCATACCTGCTCCAGGAGAAGAGAAAAAGGCCACTTCCATCCTCTACATTTCTACTCATTACCCTCATCCCCCCCCCTCTAAATCCCTCCATTCTTCCGCTGCCTCGCCTGCAAACCAAGATCATTGCTCATGTAGGCGTAATTTTGATTTGGATTGGCTAAAAGGCTTTTTTTTTTTTGCAGAGCCGGTAATTTGTCGAACAAGATTCCTGTGCTAACTGGAGTGGCGCTTGCTTTAGGTGTCTGGGCTGCACCTTGCCGTAATGACAAGGTGTCTTTGTGGTAATGATGGCCTGTGCTGGCGAGGGAGAGGACAGGCGGACGAGAAAGGGTGTGGGGGCATGTGGAAGGTCTGCTGCTTACGGCGTGTAATATTACACCTCCAGGCAAAGAAAGCAAGGACGGCATGAAAACTTATTGTGAGGTTAAGACGACACAGAAACCGTTGGTCAACACCTCCGCTGTTCTCTCCGCGAACTGAACACACTGGGACCCTCTTCTGTAATTCTGTGCATGCGCCTCTTTGCTCATCCATCGCGGGCTCTCGTTGTAAAGAGGGAGATAGTTGCCCTCCTCCTTCATGCACTTTGTTTTTCTCATCCGTCCGTTTCTGCATAGCAACAAATAAGCAGGTCTAATTAGACCAGAGTAGGCCTATTCATGGCACTGACAGTGGGAGATGGATGCAGGGGCTTTCACAGCCCCCTTCGCCTTTGTCTTTGGCTAACGCTTGGTGACATTTTGATAGAAGATTTGGTGTTAGACTGAGGGGCCACATGCGGAGAGAGGGATGACCTTCGGGGAGACCTCAAGGGGTGGACATATAGCCCTGTCTTCTGACTTTGTTGTTTGACTTTGCTGGGCTTTACGGGTCACCTGAAAGATTCAGCCTGGATTTAATTTCCCTGCTTATTATATACGCTCACATATGTCTGCGGGAAAATTTCAGAGCTCAGGATGACCACGTCCCAAAGCCCAGATCTGTCTAATTCCAGTGTTTACAGATGTTATAAATATTCACAGCAGCATTAACCGCGCTGTCTGCCCTTGCGTTGAAATGTCGGACAGTTAGCGACGCCGAATTGGAAGTCAGCAGATTCCCCGTGTAAACATGACGACAGTGTGGCGACGTTGCAATTACAGGTTTGGCATTTAACAGGCTGCGACTCTGGGTAATGTGCGATAGTCTTGACAGGAGGACAAAAGCAGGACGAGGACTAACTTGCATCGTGGGAGCTCTGCACCACAGGTCTGCACCGTGGACACATTTTTATGCATCATGAGCACATTTATTTTGAGTGAACTGGCTCAAAAATATTGACGTGGAATGTTTAGCAAACACAGTTTTTATCTGTGTGGTGGTTTTCCTGTGACTCATTTGGACTTTTCAGTGTCCGCGTTTTGACTTTTGTAGGATGCAACTTCTACCTGGGTGCTTTACAAGTCACAGAGAGAGAGAGAGAGAGAGAGAGAGAGAGCAGGAGAGCGGAAAAGTGGAAAGAAAAAGGAAAAAAGCGGAGAAATCCCCTGCTTTTGACTAGCTCTCTGTCTCTTGGGGAGCTGTGGAAAAGCAGATGGAGGGATATGGAAGAGAGAGAGAGTTGAGCAAAGAGAAGAGGAGGAGGGGGGAGAAAAACAATAGGCCATGGAGTCTCTCAGCCCCTCTCTCCCATCAGAACTCGCAGTGTCCAAAGCAGGCATTCCTGGGCTATTATTTGCCTCTCACTGAATCTGATCTGCCACTTTAATTACCTTAGTGTGTGTGTGTGTGTGTGTGTGTGTGTGTGTGTGTGTGTGTGCATGCGTGTGAAAGCAAAGGGGACATGCTTAATTAAAAAACAGAGGTGGGAGAGGCTCTGGCCACTTCTTTTGTTCTTCTGTTATAAGAAGGGGAACTGTTTCTGCTGTGTTGAGAAAACCAGGGCTTCATTGTTACTTTCTCACTCTCCCTTTATGTATCTGTCCATCTATAGCTCTCTCGCCAATGGAAGCAGGCTGGTTGGTTAGCAGAGCAAAGGAAACCAGTAGGGGACACAGTGAGAGAGAGAGAGAGGGAGGAAGGATTCTGAGAGAGCGGTAACACGATCTGCCTTAAAAGAAGCAGTAGTGGGCACCGCTGCTGTGAAAGGTGTGAAGCCCGGGGAATGGAGCAAAACGCAAAGAAGCAAGCCGCATAATCTTTCCACACGTTTACTCTCGGGAAAGAAAATGTCACGTAATCAGTTTTCACCAAGCTCATTACAAGTTATTATTTAGATCTGCGCAAATCTAACAATCTCGCTCCCTCTGAGACGGGAAGGTAGACGAGGAAAAATTCACTTAATTGCAAGTCCAGACATCGCACTGTAATTCTCCCCCGTCCAGCCACGCTCAATTGACACATGCGGAATGGATCAAGATGCAAAAGTGCAAAGAAGTTTGGAAAACACGAGGTCACGTGGTGTTGCCTACTTCGTCTGCCAGCGTTCTGTCGGTGCAGGGGCAGAATTACTGGGATGAATAAGAACCAGAGGTAACAAATTAATGGACGCGTTATTGCGTTGTCGTTGGCAGGCGGCGCACGTGTAAACAGCTGCTAACCTGTTAGCATTAGGGGTGATATATCAGTGCCAAGTGCTTAACACGTTGGCTTATCCATAAGACATAATTCCGTACTTAAAGTGTTCCGAGATGCATAATTCATAAACTGCAGTGTTTTATGTCCGAGCCACAATTCAAAGGGGTTGCTCCCCAAATGAAATAAGCAGTCGAGTGACACCACTGACAAGTAGTAAATCCTGTCGCATGCATCGCATTAGCTCTAAAAACCCGCTGCTTTGGAACAGTTTTACACTCAATCACGTTTAACGCAAGCCGCGGCGAGAGGGACGCTGGTGGTAAAATAAAAACTAAATGTATATGTTCGACGGCAGGGGCAAGGCCCGCTGTGTTGTTTTGGTGCAGAGCGTAATGGATGAATTACGGGAGAAAAAAAGAAACAGAGTGGTAATTTGAGTGGGGCCTTTATTTTTATCTATTTTTTTTCTCCCCCCCCCACCCCTTACACAACGAAATTAATCTTGTTTTATTCTGCTGCCATATAACAGCAGCAAAGCTGAAGATGAAGATATACGTTTATGGAGAATCTGTGTTCTGTTAATGCCGTGCCGTCTTATAGCGGCATGCGTGTTTGGCCCGCTTCAGCGCCTCGCTGCTCAGAATGCAGAGCTAATTGCCATTAATGTCTCTGCAAGTGTGAGTTAACATGCAGACAGGTGTGCAGCGTGCACCCTTAATGTGTCTCTGTGTGTGGAGACTGCACTTGCTATGTTTAATGTCTCTGAATTTGCTTGTTTTCTTGCTTTAGCTGTCAACAGGGGGTTTACTGCATTTGGACAATACAGACACAGGTATCAGTCAAATACATTTAAAGAAATGAATTTTTTTTTTCCAGTCCAAACAGTAATCACCGTTGATTGAAATACTTTTGGAATCCTAAAAATGTTTAAAGCAGATCAATGTTTTTCCCCTAACTTTTCAAAGTGCTGCTCAGAGGACTGTTTTGTATTGACACACACAGGCTGCACAGATAAGCATAAAAATTCATTTTCTGCTCCTTGTGAATTTTCCTTTAATCTTGCAAATAGAGACACAGAAACGGAGTGAGACACGGCAAGGGGGGGAGGAAAAAAAAGCATAATTTCTCTCTTTTAATCTATCACTAGTCCCCATGGAATCATCTCCGGGATATGTCAGATTAGACCTGATTATAGCGCGTGCACACACACACACGCACCCACATACATGCTCACACACATTTGATTTCGTTCCTCACGCTTTTACTGTCCCTCCCACTGGCTTTGTTTAGCCCTGGATTGTTGCGGATTAATCCTCTAATTGCTTTGTAGCTTTGTTGTGATGGCGAGGGAGTGTAGGAAAAGAGAGGGAGAATTAAGCAGCAGGTGGATTGGGTTGAAGGTTAACATGGCTCTTTAAAGCTTTCTTTTAATGCCAGCTCATTTACACGCAAGCATCTGAAAGGCGCTGGTACTGTATCAAGTGGAGAGACGCTGCCTCGCACAACTCATTTTCATCTGGGGCGTTTAGCCGAGTAACACAGCGCTATCCTCTGAGAAGTAATGAAGATTCCTTTCCCAATCTTTTAGTCTGTTTATCTTCATATCCCGATGTGGTTGTGTCGCCATTGTTTGTACTCGCTGTCATTCCGATGAAGAGAAATTAAGCCTGAGATTACAAAATGACATGATTTTAGGGGTGTTCTGTGTTTCTGGTCTTAGGAGACTTACTCCAGTGTGTTTGTGTTCCTTTACATTTGTGCCTTGTTGTGAAAAGCCAGGAGATCGGAGTAGTAAGGGGTTGAGAGATGGGCAGCCGCCCAGGATTGATAACATCTCACTGGTATTCCAAACATCATTCCTCATGGAAGCTTGTTCTCTCTCTCTCTCCCCCTCTCCCTCCTTTTCTTTCTTTCCTGTTATGCTCCAGCATGAAGAAAAACATATGGGTGAAATATTCTTTAATTTCCCGATGTATGACTGTGTGGGACCCTGCCCTCGAATATTTCCCCAGCGGGCAGCATTTTGCATTTCCACATGTTCAAGCACAGTCGCGCACTTAACAGAATGACAATATTCAGTGTCTGACTTCCCTTGTCCACACAGAGACAGTCATACCTGAGGGGCATTAATAGGTTAACAGTCACTGCCTAATTAGCAACTCCTGACTGGTGAGAACATGCCAAGACTGATTTAGCCAGTGATTGAAGACTCCTCAAACTCGGCTCTCCGCTTCAAGGCAGACACTAACCTTTCTGTGCTCTTTTGATGAACTTAATGGACTAATGGTGCGTCGTTATTTTATAAATTGCACTTTTGAGCTTGTATATACTGGCATTAAATGAAAATCTTATATCACAGCATTCACAGGACACAACAGAAGCAAAATTGCTTTCAAAATAGCTTTCAGTGTTGCGCAGAGTCTATTTACCAGACAATTGGGTTATTCCTATAGATGTATGTTTTTCCATTTGCCATAGGAGGTGTTTCATTCATTTATACCTTTCATTCCCCTGTTTCCAAACTCTGGTCCCTGGGGTCAATAGAAGACAAAACTTTATTTCTTTTTTTTTTAATGTAATTTTTTTCTCTGGTTGAGGCAAACTATCTCAATCTGTCAAATATGAGCCACAAGTCCCTTTTCCAAAGTTCTCCTGGAGCTAGCTTATTCTATTTTGCAGTGGTAAGCAACGTAGAGGTACACATCTGTCATGTTTTGTTCCATCTAACCTCCAACTGAGGAGCTTTTGGTGTGTACAATCCGGAGTGAATTGGATTAGTATTGAAGGAGGAAGTGTCTTCCAAAACATTTGCCACGATCATTCCCGACAGCATTCAGGACACTGCCAAATTACTGGAGTTGATTTGTGAAGGATATTCTGCAGGAAAAAAAATCACATGGCCCTGATAAACATTCTCTCAGTGGGACAATAACTCATACTTGAGGAAAACACAAACATATGCTCTTTGGACTGGTTAAAACAACTGATCACTGCTTCCAGTGTTAAAATCAACATCCTCTGTTTCAAGAATCAATCTTATTTGAATGAGAACATTAATTCACTTGATATTGAGAATGAATGGAGGGTGAGTGTGGGTTGGAATTAATTACAACAAAATAAATGATGTATTAGATCCAAGATGTTAAACAACATTTACTAAATCTGTTGTCCTCTTTTTATCTTTTCTTTCACTTCAGGTCCCTGTTAGGCTGGATGAGATGAGATCCCTATGTAGTGGTCGTCATGGCAACTTGTGACTCTCCCCCTATGGTGTCGTCACGGCAGCAGGAACATGGTGGCCAAAGGCTGGACGCTGCTGCTGAGGACAACTCCCTCATGGCCATGGAGACCAGTGTCGCTAACAGAAACAACGCCAACAGCAACAACCAATCATCACCTGCCGCCGTTAGAGAGCCGGAGAATGGCCTTGGACAGCCTGTTGTGACCCCGCTGACGTCCACCGTTACCCCCACCACTGTCAGTGCAACCACCGACTCTCTAACTGAACAGAGTCGGAGAGAAAGCTTTACTACCAGTAACAAAGGGACTGTTGCTGGGACTTTACCAGGAGTAGGAGGAGGAGCAGTTTTGGGTTCGGACTGTTCTGCCCCAGCCACATCTCCTGTGGCGCCGGCAAAGGAGATCCCCTGCAACGAATGTTCTAATTCCTTCTCCAGTTTACAAAAATACATGGAGCACCACTGCCCCAATGCCCGTCTGCCTACCAGTGGAGGTCAGGAAGAGGGTGAGGAGGTTGAAGGGATGGTAGGGGAGGAGAGTGAAGATGAAGGAGAGCGTGAGGTGGGTGGTGCAGAAGTGGGGGAAATGAACAGTGAGGTGGAAATGGAAGAGGAGGATAGTGATGTGGAGAATCTGTGTGGTGATATCATCTACCAGCCCGATGGCTCTGCCTTCATCCTGGAGGACTCCAAAGAGCAGCGTGGCAACCAGGGGGGGCTCTCTGGGTCTCTCCAATTCAGGGGCCTGCTGTCCCCCCAAACCTTCCCCAGTGTCCAGGCCAGCAGTGTCCAGAGTGGCCTGAGCCCAGGGGGGGAGCGGTTGGAGCAGCCCGCTGCACCCATGTCCTTCTATCCCCAGATCATAAACACCTTCCACATCGCCTCATCCCTGGGGAGTAATTCCCTAGCGGCTGACCACCCCTCCTTCCCAAATACCTCAGCTGGAGGGCTGGTGGGCGCTGGTCCCACGTTGCACAGTTTCCGTG
Organism: Pseudorhombus dupliciocellatus; assembly: GCA_016785235.1. Lineage (NCBI taxonomy): Eukaryota > Metazoa > Chordata > Actinopteri > Pleuronectiformes > Paralichthyidae > Pseudorhombus > Pseudorhombus dupliciocellatus. Next base: position 1,321,573 of record JAFBJW010000068.1, read on the forward strand.
TCTATGACCTCCGCCACAAGAATGACAAAGACTATCTTACAGCGGATGGTGCAGCCAAAAACTCCTGTGTGTCCAAAGATGTCCCTAACAATGTGGACTTGTCCAAGTTTGAGGGCTGCGTTGCTGATGGGCGGCGGAAGCCTGTGCTGATGTGTTTCCTGTGCAAGCTGTCTTTTGGCTACAGCCGTTCCTTCGTGACACACGCTGTCCATGACCACCGCATGACCCTGAATGATCAGGAGCAGAAACTGCTGAGCAACAAGCACGTCTCTGCCATCATCCAGGGCATCGGCAAGGACAAAGAACCTCTTATAAGCTTTCTGGAACCAAAAAAACCCCCCAACTCTGTGCTACCCCACTTTCCTACACCTGCCAACTTCCTAGGGCCAGACACGGGGCTCCGTGGATTGTGGAACGCTTTCCACAGTAGTGGGGAGAATGCAGATTCCCTTCAGGCAGGATTTGCCTTCCTGAAGGGCAGTGCCAGCAGCTCCTCCAATGACCAAACCCCCAGAACCCAAACCATGCCAAAGGCTGAGACCAACCCAAACCTCGGGGGAGGGGCTGGTGCCCACAGAACCTCCAGCAGGAGTTCTGCTGCTGCTGCCACTGGTGGTAACCTGGAAGGTCAGAACTCTGATAGTGACTGCAAAGGCCACGTTAGGGACACATGCACTTTGCAACCCAATGGGCCGGACCTGAGCCAGTACTCGCCTATCAAGCGAGAGCCCGGTGTAGTGGGAGGAGAAAGTCCAGAGCAGGATGAGGATGCTTACTCCAATGGCGGTGGAGTAGAAATGGAGGCAGATGAGGAGGAGGAGCGGGCCATGAACATGGCCATGACAGGCCAGCGGGTCGACAGCACCAGTAGCAAAGATTTCCCTCTCTTAAACCAAAGTATTTCCCCCCTTTCCAACAGTGTGCTAAAGTTTAATAGTGACAGCAAAGGCCCTGCCTCAGCCTCCTCTTCCTCCCTGCCTGTATGTGAGAAGCTGGAGATGGAGAAGAGCCGCCTATCCACTGCCCTGGCAGCTGCCAGGGAGCGGGAGAGCAGCAACGATTCAACCAGTGAAGCCCTGGCAGGACGTGATGGCTCATCGCCAAACTCCCACCCCCTTGATATGATGATGTTACGCAGAGATGATGAGAGTCCAGGGCCTCTGTATCAACACACAGGAAACCCAAGTACACCCGGAACTCCAGGGACGCCTGGTACTCCCGGTCCAGGTGAAGGATCACCTGGTAGTGGGGTTGAGTGCCCTAAGTGTGACACAGTCTTAGGATCCTCACGGTCACTGGGAGGACATATGACGATGATGCATTCACGCAACTCCTGCAAGACGCTGAAGTGTCCCAAGTGTAACTGGCACTACAAGTACCAGCAGACGCTGGACGCTCACATGAAGGAGAAACATCCTGAGTCTGGTGGATCGTGCGTGTACTGTCGCACAGGACAGCCTCATCCTCGTTTAGCCAGGGGCGAAAGCTATACCTGTGGATACAAGCCTTTCCGCTGTGAGGTCTGTGCATCACATGGTTTTATCACTATGGATTTTGTTTGAAAATATGAATGAATTGTCTGTGCAAAAATGAGGAAGTGCATTGTGTTTGTCTTTCTCTTTATGGCAATAGCTTTTCAAATGTAATACTTGATGTGGTATTTGTGAATGCATATAACATTCATCATACATTACGGTATTAATTCTCCCCCTTTAGGTATGCAACTACTCCACCACCACCAAAGGCAACCTTAGCATCCACATGCAGTCGGACAAGCATCTGAACAACGTACAAACGCTCCAGAATGGTGGCAGTGAGACGCAGTACAACCACAACCATGCCAACCCTGTGCCCAGTGCCAGCCTTGGTGGAGGCTGTGGTGCACCCTCGCCATCCAAACCCAAACAGAAGCCCACTTGGCGCTGCGAGGTAATGAAACGAACAGAGAATGTGGCAGCAACATACCAATTTGCTTGTTGCAAATTGTCTCCACAATGAGCCAGTTATACCACTCTGCGTCACTGCATCTATTATTTTTGTTGGCCACATCATCTGACCCCCGGTCATTATAAAACGGATTTTCTCACACATTCTAGCATTATCCACAAGTACTGCAGAAACCCTAAGAAAATTTCACGATTATGGATGCATTACTCAAATGCCAACATCAGTGTTATTTTGTGAAATAGGCATTTAGATGTTTTTATAGCAGTCACTGCTCTTATTTTTAATATATGAATGTAAAAGATAAACTCACTATAGTTTAACAAATTATTGTTTTTTTCATTATGTTTAATGTAAGTGGAATATAATTCTGTGAAAAGGATAAACCAGTTCAGATGCTGTTCAACATTTAATGCCCCCCTCCTTGCTCCGATAGGTATGCGACTACGAGACCAACGTGGCAAGGAATTTGCGAATCCATATGACCAGTGAGAAACACATGCACAACATGATGCTGCTGCAGCAGAACATGAAGCAGATCCAACACAGCCTCCATCTGGGCCTGGCCCCGGCCGAGGCAGAGCTCTACCAGTACTACCTGGCTCAAAACATGGGCCTGGCAGGGGTGAAGCTAGAGAGCCCGGCCGGCAGCAGCGGCCCAGATGCCCAGATGATGATTAACCCATTCCAGCTGGATCCGGCGACCGCGGCCGCTCTGGGATCGGGTCTTGGTAAGTCACACTTTAACTTAAATGAAACACAAGGATGCATATGTCCGACACATTCTACATACTAAGGTTGTGACAAAGCACTAAATAGGGTCGTTAATAATTTTTTTTGGCCCTTTTTTCTTTTCTGGTGCTCATCTTTCACTTAGTCACTTTTATCTCTTTCATCACATGTATCGGGGTATTGTTTTTATCTTTGTGTCTTTTCTTCATCGCTCTCCATTTTTCTCCCTGCCCTCTCACCTTCTCCTTTTCTGTGCCCATCCTTTCCACCTCGCCTCCCCCAAGCTGCACCCTCGCTGTCTCTTTCTCTTTCCCTCTTATCTCCGCTCTCATATTGTCCCTCTGTCATTGTCTCCTTTCTTTGACCCCTCTCACTGATTAAAAAATGATTATGAGACGCCACATGAGAATTATTCTTAATCTTTCAATTGTAATTTTCTTAAGTCAGCTTAATCCCTCCCCCCACATACACACCCCACCCTACCTTCACTCACCCTGGAGAGAGTGCATACACACACACTCTCACACAGCAGGAAGCGGATTCCCGTAGGAGTGAGGGAGATTTAACAATGACCCTGCGGTGTTACACACCCACTCCCTCCTCTAGTGTGGAGGTCACAGCCCAGCCAGCAGATGTACTCGCAGTGAATTACACTCATAACACACAGCTCCCCATAGTGAGTGCAGCTGTACATAGGTTTAGATGGTGTGAGCCGAATATTTACAGTGTATTCAAATACGCTCACACGCATGAACAGATACAGATGTTCACATTGGTGCTCACGCTTTGCATCCATATTCTGGATCCAAAATGCAAACCCACCTTTAGTCAGCTGCTAATTTCACTAACTAGCTGCAACAAAAATAAAATAAAATAAAACAGGGCGGTTAAATCCTCTGTTCTCCAAACACTGAAATATTACCAAGGGAAAAAAAAGACACCATGAGCTCCTGGTATCTTGCCCAAGGAGACAATGAAGGGATCAAACGAAAGAGTTAATTACATTTGTATGAATAGCAGATCTTTTTTTTTGTTTTGTTTTTTTTTTGTTTTTAGTCGGGGGGGGGGGTGGGTGGCTGGAAGAAAAGAGAGAAAACGTGTGTAATGCATTGATCAGCTTTTTCAAATCTGTGTGTCAATGGGAGAAAAGCCTGGAGCTGTGAAACCGACATCCCACCATCGCTGAGAGCAGTAATTAAAGCTACCTGATGAGCGAGTTAGCAAGTTGAAAAGGATGATTGTAATTGATCCCGATTCAATCCTATTAGGGTTTTTTATAGACAAGACTTTGTAAGGAGCCCTAGTCCTCTGTGCAGCTTTATTTTATCAAATCCTTTTGTGTGAGGGAGGCCTGCATAGAAGACTCACTTTTCTCTCCACACTTAATTTCATTTAATAAAAAGAGCCTTTTCTTTTTCTCTCAATCCTTTATCCCTCCCCATGCACGTGAGCCTTTGGTTCTCACTGGCACTTCGTCTCTGTGTCATACCTCTTTGTTTTTATGTAACCACGGCCCTGCTGTACATACCGCCTGCTTCTCTATCTGACATGTTATCGCTCTGTGCTTCCATGTGTGTAATTCTTCTTGAGGCCCATCCATTTAAACTCCTTTCTGTCTTCCTTTTGGCTTTCACTGTCTAACGTTTTTTTTTTTTTCCTTCTGCTCATTTTCTCTGCAGTGAATAGCGACCTGTCGGCTGAGCTGCGTCTTGCCAGTGGTCAACTGATGGCAGATGACCTCTCCATGGTGTCCTCGGGCGGACTGGGGGGCATGTCCTCGTCGGACCCCTCCTTGTCCTCCCTGTCGCCGCCCATCAGCGACCCCTCGCTGCGCCTCTACCAGTGCGCCGTGTGCAACTGCTACTCCACGGACAGCCTGGAGGCCCTCAACGCCCACGTCGTCGCCGAGCGCGCCTTGCCCGAAGAGGAGTGGCGCTGCGTGGTGGGCGACGTCTACCAGTGCAAGCTCTGCAACTACAACACGCAGCTCAAGGCCAACTTTCAGCTGCACTGCAAGACCGACAAGCACATGCAGAAGCACCAGCTGGTGGCCCACATCAAGGAGGGAGGCAAAGCCAACCAGTGGAGATTAAAGTGTGTGGCCATTGGCAACCCAGTGCACCTCAAGTGCAACGCCTGTGACTACTACAGCAACAGCGTGGATAAACTGAGGCTACATGCCACCAACCAGAGGCATGAGGCTGCCATCCGTCTGTACAAGGTAAGAACCCCCCCCCCCCCCCCCCCCCCCCCCCCCCCCCCCCCAACATTTGCCATTTGTGAGTGTCCTTCAGAAACATTACTTCTCTCGATTAAAAAAAAAAAAATACATATGAGGAAGGGAAAGGGAAAAGTCATTTTGAGGTTAATTGTTTTTGTAGGTCACTGACATCATATTAAAACAGTACAATGCCGTTCTTACATCCGATGGGAGCACCAGTCATTTTCAGATTCAGAAAGATGATACGTGTTTTTGTTTACCAAGAATTCCCCCCCCCATCCTCTTAACCACAGCCTCACATGGATTAACAGCAAAAAAGTTCCCATGAAAATGGAACGAAAGAGATGCAAGGGGGGGTCACCATACCCAGGATGATTTTCATCAGCTATGGGTATATTATCTGTCTGTGACCGGCTGGCACTGCCATTAATTATACACAAGTCACGTACTGTCAGCAAGGTTCAGATGTCTCGCAGTTTTGATTTTCTTCAGCTGCTTGTTATTCAAGCTGTAAATAATTCTGGAATAATTCAAGAATTTATTTTCAGGATAAGTGTGTGGATGCGTGTTAAGAACTGTTGAGCGGAACAGTTGTAGAATAAAACTGTGTCCGACCACATTCTATACATAGAACTTTTGAAAGCTCACATTAAGGTGAGGCACGGACACACAGCGATGTTTCCACACACCCACATATATTGTTTTTTTTATCATTACCGTATGTACACAGAGATACAGCACTTGATAAGCACTCCTTGTTTTTTAGGCTGATAGCTGAACCATTTTTCCCCCGGTCATGACTTGTGGAAGGGTTCCCACACCAGTTGCCCATTGGAGCAGCAAACTATCACATGCGGCTCTTACTTAACTAATTAAACTCTTCACACTCTGAGAAATACGCCGTTGCTTGTGGAGAAATCCCAACACAGCCGCTATTTGGCATCTTCCTTCCCTCCCATATATTTAAGGTGATTTAGTTTGTCAGACGTCTCCTTCAGCTTAATAGGATGCTGTTACATTTCCGAGGCCTTGACCTACAGGACAGGATCAAGTGCATTACATTAATGAGGATTTCTTTACTACTGTATGCAACATTTGGCTGTGGTAGGTGTTTGTCTGTGTGTGTGTGTGTGTCTTAGATGTAGAAACAGATTAAATTCATTGTCAATTAAATGGATGTATTGATATATTATACATATATATTCAAGTATTATATTAAAACCATGTCTTTGACAGATGCAACGGATTCAGTTACACTTATTCTTTACAGTTCCACCAGACTTTATTCAAGTATTTGTGGTGTCTGAGTTTCACTCCAACGTTTGAGGAACTGGACTTATTTGGAAATCTGTGACTGATTCTTGCAGTTCCAAGGCTTGTCTGGATTAAGCACGCTGGCATTCTTAAGGTTATTTAAAACAGTCGTAGTTGACTTAAACAGGATGTACATATTGACACAGGATTGGCCGACGGTCTGGCAGAGGCTGAACATGGCATGGGATGAGTTGGAGATGTCTGTCCTAAGGGACAGCTCCCTAATTGCATTGAAATATGTTACAGCTCTAACAAAAAGTATATACAGCCTCGACTATGGCTGAGTTTAGCTGAACCCTAAACTATAGAACTAACTTGATGAGTAGGACCTTCTCAGTGGTGTGTGTGTGTGTGTGTGTGTGTGTGTGTGTGTTATGCTTTTCAGAGTTCTGAGACACTTCTGGCAGCTAGTTTAAGTGCATTTAATATGACGCAATGGCCAAATAGGACGTCATGCAAAGGAGGCTATTTATAACAGGGGCGATGAAATGTTCAAACCCAAGAGGAACAATCAACAGTGCAGAAATGAAAGAGAGCGGTTTGTCTGAACTTACTCCTAATTTAGGACGCAGGAGAAAAGAAGGGAGTGTCCTCCGCAAGCGCCAGTTTAGACAAGGCAAGCGAGGGTCATCCCAGTGCCCCCTCTGTGCACCCGTACACCCCTGTACGTCATCCACCCACCCACCTACCCCACAGGCCTCAACAAATCTGTTCCGCAGATGACGCTTTTAATGCCTCTGGCAGGAATCCCACTATTTTACCCTTGGACATGTGGTAGTAAAGCAAGACAGAGGGGAGGGAGCGTGGAGCAAGAGGGGAAAAAAAAAGTCATTTCTTTATTTGACCAGAAAAACACCTCTCCTTTTATGTATTGGCAGAGGTGAAAAGCACATGGGGATGGAGGTAGCTTGGCGAGGGCGCATAAAAGATCCAAGTGTTGACGACTTTACCATCTGGTTTTTTGGAAACACAGAATATCTTTATGGCATGGGAAACCATTTGAAGATACAAACAAAAAGCATATTCAGGAGGTTTTATGGCTGCTTTGTAGCAGCCCTGCAGTACTTCTGAGGGGAATTGAGAGTTTAAAAGTGATTTTTTTTTTTTTTTTTTCATTTTCCAGACTTTGAAACAGCACAAGGAAAATGACATTAGCAGCACATGCACATCAAGTCATATGGTGTCCAGGGCACAACAGGTGGCGCAGGAAGTCGGAGGCCTTATATGGAAAAAGCGGAATTCAGTGATTTTCAGGACTGCAGGGAATCTGATTGGCCCCTTGTTTTAATGAGAATACGTCCACGCATGGTGCCTTTCCAGTTAGTTGCAAATGAAACGTGTGTATGGAGCCTCGTTAGTGTTATCACAGCTGTCAAACGTTGTAAATGACAAAATGGAATATGTCTTAACGTGGCGTTTGTCTGCGAGCGGCCTGTGAAGTTAAGTCTGCATTAAATGGCGTTGTAGAATGGCGTGTCCGTAGCTGGCCCGGCTCGTGTTTAGCTTAGCATCGAATGTGATGATGTATGGCTTCGTTATGATTTTTAATAACAAACACTGGCCTTAATACACATGGAGACGGGAGTAAATCTGTCAGTGCCATTCTGTCAGTGCTGCAGGGCTAAGTAGGGGGTTGAGTTTGTAGCGAGCGTGTGTGTGTGTGTGCGTGCGTGTGTGTCCACAGAGCTTTGAGGTTGAGATCTGGGCTGTGCTTGCCCCTGGGTCATTAGGAGTTGAGAATGTTCATGGTCAATGTGGCATGGTCAAGGACCACACACACACACACACACACACACACATACACAATGTGTCTCACAGGCCGTGGCACCTGTTTCTCAGATGGCTGTCCGAATAAATCTTAAACTGACTTCAGCCACATCCACCCCACCCCGTCTGTCTGTTCCGCTTTCCATCATAACTCAAGCAGAAATGGACGTCCGGGGTCCACTGGACATTTCCATATCTCTGTTTTTCTTTTTCTTCTTTGTTAGTATTATGTTCCCCCTTCCTTCCCTTCCCTTCCCCTCACACTGTTCTCTGAACTCCGAGTCTCGTAAGATCGTAACTTTTTATGATAAAGATGGAGCAGCGATGACATTTAGATTGAAGCTCTGTGTTAGTGGGACACACAAAGAAAAAGAAAAGAAACAGTGTTTTACCCCCCCCCATGCGTCTTCGTGATGATGTCTCACTCTTTCACTCTGTCTGTCTTTCCAACTCTTTGTTTTGTGTCAGACTCTCTCTGTCTGTCTTTCTGCCATTTCCCCTGGGGAGGCACAGATAGGCCATCTCATTGCCCATGATCCTCGTGGTAACACTGTGGCTGAGAATTGGGAGGTGGGTGTGGTGACGAAGGAGGAGAGGAGACTGGATTTCTTGATGTATTAGTCTTCTTTGTATTTGTCTGTCTATTTTTTTTTCTCTCTATCAACCGAGGGACGTTATGTTTTTTTTTTTCTTTCAATCGTCCAACTGCCCCCTCCCGCCCTCAGTCCCTCCCTCGCTCCCTCACATTTTATTCCCCTCCATCTAAGCTCTGCTTATGCATCTGTGATATTAAGTCTGCCACTGTGCCTTGGCTATTAGCGAGGGTCAACCCTGCCCACTCTCATTTGAAAATCAAATGGCCCTATATATATGCAGCCCAAATTATTGGACTGTCATTTGGACTTGTGTGATGGGAAAATGGACAGGAGATTGACTCCAATAGATTTGCATAAAAAGCCATTGTGCTGGTCTCCCGGAATAGGAAAAAAAAAAGTGAGACTGGATCCACTTCAAATGCACGGTGCCATTTATTACACGCTCTCATTGAAATGCATATGTGCGGGCAGCGGTATCGCGTTACATACATTCCCAGGTTCCGTGCACATTCGCACTCGCGTGTACAGTAACTGCCCTCGTGATCAAGTTACCGGTTTCCACTTGAGCCCGCGTCTGCTCGTTTCCCCCACGGCTCCTCATCGCCGCGTCTTCGTACTCCACAGACACACATTCTGCAGTGAGGGATGTTCACAGACACAAGATGCTACTTGAGATACAGATTTCCGTGTTCTGTTATAGAGATAAATGATGCCGAACAGAATTCAGTTTGTTTTTGCCAGGAAGGGTTGTCGCTCTGTCGCGCTCCAAGATGCCCGCTCTCTCTCTCTCCCTCCCTCCTTTTCTCTGTAGGAGGCAGAAAGACGTCAGTTAGTAGATTATTCAAATGGTGTCCTCTTTCACCTGCGTGGTGATTACAATGGAAATCTTTCAAAGGTCTGGTGAAACGGGGGATGGAGAGTAGTGACTAATGAAAGCATAAAAGCAACTGTTTGCGTGTGTGTGTGTGACAGAAAATGGACAGACTTCCCCACCCTCCCCTTTCTTCCTAATAATCCTCATAGATATTAATAAGAGTTTCGCCCATTCTTCTTCCAGCGCCTTAACCAGATGGTCGGCATAGCATTAGCTTATGTGTGTGTGTGTGTGTGTGTGAGAGTGTCCGGCTTTGGTCCAACTCCTGACTGACACTCATGTGATGTTTAATTACCCTAGCCAGCCTCCCCCCTCTCCCCCTCTCCATATACCTCTCCACTGTCCGATGAATTAGTTAAGGGACTGAAACAGACTGTCGCTCCCCCTTTTTCTCCCCCTCTTTTGCAAGGTGTGTGTGGGTTTGTTTTTTTTTTGCTGTGTGTAAGACATAGACACACAGACCGTGCTGGTTTTCTCATATTAATAGCCAGATGTGATCCTCTTCATAATCACCTCCCACCCCTTTTCTGGGCTGTGGGTTATTTGGGCCGGGCCAGGGCCAAGCCATTTGTCCATGTGCAGGGGACTGTGAAGCAGATCGGGGCTGACAGGTATGGGAACGATAGCAGAAAGGAGGGGAGTGTGTGGAGTGGAGTGGAGGAGGGGGGTCAGTGTCTTCCAGACCCCCACAAGGAAGGGGAACATCCCTGGGAAGTGGGAACAAAGGAACAAGCAGGAGTTTGTCTTTTTTTGGTCTTTTTTTTCCCCCCTTGGCTCACGTGAGCCCTCCACTCCTGCTCATTATATTTCTATACCTTCCCAAATTCACGCTTCTCTCCTCCTCCCTCCACCCCCACCCTGCTCGCACCCCTCCTCCCTTCTTTTCCATCTTCACCTCCTCCCCGTCCCCTCTTTTCCTCTCAGCCCTTGATCATCCCGTCGAGACAAAGATTCAGAGAGTTTTCAAACAAAAAAAACAAAGTAATAATCAAGAAGGCGCGTGATCTCAGATACGATCTCTGTGGGCGCTTTGCCTCCACTTTTGATGCCTTGATTTGATCAGAGCCACCTCAGATGGATCACACGGCAGCAGAATCAGATAAATATTATCGTGTAAGTTCATTAGCTTTACTCTGAAATCACCTGACATTAAAACGGCTAATTTGTACAATAGTGGTCAAAACTCTTTTATAGCGTGCGTTTGTGTCAGTTGGGGACAAAGTTATAAGTAGGCTCTCTTTTCTTGTGATGTTGCGTCAGCGTTGGAATGGTATTTAGATATCACAATCACGCTTTCCCCCCTCCCATGAATCTATCAGGATATTGATATGGACAAAGTTGAGCTGAAATACTCCTCAACGCCTTTCCAAATCAATAATCAATCGATTGGAGGTAATTGTGCCTTCCTTGGAACAGTCCCAAGTCTCTCTCTTTCTCTCTGCCTCTTCCTCACACTCTCTCTGTCATTATCAGCATGTGGCTCAGTATTCGGCATTTCAGCATTCCAGCTGTAATTGATTTTAACCATTAGGTGCTCAGTGAATAGATAAGTAGTGGGAGATATTCGATTATACGGTGAACGAGAGAGAGAGAGAGAGAGAGAGAGGAGGGAAGGACAGAGGGAGAGGCATGTGGTGGGGAGATGGAGGAGCTGACCTGTCCCGCTGTCTATCCGTCTCTACCACTGGCCTTCCAACCTCGCCGCGGCACAATACTGCTGACCTCCTGCGAGTTCAAGCAGCTTAGTTTCTGTGAGGTAATCCTTAATGCTTTGAAATAGACCTGATAGAAAGCCCACTTACTTGTCCGGGATTAATGTGGGTTGGGTTGGGAGTGGATCGCGGGGGAGGGGGGTCCTGGAGTTTTCAGCACATTTAGTTAAATTAACCCGTTGGGAAACATCGCATTTCAACGTTAATCGTGGATTTAAAAGTTGCTGCGGGGGGGCGAGGATGGGGCTGTTTTTTTTTTTTTTTAAAGTTCCGGTGCTTTTGTCTGAGAGATAGAAGACCCACGTTTGTATAAAAGCTGCCGCCACGCATTAACGCCGCCTCCCCCTATTGTTTATGTTTAGATTTACTATGCTGGTGGCCGAACCGTGATTATTCCTTTCAGAGTTTGCCCATCCCCTACAGAGGAGGCCATTTTGAATCTTAGTGCAGGGGAGGGGGGGGGTGGTATTATTGCCTTCCCACTGTTTCCTGAAGATATAAGTCTGATTTTCTCTCTTTTTCTTAACTCCGTCCATTCTCCTCTTTTCCTTTTTCTGCCAGGAGTGTAGCTTTGGACGAGGGATAGATGGGAGGGGGCAGGAGAGGGAGGGAGAGAGAGAGAGGGGGGGAAACAAAGGCAAACATTTGAGTAATCTTCAAAGAGCTCATTGGTATGTTGAGTGGACGCTGGTATGCGGACCGCGGCTGAGGCTTTTTCAGAGGAAAACAATGTTCTTCCTTTAGAAGGCCTGCGCAAACACTACCAGCCGAGGCAACCCTGCACCAGTGCTGCCACCGCTATCAGCCAAACATCACCCCCACACCCACCCATGTCTCGTGCAGAAAATGGAGGCGTCCTGCATGTTGCCGGAACTGGAAAAATTCCAGGTTCTTTTTCCGTCGACACCGGCGACCAAGACTTAATTTGACGCGTCTGAAACTTTTATCTCGGTGTGCATGCGTGTGTTTTGATACGGAGGGGTGAGTGCGGGCAGAAAGAGGAGAGACGCGCCAGGCCAAAAACCTTGCGCCCCTCTATCAAGAAAATAGGGAGGGATTAAGTGTGCCATCTTGTAGGTCAACTGTGAGGCATTTGATTTCCTGTGGCAATATGCAAAACGGTGCAGCTGAAGAGGCGCTTTCATTATGCACTGCCTGGCAGAGGTACCACTCCAGCGTACACACAAACACTCACGCACACAACAAGCCACATTGTCCTGAGCATAGGGCCTCGATTTCACCTTTTGTTCCATCAAGTGTGGCCTCTGTAATGTTGAGCAGTATTCTACAGAAATTAACGTGAGGTATGGATGAATGTATGCAGCACAGAAGGAAGCGGCAGCGGGATGCAGCTCTCAAAAGAAAGAAGCAGTCTGCCATTTTGTGACAGTTTCAAAATGAACTCCCTTTGTCCAGTAATCACCAGCCATTTTCTCACGAGGATCCACCCCAGGGATAATTTCTCCCATTTCACTGTCATTAGCAGGGTCTGGTATTACGCTTGTGTTTTGTTCCCTGTACCTTTTGTTTTGCTCTAAGTGAAACCATGCGACAGGGTAGGGGCTAACTGGAAAACAATACTCCCCTTCACAGGCTCAGGAATGTGTAATTAGTGATTTGAACCCGACTATGCTTGTCTAGCTTCTTCCCTATCATTCTCTCCCTCTTTCCATCTCTTGTTCTTTTGTTCTCCCTCGTCAGAGTCTGTTTTCGCCTCTCCAGCTATCAGTTAGTTCCTCTCGCTGTAAGTTTCTGTCGTTCCTTTTGTCTAACTTCCACTAATAGACATTTTCTTCATTAGGAACAGAGCAAGGAAGAAAAATAAACTTGGCAAAAATCGCTTCTCCTCCCAGGCACCAAAATTATTTTCCCTTTCAGTTTTAGTTCAATATAACAACATCGCTGCAGTGCAAACCCCTTTGATGGTACCAGCCAAAAAGCTCCAGACCGCTTTTATATTTCTGTTTTTCTCTTTCTCCCCTGTCGATTAGGCCGTGCCTTGATTTCCCCAATAGCATCCTTGCACATTTCGAAAAAATGGAAAATGACGAACCCTACCCAAAAGCATGTAAGCATTACAAGAGTACGCTGCCCACCCCCACCCCCCTGTTGCAAGGCACTGGAAAATAAAGATGAATCCCACAAGTATGTTCGCATTTCGGTGATCTTCAGTACAGCATTTTATGATTCGTCAGATGGTGAGTCGATGGAAAAGATAACCTCAGCGGCAAGATGGTTTAGGGAAATGGGGAGGTCTGGTCAGTCTCACCTGGCGGCGATGGAGACAAGCGGGGGCTTTTAGCCCCTAATGGGCTAAGGTCAGGATGGCTAATAGGGAGTAAGTGGCTGAGCCATGCTGTCTAAATCTAATGCTAATGTAAATACTGATCCATTTTCATGGGGGGTGGAGGTGAACTGGCTTTCAAGACACCTAACACACATACACAGGCACAGATAAGTCAGTAAGATTTGTTCTGTTGTCTCCTTGAATCTGTTATTCCCAGCAGCGGGGTCAGGAAATAAAAGATTTGGCGACCGTTCCCAGAGATGCAACAAAGGTAGTCCGACAAAAAAAAAAAACAAAATACAGAAGAAATGCTGTAAATCAGCAGGGTTGTTTTCTTCCTTGTTTCTTTGCCGGATATGAATTACTCATCTGTGTGTGTGTGTTTGTCAGGGGAGTGTGTGTCTGGGCAAAAGAGAGAGTAAGAGATCGAGAGACCAAACTGATTTTTTTTTTCAAGAGAGGGGCCACGGGTCAGGAATCTGTGAACTTCAGGTTGACCTTTGCTCCATACGTCAGACAAACTTACGTCAGTGGTACAAGTGTGTGTGTGTGCATGTTAAGTTTGTGTGTCTCTGTGTAGGAGTCGGGGAAATGGAAGGCATGACTCTTACTGTAACTGGACTGTAGTTAGATGATTTTCCAAGCCCTCACAAAGCCGCATCACTGTTACATCCTTTTTTTAGACTGCTGACAAATAAAAAAGAGGAATAAAGAATAAATGGGGAGAAAAAAGATGGAAAGAACAAGTTGACGGGAAAGAGAGCGACGCAGAGAAAGGAGAGAGGCAGCAGAGAGCTAGTATGAAAGACTCATTGTGATAATTCATTTATTTGGCTTGGCAGCCATTATGCGATGGATGCTTATTATCATTGGGCGACCTACGCTAAGTTCGCCCACAGGCCCTGCACCTCATGGACAGGCCCCAGAGCTGTGATCACATGTGACTGCCAGCACAGAGAAACAGGAGAAGTAATTTATCTCCAGGAAATATTTTTCTTTGCATTCATGAAATTGAGAGCCTTGTTAAGAGAGGAAAGACAATCAGGGATGATGGATTTCGGGGGGATTCCTTTTTCTGGGGTTGTTTTTTTGTGTCTCCAGCATCTTAAGATCACACACATCGTGGCCTTGAGAAAAAAAAAAAAATTTTGAATATTCTGACTTGTCATGGTAGTAAAAGCACAGGTGTTACTGAGGTTCAAGTGTCCCAGTAAGACAATGAGACAGTGTGACAGCGAGCCAGCATGTAAAATACCAGGGCCTGGAACTGAAGCAGCTAAATGGAGCCCAGCCATCATTCATTTTAGAATTCACACCTGTGCTTTTCCCTACTGTGACATGTCAAAATGTCTGCTTCTGTGCACTCAGCAGTTTTTCTACGGCTATTTGCATATTTGTTTTTGTGCATGTGCAGCACAGACTCCGCTCCGTGCACACTACATATCCGCCGCTCTCTTCATCTGTGGCGGCGCGTAGACCTGGGCCCTCAGCATCTCGGTTTTGACGGTGCTCTCTGCCAGCGAGATCCATTGGCAGTGATCTTGCGTTACATCTATGTCTTGAGGGCTGAGCGGCGGTTAGCAGTAACATGTGTTAGGGAGGTGGTAGCACTGATGGAATTCTACACTTGGCAGCCTTCCAGGCAGCGATGGTATGTGTTTAAAATACTTTCAAGGAACAAAACACGCTTTTGTTGCTCACCGGGCCAAGTGGGGCTGGTTTTGTCTCCGATGGCACCCAGGGGCCCGGGGGATAGCACCGGATGCTGGTGACGTTCCAAAACAAAAAAGAAGAAGGTATTCCCGACAATAATGCCTCTAAAAAAACACTGTTGAAAGCAGATGAAGAGGTTTTTTTTTCTTTTCTTTTCTGCAGTGTGTGGGGTGCACATTTGTATGTATGCACATACTCTCAGTGGACACAGACAGGAACATACTGATTCTTTAAGTGTATAAAACGCGTACACACAAGTCCCGACACTCACATACTGGTTGTTAAAGGCATAGCTGCAGTGGTGGAGGGTTCTTATTTTCAGTACGTGTTCATTAGCTGCCTGGTTCTTCGCTTAATGACAGGAAAGAGTCATGTTTGTACGGAATACCCTAATTTGTCATTTGGTTTATGGAGGAAAACACGACCCCGCTGCTTTGCTGCTGCTTTCGGAATATTTCTGTCATTTTACCAGCACACAGGCACTCAGAAGAATGATTGAGATTATAGACAGACACAAAAGCAAAACGTGGAGTCAAAATTACTGATGCAAAAAAACACACACGTATACCCTAAGAAGAAGGGGGGAAAAAAAACATTGGAATTATACCCACACCCACCCGTGCATGCACACACACATAGGCGTACATGTACATGCGGCGAAAGATAAAAGAATTTGTGAAAAGATGTCTTTCGCCTCGCCTTATTAAGAATTCAGTTAATGAGGCAGCTTTGTCACCACAGATAGAACAAATGAATGTGAGACAGCGCTGCTGCTTTATTCCCCACAAACCCTGGGAGCGAGCGGAGGGGAGGATGTGCGCGTTTGTGTTTATGGGTGTGTGAGAAAGGTGTTTTGTAAACATCTCATTCTGCATAATGAATGCACTCCTCTGTCATCCTTACCCATACACACACACACACACACACACACAGTAGCAGCAGCAGCAGGGAAAGGCTACACAAGGGAGCTCCTCTTACCTGTCAAACTGACTATCCTCCCCTCTCCTCCTGTGTTTGTGTGCTTTTGACAGGTAAACAGGAAGTCCTCACTGTAGTCATTTGCATGCAGTGTGTTGGGGTGGGTGTGTGCGCACCTCCCACACCATCCAGGGACGTCTGTGCCATGTTTAGGTCCACCCAGGGAGCGCTCTTTAGCTGATTTTGATTGGCCCACAGGGAGCGTTAGCTTATTTGGTTGTTTGCCAAACGCTAATCCCCAACAATTAACCACCAGACACTCTGGAGAGGTGCCATATTGACAGGGATGTGCAACCCCCCCAAACCCTTATTCCGCAAGCATGCAGACGCTCATACTCCAACGTATGTGTGGCGCATATACACACACACACAAATCAGCAGAGGCATAAATTACATGCACATTTCAAGCAGACACACACAGGCGCAAACCCAGGAGCAGGAACAGTGTGTTTGTGTGTTTGAATATGCATTACACAGCCCACGCCTGGCAGGAGTCAAAGTGCTCCTTTAAAAGTTCATAAATCATGGATGTTCTGGCCTGTGATCACCAGACCGCCTGCATTTCAGGCCTGCGGAGTGCCAGAGAGCGACAGACAGCCTCTAGTTTAGGTCTTAAACAAACCCTCTGGAATGTGCTGATGGGGGGAGAATTAATATTAGGTCTAAACCTATCTGGCAGCCCGTTTCAACCCCAAGTATATCATTCTAGCTGCTCTCAGCTGAAGCCTCATATCATAAAAACAAATAGAATCTCATAAGTTGAGACGTTAAAGGTTGTGTTTTAGTCCACCAGTGATTAAGACGTTTTTTTAAAAGATTTTGATCCAATGTGATTACCTTAATGTCCATTAGGATCCACTGGAAACTAGCGGAGAGGACGTGTGGTTATAAAAACATGTTTTTGCCACATTTCCAGTGAGTCCGCGCAGCAGAAGGTTGTAGCTGAGGCAAAAGAAAGGCCTTGTTTGATTCCGAGTTCTTCATTCAGTTCTCAGGAGTTCATTCAGTTTCCATTCATTTCACACATCAAGTGTCCCACGCTTTTACCACAATGGTTATAAAACACGTCTTTAGGTACGGAGTCCAGACATTATGAATTGAGATAAAGCAGCTGTGAAAAGTATTCATTCTTTTACACTATATGACTGATAGAACAATTGGCTCTGGGGACGTCTGTATGAGTCGTATAAGGGATTTTTGTGTATGTTGTCATCTTTATTGAAGCCCATTGTGAAGTGCCAGCACAAGATAATTGGAAACATTTCAAAACTCTATTGTATGAAAAGATTCACAAAAGTTTACATTTTAATGAAAGCCGTATTGTGTTTACATGTTTGTGTGCACTGAGCACACGTGTGTGTGTGTGTGTCTGTGTGTGTGGTTTCCACGGCAAGGGAGAGAGAGGAAAGAAAGAAAGGCAGCAAAGAGAGAGAGAGAGGCCTCCTTTCACAGAGAAACAAAGATAGCTGTAATTAATGGCCCTGAGCCCCGGACTAGGCGAGCTTTCTTCTGACAACTCTGACTTAATTAAAACTTAAGACTTCTGAAAGGGCCTCTGACTGTGAGGGGACGTCCCACCGTCTCGTGAGAAAAACCTCGTAAGGTTTCCGACAAAAGAAGGAGAGAGGGAGAGACGGGGGAGAAAAGATGTGTTAGCGGCTGTAGCTATGTTGCTAATCCCTGTTTGTCAAAGGAGGTAGAGGGAGAAGTGGGAGGGAGGGGGGGTAAGAACTCACACACCTGCAGCTAACTGTGCAACCCCTCACACACACACACACACACACACATGCACCCTCTTCCTGCTCCATATAACGTGATGCAACAATGCTCAGGAGAAAATATCACCTCACTAAATTCCACATGCTTCTGGAGTGAAACATCTTCCTATAGGAGCCATGAGAGACAATGTAGGGTTAACACACACACACACACACACACACACACCATTTTGTATATTAATTCCTGGCCGGAACCCTGCACCTGTTTCTCACGTGGCCGTATGAATAAATCTTAACAAAGCATAAACTAACCTCGGTGAGCCACCTCTGTGTCTCTGTCCTTTTGCCTCGCTCTCTTTTTCCTCCCCTTGTCTCTGCCTCCCTTCCTCTCCCTCCCTCCCTCCCTCCTCTCCCTTCACAGAGGATCAGATAATAAAAGCTTGGCCTGGTCTTTTGTTTTTGTGCATTGTTCATTAGCCCGGCAGCAACAACAGAGGCACACTTGATATGCTTGGCTTGACTGGGTGTATGGGAGTAGGGCAAGGTGGGATGGAAGTGGGGGGGGGGGGGGGGGGGGGTGGGCGGGGGGGGGGGGGGGGGGGGGGGGGGGGGGGGGGGGTTGTGCGCGCGTGTGTGTTTGCGCACACGCACGGGGCAGGGCGAGAGGTAGGGGGTGGCTTTGCATGGCTGCAATGCCATTAAAGAGGCAACTGGAAATTAAGGGCTTGCAACTGACAGCACACCATTGAATGAAAAATCCCTGCAGCTGCCAACAAAGAGTGGGAGGGGGGGGTTGAGCCGGACAATGTGCATGTTAAAGACAAAAAAAAAGGGGTGGGGGGGTGGGGGGGGGCTCTGAGCTCAAGCCCTCGTCTGACTTTTTGTGTGTTTTTAATCCTCAAGTCACCTTAAACGTATCCAGTTAATTTGCGGTGTGTGGTGTGATGTGCCGGAACTAAACGCAACTACTTAAAGCTCCATCTGTTGCTGCGTGTTCCTTCTGTTTCAGAGCCACAAGTTTGTCCAAAGGATCTTTGCTTTTAAAAGTCCAGCTTTTAAAGAGTCGGGATTTTAAACACAGAGTTTAATTAAAAGTTTCAGGAACTGATTTTCTTTCCCTTTTCTGACAAAGACACAGTTTAGAAAAGGGCCAAGTGTGCCTGCCTTGTTGTGGAGGAAGGAGTTTACAGGTTTAGATGTTTACCATCTCCGCCGGTGACACCCCCCCCTCCATGTGTAACATCTGCGCTCTCCTCTGCTCCAACAGCACTTGCAGAAGCTGGACGGCGCCTACAGCCCGGAGTCGTGCATCTACTACTGCGGGCTGTGCGACTACTCCACGAAGGCCCGCCTCAACCTGGTGCAGCACAGTCGCTCGGCTCGCCACCAGCAGAACGAGGGGCTGAGGAAGCTCCAGCTGCACCAGCAAGGCCTGGGCGGGGACGAGGATGGACTGAGCCTGCACGAGGTGTTCCATGTCAAGGAGTCCGTCTCCAGCCAAGGTCGGTGTTCCTTTAATCTGATCTGTGTGTTTGCTCGGGCTGTTGTGACTTCAGTTCGGCTATTTTTGGACCCGTCCTTTTCTTTTTTTTCTTTTTTTTTTTTTGTCATCTGACTTTTGTTTTGCCTGTGTCTCTGTTTTTCAAATTTCCTGATCTCCGTAAAATGTTGTTTTCAGTTATATAGCAGTCACTTTTTCTTCATTTTGAAGTCAGATCCATCTTTTCTTCACTCCTCCCATCTCCTCCCCTGTTTTTCTTGCACCACTCCCTCGTCACTCTGTCAAACCTCACCCTCCCTCCCTATCTCTCCCTCCCTCCTTTGGCCTTCACATCCAGATCACGTCTTTCGATACAGACCCGTCCATTCCTCCTAATCTCTCCAAAATGAGCATACTGTTCCTATTAGGCTGCCGCGTTTATATCTGCAACACACACACACACACACTGTCCCGTGCACAGGGAACATCCCAGGCAGGCAGTCGGCTTATGAAATTTCACCTTGGGAGGATCTCACAGTGAAAAGGCCTGTACACACATGTTACTCTCTCTCTCACTCACACACATGCACTTACACACACGTATGCTACGGCTACACAGTCTCTCCCTGGAGTGAGCTTTCATTTCCTTTCTCATGACCAAAGCAATTTGGCTTTCATTTAAGAGTCTCCGTCCTGCCAGCAGCTAATAAGTGTAACAGAACTGTAAAACATTCAGAGAGACAAAAAAAAGGAAAAAAGATTAATCGTTTTTCTTTGAGTGGTGGTGGTGGGTGGGGGGGGGGGGGGGGGGGGCAGGGGTGGGGGGGGGGGGGGCGGGGGGGTAGGGGGGGGCCACGCTGTAATTTAAACCAGAAGACGGGGAGAGAGAGTCAGGGTCCATTATTTAGTCATCCCTATGTTAATGCTGCTGGGAGAAAATGAGTGCTTAACTTGTTTTTGCTTTGCTTGACCTGGAGGAGCGGGTGGTGGGGGTGGGGAGGGTAACACATTTTGATTAGCATTCCGGCATAGCATTAGTCCATGCATCCATCTGTGTGTGTGTGTGTGTGTGTGTGTGTGTGTGTCTGCATGAATCCCTGCTCCCCAAAGTGTGCTGTTTATACTGTACATGTACTCCCAGAGCAGACGGGGGCCCGGCGCTCAGGAGCACATGTGAATCCAAAAGCATATGCACACACACACACACGCATGAGCAGGAGACAAGCTCCCAATCCTGAAATGGAGACTTGCCGGTGTGCGTTTGGTTTTAATTACACATGGATCAAAGTTTCAGCAAGAACTGGGGTGCAGCAGAAGCAGAAGAAAAGCATGCTTAGATAAATCATTACCCACACACACACACACTCACAGGTTTCTCTCCTTCTCCTCCTCTCTTTTTGTGTCATCCCCTCTTTTTTTTTTGTTCCACTTACTCCAGCTCTCTCCTGCTCCTGTCTGAACACAAACCCGGCTCCTGACCTCTGTATTTTTTTTCCCTTCCCTCTCAAACCAGTGAGCACAACCAGGTTTTAAAACTGTCAGAAGCAATACTCGCCCACCACACCTATTCCGAATGTTCCACTCTTAAAAACACACCACGTTTGTTGCTCGGGTTCCTATTTGAACCTCAGCTTTGATGCCACACGGGTGAGTTTCCATGAGGAAGCGAGAGCAAAGCTTAAGAGGACGCTGGCGACGTCCGAAATGTTAATCCACTTTTATTTTTTTGGATGCCCTCCTTTTGCCCACTCGGTATAAAAACAGTATTCTTTGACAAGGTACGCGGTAAAAGTTTTCAAAGCCATGTCCTTGCGGATCAGGCACATTTGGCAGGTGGCGACGGAGAAACTCTGAAAGTGAATGTCGTAAATAGAGCTCAGAGAGCTAGTGTTTGTGTTTTAGAACACACAACAACACGTCGCTATCATCGCACACTGGGTCGCGTTATTCCGAAGAAAGGCTATATTATAGCTTCTCTGGCCCCTATGCGGTGATAGATGATGTGAATGTTTTCGCCGATGGAAAAGGCTCCGTAGTCGGCAACATTTGCAAGGCGGCGTTGGGTTTTAAGGAGCCTCTGTTTATGCGTGCGTGCATGTGTGCGTGTGCCGTAAGATTTCTGGGGCTGCAACTCCTGACTCGAGCACTTTCTGTTCATTAGAGACCGGTATGAAAAAGATTAATTTAAGTGCTGACCGGTATCTTTCTCTTAAAGCCTGGGACCTGGCGCCGGGCCAGATAATTATAGGCCCATTTGGGAATAAGAGTTCTAGCTCTGGACTTTATGTACATGTGAATGGCTTTCATTAAACAATTCTGATGCTGATTTTTATGGCCTAATTAAGGATATGGTGTTGCAGAGACGCACGGCGAGGGTTTAGGTGTTTTTGAACAAAGACAGGGGTGCACAAATAACATTGCTGCTGGGCTGTAGTGTGTGTGTGTGTGCGTGTCTGCATCGGTGCATGTTTACTCGTGTACAGTCTGTTATTCCCCCTCGAACCTGCATGTACCCAGACATCTCATCCCTTTACAGTAGGTATTAAATGCCATTTTTGAAGTGTTGTGTGTGTGTGTGTGTGTGTGTGTTTGCAGGGTTACACTCTCACCCACTGTACAGCAGAAACTTTTTTTGACCATGATCTCTCAGCGGCATCTCTCGGAGACAAAAAGCCCTCTGTGCCCACACGGCTGAGATAAATCGTCTTCCTCTCTGTGTACAATTAGAAGTGTTGAAGAAAATTGAGTTGGGTGTTTTTCTTTTTTGCATCAGAAGAGCGCGCATAAATGAATTGCCTCTCAACATGGAGGACTTGGAGGCCATTTTGCTTTGAGGGTCATCCAAAAGTTGTTAGAGAAATTAGATTTTTTTTTTTTTTTTCGTGTACCCTTCTCTGCTCCATAATGAAGTTACACCCTGAATAGAGCTGTTTGGTAAAAAAGGAAAAAAAAAGTAGTTTGTGCGTCATGGGTATTCCATCATCGATTGTATAATTTGAACAATTTGTTTGGCAGCATTTTTTTACAGACATTAACAGTCTGAAGTTTAGTTGTTGGACTGATTTCCCCTCCCTCCCTCTCTCTCTCTCTCTCTCTCTCTCTCTGTTGCCGCC
Organism: Pseudorhombus dupliciocellatus; assembly: GCA_016785235.1. NCBI lineage: Eukaryota > Metazoa > Chordata > Actinopteri > Pleuronectiformes > Paralichthyidae > Pseudorhombus > Pseudorhombus dupliciocellatus. Next base: position 1,344,022 of record JAFBJW010000068.1, read on the forward strand.
TGTGTTTCAAGCATTTGACCGTTTGTTTAGTCCCGAACAGCACGGCGAGGAGGTGTGTGTGCGTGCGTGTCTGTGCCCGAGTGCATTTTCTGTGCCCATTAGCCCCTGTGCTCCATCATGTGTAAAGCTCCTCATAAGCCAGACCAAGCAGAAACACTAGGCCCTTTTCTGCATACTTTACTTTCTGTCATTTTTTTCTCCCCCCCCCCCCCCCCCCCCCCCTTTTCAGTCCCTCCGTCCCTTACAAAAAGGAAAAGGGAGATGGGATCTTATGGAGGTAATTATTTCTGAGAGCCCAGCCTGTCATCCATCCCTCCAGCCCCCACCACCCACACATCTCCATCCCTTTAAACACCCCCACCGCTACCACCGAACATGCATTAAAGAGAGAGGGAGAAGACCCTCTTTGTCTGAGTCCCCCTTTTAAACAAAAGACCTCTTCTGACTTCGAGAGACCAATAACACTTTTATCATGTGCATGTGTGTGTGCGTCCAGAGCCTTTTGTTTTCTCTGAGTGATAAGGCTCTGGGACATTTTCTTCCTGGTCCTGGTCGAATTAGTGTAGCAGTGCTAACCATTTACATAGCAGCTTTAGGCTAAAAACTGAGCCGAATGGGCACTTATCATCCCTATATGTGCTTGTGTATGCGTGTGTGTGTGTGTCCAACAGGAAGTAATGGAAAAGTGGACAGAAAGCAAGTGTGCCGTCTTGTTTCCAAGTCCGCTGACATTCCTCGTTTCCAAATTTACCCAACCCCAAAACCCTTTCTGAACCGAGTCAAAGCGGCGGAGACGCATAAAGACAATCATCCGGTTTCCGATGTGGGAACTGGCTTTGCCGTTTTATCCAAAAAGAGCATTTCAATGTGATGACACCAAGGCCTCTTTTATGAGGCATTAGGTTCTCCCTCCTCCCTCACTTTCACTCCTTCATCTCTTTTTTTTTTCCCTCATCATTTTTTTTTATCCTCTGGGTGGTGGCGATGGTTTTCTGCCATTCCAGCGGTTCTCCTCTCCTCCTCCTCCTCCATTTTTTTTTCGAGAAGGTCCCTCCTCAGACAGAAGTCTATTTCCAGGGTTTGTCTCAGTAATTTGTGGCCATTACATAAACATTCACGGATGGCCGGAGGAGTGAGAGAAAGGATGCAACACACACACAGGCCTGGTTAACAGAGGGAGCACAGTGGTGGTCATTTTCACTTGGAAGTCAGGATGCAGTAGGTGAGAGCAGCTGACTGGCTCATCAAAAGACAACATTGTCCTCTGTCCCTCCGTGTATCCACCAAGAAGAAGAACGGGCTACCTTCACTTCGCAAACGATCTCTTACCTTCTCTTTCCTCATTCGCCATGAACCAGGAAGTCACAGGAGTCCATTCCTCGCGTTATAAAAACTTGGGAATGTGATTTTATGTGCCGAGCATGAGCGAGAGGCAGTTCCTGGGGAAAAAGAAACGATTCTCACAAGAGTGATGTGATTTTTACCCGAGAGGAGTTTTCGTGAAGTATGTCGTTCTTTTTTATTGCTGTGCAATTAGTTGGAGACAATACGCTGCATTTTAAATCATTTGTCAAATCAAAATAAGACACGTACATATGTGTGTATTATTATATTTTCAGCAAGTAGCAATTTACCCCCAAATTTCCCCAAACCATATTCTCTATGGCTGAGCGTAAAAGATGTGGTCATTTTTTGAATAATTCCATCCAAGCAAATTATAATTACTTTGCGGTCTGTGTGTGCACATAGAAAAAAAAGAGGGCAGCAGGCTGACTTGTGCCTCTGAGAAAAAAAAAGAGCCTTGTTCACCATAAACTATTTTTGAAATGGTGTGTCGGGGCGGTATATGGGCTCAGGCCGATTGTTTTTCTTTGAGTTGAGCAGCTCTTCGGTGGAGGGGTATTACCCGGGCTAAATTGTTCCCTCATGTTTTCCGCCAAGGTTCTGTGCCCACCGCACTGACAGTTATAATTTACAGAAATTGCGCTGATTATCGGAATTAGCATACCTGACCAATGCCACGTTAGTCTTATTTACAATACAAAGCCGTGGGGCTCTGAGGACACATAGTAAATATGACTCTGGCCCTTTGAAGGGGGGAGCTGGCGTCTCAGGGCCAGGACGTCTCTCACAATCGGCGATATCACAAAGTGCTCCAGGCCCCACGCCATATGGAAAGTCCTGGAGAGGGAAGTGCTGAATGTGAAGGACCATATTGAAATCCCAGCATTATCGCATGTTTTACCGTCCTCTCTTTCTCTGACCATATTTTTTTTTCACTGCTCTTGTCCCACTATCTTGTTTCTTTCCTCCCCCCCCCCCCCCCCCCCCCCCCCCCCCCCCCCCTCTTTATTTCTTCACCTCTATTCTTTTCTCCCCTCGATACCCTCATACACCCAGTGTCCATTGACTCTTAACCACAGATGGACAAAACAATGGGTCATGTCACATGGCATTAAGACAAACAATCCGCTGATGGGAGGAGGGTGGTGTGGAGCCGGAGCCGCGGTAACCAGGCAATGTGCTCGCCGGGCCCAAGCAGCCGCTAATCTCAGGACTGCGATGATACAATTCACAGATGGACATTTAAGGCAGCCTGTATGCACGAGCACACGAACACACGCATGCACGCCCACGAAGAAGAGGTTAAAAGAAAGCAGAAACATTTCTCCACTAGACATTCAGGGAGAACTTCTCCCCTCTCCTCCCTCCTCTCCGTTGCCTTCACTTCATCTATCAATGGCAGGTATGGAATTGATAGCAGCTATTGATTACCTATGGCTAAGGCTAATCGTCACTGCCCTGGAGGAAGCTTCGCAGCTCCAGCAGCTGTTACTGGCTTGTGTGTGCGTGAGACCCTTCAGCAAGTCCGTGACGACAAATAATTGCCCAAGAAAAAAAAAAAAAATCAAGACAGCAAGTGTACGTAAAAAAATAATTAATGTGGCTTCTCCTTCTAGAACAAGGGAAATGTATGTTTTGTCAGCACAGAGAGACAAGCTGAGTTTTCACCTCCCCACCTTTAGTGAACAAGACCCATCTCCCTCTCCCTCTCTCTCTCTCCCTCTCTTTCTCTGTTTTCTTCATCTCCCTAATAGGAAATTTGAGCACACTGTGCGAGATTAAAGCAGAGAATCAGTGCCTTGTGAGCAATCATTTCCAGACAAATCTCTTTCATCCCCCCCGCCCTCCTCTCCTCACCCCCGAAACCCCCTACATACCCCCTCCACCCCCGTTCTCCTGCTCTCTCTCTCGCGCTCCCACCTCCTAATGCTAACAGGGGGTCCCGTGTCATGACATCCCCCCCTTTTATTTTTTGCTTTTATCATGTCCTAATAACGTTCTGAAAATAGAGAGAGAAAGAAAGAGGAATGTGACATAGAGAGGAAAGAGGATGTTGGGTGGGTGGGTGGGGTGGGCTGGGGGGGGGGGTGCCACAAGAAACGAATAGACTGATAAAAAAAATCCATTGAATGAGCTCGGGTCTCGAATTGTGCTTTGATGTGGATGTCTTTGTGCAAATTATACAAATATGCCTGCTCCTTTAGTCATCTCGAAGCACTTCACAAGATGCCATCTGCCTTTGACATTTCTTATGGAGGGAGAAAAAAAAAAAAAACGGGTGACAAGTTCATTCAGGTGCATGCGAATATACATTTTGTGAAATGTTGGATGGATTATAGCGTGTAGCACCAAGCCAGTAAGTAAAACAGAAAACAAAGAGAATTTCTGCTGTTTCTGCTTGGCCGGGTCCACAAGATGCTTTCGCCATAATACCCCATATAGAGGGCTAATGGGCAAGGATACTCACACACACACACACACACACACCTTGGCCAGGCCTTTGTTTCAAAAGCAGGTTAATGGAGAGTGAGGAAGAGGCGCGTTGCAATTTTCTGCTCTTTAGGCGGCAGAGAATTCTCAGCAGTGTAAGAGAGACCAGACTCTCAGCGTAATAGCCATTTTACACCCTCATCACCCCTTTGCACACAAACACACACACACACACACACACAAGCTCAAAACATGAACTCACACTTGCCAGAAACATGTGGGAGTGTAATAGGCATTCTATGGTGTGTATTGCCGGTCCCCAGAGTGCCAGTAAGTGTTAGACATGCATGGAGCCGGCAATGAGACAATCAGCATGCTGAAATTGAAACCTTGTCTGGAGTCACATAGGAGAGGGGAGGGGGTGGGTTGGTGGGGACGGTGGTGCTGGGGGGTCGGAGGCGGAAAGGAGAGGAGCAAGGAAGATTAAATAAAATTTAAAAAAAAAAAAAGAGCAGAGGAGCAGCACAGATGGCATGAGAGGAGAGAGGATGGAGGAAGTGGAATACGGGGAGACGGAGGGAGAGGAAATAGGAACTGATGTTTGTTTAATTGCCTCATAAGTGATGACACAGATAATTATGTCGAAAAAAGAGATGTTCCTCTCAGGCAGGGCCAGTGAGCAGCTGTATCTGTCTGTGCGTGTGTTTGTGTGTGTCGCCCTGGCCCCCCCCCCCATCAACTGTCCCCTCCAGCCACATCAAGTACAGGACACCATTAAAGCATTACGGTTTGTGTCATATCAAATCATTCAGCTTAATTAACAGAAACACACACACTCATCATTTGGAATCATTTTAATTACTCTGTAACCTCTTTATTTTGAATATCTCCGCTTCACATACCTGGGGATATGAAGACGAGGGCACGTTCACCTATATGTCCCCCACGCCGTGCGTTTCTGCAGGCGTGTGTGTCCATGTGTGTGTAAGCGAGGCTCCCCAGACTTCCTATCTAATTGTCTTTTTTAATGACAATGCTCCACTGTGTGCCGGCTGTATGTAATGAGTCAGGGTGTGTCAAAGTGCAGGCCTGAGCTGTCTGCTTGAGTTAAGCTCTCCCTGTCTACTGTAGGAGTCTCCAGCGTGCACGCGCACGCACATGTGGCGCGCACACACACTCGAAGAGACAGTATCAATGTGGGAGTTCCTGTATCTGACACGAGATTAAGAGGGCCAAGTGGAGGAGCGCCGAACGACTGCCCTGTTGCATTTGCAAGAAGGGAGAAGGGACCATCCTGTCACACACGGCCGTGCACACACACACGCACGCACGCACACACACACACACACACACATGCTGGCATCCTGTGCTGTAAGTGAGCAGTAGCCTCCCTTGCATTATTCACAGTGGCCAAGTGATCGAAGCCTGGTTCAATAGCACTAAAGCGGCGCATGCTGGAGAGATTTGTCTTACAAAACCTTGACACACTCGCGCGCACACACAGGCGCACATATGCTCTCACACACATTGATTTTTGGTGGTGGGAATCTCCCAGGCGCTGGACGAAAGGCAGCGACGTGAGAGGGGTTTACCCGATCAGAGCAGCCCCCATACAGATGTACACATGCACACCAGCTCTCTGGTTCTTAACCTTTTCTCTCTCTCTCTCTTTATCTCCCTCCCTCTCTCTCTCTCTGTCTATCTCACACACACACAACCAGTGCATAGGCAAATATTGTAAGTACATCTTTAATTCTCTCAAAATGAGATTTGATGATGATGAGGTCAGGAGATAGCGTGAAGAAGAAAATGAAGGAAAAAAATCGGAGACGGGAGATGAAGGATCTGCGTCTTAGATCTGATGGGGTTTCATTTACAGTAAGATGAGCTGATGGTAAAATTAAAAGCAAGAGCGAGAAAAAACTCTGACTGATAACATTTCCTTTTTTGCTGACTCTCCTTTTCTGCATTTTACCATGAAAGCGCTTTTTGCAAGCAAAGCAGAAAAAAATCACACATTGCCTAATATATCATATCTTTTCACTGTAGTGTGTGTGTGTGTGTTTTTCACACGGGCATGTTCAATTGGAAGCCTTCACTTGATTTGAATGGCGATTTTTTTTTTTCGAACACATCCGTCACTTCATCGAGTTTTTCCTATTTTCTTCCGAGCAGCACAAGCAGCCTAACACACTCCACCCCCTCTGGCATTTTTGACATATTAACGCGTATCGACAAGCCAGCACTCGGCTGCCTGTAAACACTGATGCAAACATTCAGACACCTCTGTCCCCTGAAGACATGTGATCAGCCAGACCCAATCCCTTGTAATCATCTGGAACCCGCACACACATATAGCCCCCTTTCAATCCCGGGTAATGGTTTGGGGCAGGGGGCTGAAGCGGGGGGCTTCTTTCCCTTAGCCCCAGTGTCTTAAGCTGCCATTGATTAAATGTTAACTGATATACTCAGCCCTGGCAATCTTGTTAGAGCTGGAGCAGGCAGGCAGCTAGACAGACAGTTTAGGACCCGCGTCCTCCTGATCAATAGCACAGATAAAGATTTCATCCATCAATGAGCTCCCAAAACAAAAGGTATCTGATACCTGATTAGGCCCGTGGGGACACACACACACACACGTATTTGAACGTGAACACACACTTACAAATCATCACACAAGGCTCAGGTCTATGATGAGATGACAAAGACACAACGATCAGAAATACATGCAGTGGGATGTGAAGGACACACATTCAGTCCTGTGTTAGTTCACTTACACGTGTCGCTGTGCAGGCAAGCACATGAGCCTCTTTTCCTCGGTAGCGCGTGTGTGTGCGTGTTTCCTCAAGACGTAGATCCCCGGAGCGCGCCAAAGGCACCGCAAAATCCGGCCGGATCAATGCCTGGGTGACCACCACTGTTAAAGTGTATCAATAATGTTTCCCTGTCTCCATTCCCGGGCATTGTCACCGGGCAGTTTGAAAGTCCAGGCCTCGCCGCAATTAAGACCTAATTATAAATCAATACGAGAAGTCATTTGAATATAGATTTTTCATCCTTTTCTCAAATTGTTAACATATTCCCCCACCCTGTCTATGCTTTTCTCCTTTTTGTTACAACTTTAAGTAGAATCAATACTTCCCTTTACAGTCATCAGAGAAGTGCTTTGGCATAATTGGAGCTAAAAAAACACAAAGGAATATCTTGATGGGGATCGATGCTCAGAGGGTAACAAATGTCACAGCCCCTTAAATTCTGATAGCTTTTCTGATACACTTGACGCTGCGCCGCTCTTAAAACAGCCATCATGTTTTTTTTTTTGTTTTTTTTGTTACTGGTTTTCATCAGATCCTCCCCCCCCCCAAAAAAAAAAAAAAAGAATTTCCGTCCAATATTTACTTTGATACAACACCATATCATTGTGCGCCCCAGCGAAAAAAAGACATCAATGCAACCTGGTAACATGCATCTCATTCGATTAAGCGATATCCTCGCTGTTTTATTTTTCCCGCTCAGCCATTTTGAGGGGCTGTGAGATTTTCAAGTGGCGTGTCAGGGGCCGGGAGTCTAATGCATGGAAACATGGAGCTTTCTGTTTTCTGACGGCTAGCAGAGATAAGGTAGAGATATGGCTCTTGCACTGGCTCAAATCTAAAACAGATCCTGCTGGGAGGGTTAGAGGGGGAGAGTTAAGAAAGTGAGGGGGAGGAGGCGGGAGGGGTGGAGGTAGCAAGAAAAAGGAATATTGTCAATCCTCTAAGTGTCTGGCGGTGTCTCTCTTTCTTTCCCTCTTTCTCTCACTTGTTCTCTCCCCCACTCTCCCCCAGTAATCTGATTTATTCGAAGCATATGTGTGCTGCTCTGTCTTTGTCTACTTCTATTAGGGCCAGTGGGGGCCCATATGACATTGTTTAGCCAGTAATGAAATGGACATTTTTTGCATGTTTTTGAGAAAGTCAGAGGAAAGCCAACACTCCTTATTTGTAACCGTCTGCGAATACCATCTCCGGGGCAGTTGCCCCCGGTCCGCGCATTCGTGTGTGTGTGTGTGTGTGCGTGCGTGGGCCCATGTGTTGCAGGTTCCATGTGGCGTCTCATTTTCTCAATGACTCTGAGCAACCTAATGAATATTTGGGTTTTGAAGATATTTCTCACTCTAGATATTTTCTCCGCTCCTTTGTGGCGAAAAGACCCGTCACATGGACTCATTGTCAGTATATGAAATTGTTCTGTGCTAATGGCATCTATGTGGCGCTGCGGGCTAAACTGTAGCCCCCATCAATAAGGAATGCAGACATAGAAATGCATTGAATAGAATGAATGGAAACCTGGAGCAATGCTTCCCCCCCCCCATATTTCTTTATGTGTAATTCACATAAACAAGCTATTATCCGAGCGGCGAGGCACATACTGTGAGCGTAGCATGCATGGAAACATATAAAAATGAAAAATCACATGGGGGGATTCTTTGAAATGAGGATTCTTGAAGTTTCTGTTTGGAATTCCTCACTTTTACGAGTAAATTAATCGCAACGTGACTTTCTTAGGACTGTCCTTTCCATCTTCTCCTCCCTGCTTTGATTCCCGTCCAGGATTACTGTCTTGTTTTTGGTGGTGCTGAAAGCAGATGGTTTTTATGCGGCTGAAAACGGGACAGTAGCCCAATAGGATAAAGATCTGTTTAAGCATTATCCATTTGGCCACAGCCCATCATGGGCCTATTTTAAGCATAGAGACGTGCACGTAGGCTCGCACGCACGCACACATCCAGCTATTATCTTAAACCATGGCAGCCATTTTATTAGATTCCCTGTTTTCAGGCCTTGTATTCGTTCCCGAAAAATAGATAAACCTTGAATACATGACAAGGACTGGCCTGGTCAATTGGAAACTATATCTACCCTGCTGGTATCTTTGTTTACCAGTGTAGTGATGGATGGACAGATAGGGCGGATAAATGGAGGCAAAGAGGAGCAGATAGGAGAGGTACATGGATGGATATCTGCGCGAAAAGATATAAAAATAGATTGACAGATGGATAGATAGATAGACAGATGAATGCATCGGGGAGATCTTGTTGGGCTGATGGAGTCGAGCAGGTATGCCGAGAAACAGCTGCTTTCTTCATTAGGTTCATCTATCGATCTGAGACCCTGCTGTGTGTGTGTGTGTGTGTGTGTGTGTGTGTTTTTGAGTGAGAGAGAGAGAGAGAGAGAGAGAGAGGGGAAAGACAACAGCCTCTGTAGGTAAGTGCTGGTAATAGAACAGAATGAATTCTTATCACAGAGATGGGAAGGCCATTAACCCTCAGCTCCTAGTTCTCCCTCTGTCTCTGTCTGGTCCGACTCTCTCTCCCTCTTTTCTCTCCTCCTCCCTCCCACCTCCTTCATCCTGGACCTGACAGGGTCACGTTGGCGAGCGTGTGTGATATTTCCAGGATGTGTGTGACCCTGAGCGTGTGTGTGTGTTTTAGCTGCCGCTGTGCGCACTGCCCCACCGGCCAGATGTTTATAATCAGGGGCTGGATAAATATTGGACTGAGGAATCATAAAAAGACCGGGAAAATGTGAATAAAGAGAAAGAGACAGGGGGAGATGAAACAGAGGAGAGGAATCTTCGTTTCAAATTATTCCTAAATCCCTCAGTAAGCTTGCCGTGCCGCCTCCTCAATTCACCTACTCGGCCTAAGGTGTTTCAAACAGTGGAAAAGCAATATGGCTGTTGTGTAAGACGCAGGTGTTTGTGTGTGTGTGTGTGTGTGGAGGTGTACAGTAGGTGTGTTGGCCCATTGTTTGAGGCCAGGTGCAGCAATTTCTTTCTTCCACTACTGAACCTTTTGAAGCCATACTTTTGTCCTGTGAAAACCTTTTGTATTTGCTATTAAAGAATCATTAGTACCCCCCCCCCCCCCCCCCCCCCCCCCCCCCCAACCACACCCCCCCCAACAACAACCCGTGCTCACAGCGCCAAAAACGAAACCCCTCTTAACACGAAACAACAGTTTTTGTCTACGCAGCAAACAAGACCCACAAGCCTTTAATCTTGGCTATGTTTATTCATATGACTCTTCTTCTTCCCCTTTTTTTTTTTTTTTTTTTTCAAAAGAGATGTTTTGTCAGTCGCCTGTGAGACAGCGGAGCGGGCAATTTGAGCGGAGAAGAAAATACAATGAAGTGTCTCAGGAAGTTGTAATTGACAACAACAAAGCAAATTTGGAGCTGCTGATACAAGCGTTTTTCCACAAAAGTCGTTTTTTTTTTTTTTTCCTCGGCTTATTCTGTCAGTTCAAGTTATTGACATTCACACCAGGAGCGTATTAAAAGTGACAATCCCATTGTCTGGGTTTCAGAGTCAACCTGAAAACAATACATACTTTTTTTTTTTTTTTTTTGCTGGTGTAATAAGTTCTTGTGTTTTAAGCAATAAATCGGTGGGGATTGGAGCGTGTGCACAGAAACACGTGTGTTTGCTTGTGCTGGTGTGTGTGTGTGTGTGTGTGTATTTACGTGTTAGCATGTGGGCCGTGGCCCTCTGTGCATGAAATACATTGAGCGCCATGTGGGAGTATGCATGTGTTGTGCGCAGAGGGTTTCGTGAGTGTGTGTGCGTCAGTTATTCCCAGGCCCTGTGCAGGAGCTGTAGCCCCTCTCCGCTGGGTTGATGTTTAGTATTTTAGACATGCTACATTAACAACATCTGGTTAAGATCTAAATGCTTGTTAAACGCGCTGAAATTCGGGGGGAAAGGTACAGGGAGAGCAAGGGGAGAGCGGGAGGGGGATAAAGAGGGAGAGCAGGGTAAATAAAGATTTGAGGGTGAGAGAACGGGAGGGAGGGAGATCAGTAAGTCTGTAAGGTTATTACTCTGGCAGTATTACCACTGGCCCTTGACTGTGTGTTTGTGTGCACGCGCGTGCACTGTGCACTGTGTGGGATGGTGTAATGTTTCAAAGCTTTCTCCTTTAAAACCTAGAGGCCAAACTAGAGCCACGCGCGGCGCAGGAATGTGACATCACAGGGCCCCCAGTGCTCGTACGCGCACGCAAACGCGCTCTCACAGGGGACGTGACCAGAGTTGTTGCAAGAAATCATCGTCAACATCACGGCTAAGTGTTGGAGACACGGCCGTCATGGGTGTTACGCAAAAAACATTAGGGCTGTGTCGCTGCAGCCGCCGCACATAGACGTGCGCTATATCTGCTCTTTATGTTTATCTTAGATATATATATATATATAACACATCAGGGCTGATAATAATGGAGAGTACAGAGTCATATCTGCTGTAAAGTGACTTTCTCATTCTATAGTTGTTCGGGCCTTTCGCTTATTTTCCTTATGTTGTTTTCTTTGGCAGCAATTATGGCTGCAGTTGATGTTCCGCTCTCATAGCATCCATGATTTAAGATAAACAATAATGTAAGAAAAGGGATTTTTTTACCCCTTTAATGAGCACCATCCTCGCCCTAAGGAAGCAAATTAGAGGCAGCTCGTCCCCAGCTAATGAATTCAGCCATTTTGGAGCCCCCGTGTCCAGTTTCCCCGGCGTGGCATCGCTCTACGGTTGTGTGCTGTACTACTGAGTCCTCCACCGGGCACATAATGACCCGGCGTGGTGGTTATGGGCCCTTAGGGGGAGACGGGAGAGGGAGACAGTGATCTCAGAGCAGGTCATTATACAGCTCGAGGGCACACACACACAAACACACTGCGCTGACACTTTCAATACATCCTCCATTGCCTCCATCTCATATATGTCTGTTCCTCCATTTATTCGTTCCAAACATCTCTTTCTGCGTTTCTTTCTCTCCCTCCTGCTCTTGAACCTTTTTGATTTTTGGGATTTGAAGCCGAAATCCTACAGATGATCCCATTTTCCTCTCAGATGATGTCGAAATAGTTTGTGTTATTTGTCAGATTTGCAAGAAAAGTTATTCACCCGGGGAGAGAAAGCGGCCACACTGGCCTTCGATCACTAGTTGAATGTGAAACGGGGCTGATTTGCTCGTGTCCCTGATCAGGAGTCACTTAATTATTCTTCCTCTCTAACAGTTAAATATAGGCTGGTGTTGGTTGCAGGGTAATCAGACCCATGGGCTGTGGTTAGCTCGAGCTCACCGGCCAGCTTTAATGTTCCGACCGACCCACATCAAAGAGAGTCCCACCAGGCTGCCAAAATCACACACCCTGCACAGCCTGACCCACTCCCAGTGTGTGTGTGTGTGTGTGTGTGTGTGTGGATGGATATACACAGAGGCAGTGGAAGGTGACTGCAAAAGTTTTGCTCTCTGCGTCCTCTGGTAGCGATTAAGTTGATGGTTAAGAGTCCCTGCCGCAGAACCCTCTCTCTCTCTCTCGCTCTCTCTCTCTCCCTCTCCCTCCCTCCCTCTCTCTCTTCTTTCTTTTCTCTCTTCCCCTCGTTCTCTCGCACATGAACACACGCTCGCACATGACAACTCACATGCAAACACATGCAGTCAGTGTCTCACTCACTTGATCAACGGCGCGCACGCACGCACACACAATCATGTGCGCGCACGGGGTTGCACACGCGCACTCGCGTACACACTCATGTGGTGTGTAACTGTCAGGGTCAGGCGGAGGGCAGACGCTGTGCTGATGTATTGAGAGAGCTCGTCTGGGAATGTCCTCAGTGTGGAAACACATTCCCTGTTTGCACGCGCACACGCACGCACGCACGCACACACACACACACCACAGATCTAACCGACTAGAAGGGGAAAGGAGGTTAAAAAAAAAACACTGATGAGGCCCAGATGATCACCCCCCCCCCTCGCCTTTTCTCTTTCTTCACCCGCTCTCTAGCCTCATTCCTTTCTCTCTTTACTTTCCTCTGTTCATTGTCTCCCGTTTCTCTCGTGTCCTATCTGGCCACAGGTGGAGTGCCCCCTAGGGGTTACATTTAGATGGTGGTTTTGTCCTTTTACGAGCAACCACCGGCTGCAGCTATGACCAATTTCACACACCCCCCGCCCCCGTCCTCCTTATGAAAGCTGAGTGTTTCACGTGCTCTTTACCCATTACAAATTTGGAATAATTCATATATATCAAGCACATATCAAGTCGAACAAATGATGTTAGACTTTGATAAAGATGATTTGATGTTTTTCCATGTCCAAAGAGCTTGGGTATTGTCAGGCTCTACATTCAGGGTACATGATGTTAAATAAAATGTGTGCATTTTGTTAAAATATTAATATTTGATTCCAAATATTATAATATGGTGAATAAGAATTCATTTCACCTGAAGCCTGTTATCTGAAAACAGGGTTTCAATAGAAGTAATGTAATATCATTTTTCATTCATTAAACAACCCTAACGCAGATGGAAAGGTGTATTTTTCTCTCCTCTTTTTGAAGTTGAGACATTGTCCTGACCTTGCAATATGTTAGACCCCCCCCCTTCTACATTCTGACCCTTCCTCTCTTTTCCCACTCTTCTGAGAAATTTCTTCACCCGCTCTCTAGCCTCATTCCTTTCTCTCTTTACTTTCCTCTGTTCATTGTCTCCCGTTTCTCTCGTGTCCTATCTGGCCACAGGTGGAGTGTTACATTTAGATGGTGGTTTTGTCCTTTTACGAGCAACCACCGGCTGCAGCTATGACCAATTTCACACCCCCCCCCCCCGCCCCCGTCCTCCTTATGAAAGCTGAGTGTTTCACGTGCTCTTTACCCATTGCAAATTTGGAATAATTTCATGCACATATCAAGTCGAACAAATGATGTTAGACTTTGATAAAGATGATTTGATGTCTTTCCATGTCCAAAGAGCTTGGGTATTGTCAGGCTCTACATTCAGGGTACATGATGTTAAATAAAATGTGTGCATTTTGTTAAAATATTAATATTTGATTCCAAATATTATAATATGGTGAATAAGAATTCATTTCACCTGAAGCCTGTTATCTGAAAACAGGGTTTCAATAGAAGTAATGTAATATCATTTTTCATTCATTAAACAACCCTAACGCAGATGGAAAGGTGTATTTTTCTCTCCTCTTTTTGAAGTTGAGACATTGTCCTGACCTTGCAATATGTTAGACCCCCCCCTTCTACATTCTGACCCTTCCTCTCTTTTCCCACTCTTCTGAGAAACACACTGTTCAATTTGTGCCATTTGTTTTTTTTCCCTTGGCACTAGAAAAAAGGCATGTGTAGAGAAAACAGACAAACCAGGAAGGATTTTTTTTCAGACACATTTACATGCATGCACACACACACACACACCACCCTGCCGCTCTCCTTCAATATATATGGAGGTGGTGTGAATTAAAATACAAAGATAGACGCCGCAGCAGCACCAGCAGTGAAAACTGCAATTTCTGCAGTCCGGGCTCTCGTGGCTGACAGGAGATATTTCATCCCCGTTGTCACCGACGTATTAATAAAACATCAGGAGCAGAGTGCAGTCTCCAGTCTCTCCCTCTTTTACACACACACACACACACACACACACACACACGCGCGCTGAAGAAGGACGGATCCTTACACCTTGACATTGACTGTGTATACATATGTGGAAAAATACGTGCGCCACTATGGCGTGTGCACAAATACAGCCGCGTTCATGAATGCAAACACACACAACCGCAATTTTTCAATCACATGCCAGTTTCTGCCATGAAAATTTCATGCTGGATATAATGTCCACTTAATGTGTTGCCGCTTAAAGTAACGGCGCCAGTGCTGAGTCTGTGTGTCTGTCTGTGTCTTTGTGTGTTTTTCGTGTGTGTGTGTGTGTGTGCACCTCTGTACGCGAAGGGGTTAATCATATCATGTTTCCGGCGGGGGTTTTACAGAGAGCTTGTGCTCGTCATACAATGGCCAAAGTGATTGTATGCAAATGAAAGCTGACCTCAATGCACCCTTTGCCTGATTTCTATGAATATGACCGTGTGTGTGTGTGTGTGTGTGCGCGCACACGCATTGTAAAATAAGGTTATTAAGGCAGTGCAGGATTGATGAGCGCAGCTCTTTTACACACACTCACTCAAACACACACACACCACTTTCATTCTCCGACAGAGTGAGGGGTTTGTGGCGAGACCCCCCCGCTCCTCCCCTCCCCCGTTTAGAAGACATGAAATTTTTAACGGTTTTGGTCTGTGTGTGTGAGTGAGTATGATTCAGTGTGTGGCAATACACACCTATGTGCGAGTTTTTCTGTTTAATTTTACATTTATGTGCGCTAGGCACGAGATGGAGGAGGGTAGTATGTAGTACATATATATATATATATATGTATATGTATGTGCGTGTGTGCGTGCATGCCTGGTTATCTGGCCTCTCTCAGACTGCTCAAAATTCATTACAAAGTGACATCAGCCCAGCCGGAGACAAATGATGGCTGGATGAAAGGGATCGCTGGGGCTCGGCTTGGATTAGTGTTAGCTTGTGCTGGCGACACATATACACACATACACACCCTCGTGCCAGCACACACACACACACACACACTTAGTTGCACTCACACACTCTCACACATGCACGCATACACACTTTAATCCACTGGCAGAACACTGCAGATACACAGAATTATCAAACAAGGGGCTGAACTCTCCGAGATGGGCAAGCTAATCTGCTAATAGTACAGAGCTGCATGTGTGTGTTGGCTTTGTCTGTGTGTGCATGCACGCACATTTGTTACAGCGATACTGTATGCAGAAATACACAAAGATGGATACATTTATTATATATTTGGATATAAATGATGTGGCCATCCATGATAGTGTTTGCAGAAATGTTTTTTATTGATGCAAACAAATCCAAGTATTATCCAGAGAAGTCATATAAAAAACATGATCTAATGATTTCCTGTAAGTTTTCATTCCTAAATTTGTCTCACCTGAAATAATTATTACAATGATTTGAAAAAAAAATACCGGAGAAGTGCTGACTTTCATAGCAAAGTCAAACATTGCTGTTCCTCGTCTTTAAACAGTGGTTGTGGAAAAGTTCCCCCTGAAGAAACGCCCAAAAAACGACTTAAAACACTTCCCCAGTAGGAAATATTTTGTCTTCGCACAACTGCCCTGCCTTCACGCCACGGATGTTTTATGTTTCAGCCTCCAGAGGTGGCACGACAGGGCTATTTTCAACACAACATTTGTTCGAGTCACTGGGAGCATTATTCGCCGGTGCGAGACACTGTCCAGCAGAGTACACTTGACATTTGTGGTGGAAAAAAAGGGTTTATGAGGATTAACTGAACATGGACGAACAGGAATATTTTCAAACTGGCTTTAATGTGATACAGCAATATCAGATAAAACATCTGTTCCATTTCTCAAGTTCAGCATCATGGGAGGTTTGTTTTTCAGCCACCCAGCCCCGGCCGGCAAAGTGCTATATTTTAGAGAGCATTGTGGGTAATGTAGTTGTTTTTTTTTACTGTGTGTATTTTCAGAAGAGAACGCTGAGGATGGTGAGAGACCTCCTCGCTCTTCCTCCAGGCACGGACTCAACCTCAGTGAGCGAGAGGTGACTGACAGCAGGAGAGCTGACCGTGAGTCCACACACTCACACACACACACACACACACACGAACCATAAGCTTCCTTTCTTTTCTGAGTTAGCGCTCATCTCTCTCCCTCGGATAAGGTTCTAACATGTGTGTGTAACATGTGAACGCTGTTGACTAGCCTCCATGTGACCTGCTTTAATCGTTTCCATCTGACAGAAAGAGAAAAAGAGAATGAGAGAGACAGGGGAAGAGACAGTGGGAAAGAAGGAAAAGGGAGGGGGGGAGAGAGAAAGAGAGAGGGATAAGTTGAGTGTTGTGGATATTACCAGGCTATGTCCAGGCCCCAGATTATTTTTTAATCAAATCAGTTTGCGTGCTTGTAATTTATAAGCGCCTTGCATTAATCTTTTCTCGTTCTTGTGCCCTCTCCGATGACATATTAATTTTTCATAAGCACGGGATTAGATGGGGGGGCCTGTGTATATGTTTTTCTAATATTGCACCACATCTCAGCAACCCTTAAATTAGTTTTTCTCTCTCTCTCTCTCTCTCTCTCTCTCTCAGCCTCCCTTTATTTTTCCCTCTCTCCTATTTTTCTATCCCTTAATTGTTGTCCAATCTGTGACCCAATCACCTCGGATAAAGAAGGAGCACGAGGGTGATAGGAAAAGAAGGGGGAGAAAAAAATGTTTATTTGTTTGTAAGAATGGCGATGCTGTGCGCGGGGAGGGGCGACAATCAGAACAAGACGGCTCCATGTTTTTGTTATTTTGGGCGAGGTAGCGAGCACATAATGCCTCCGCTGCCAGGCTGTGGTCGGGATAGCCCTGGCTTTGTTAGATTTGATTTACCCAAATAAGAATTCATATGATCTTTTTATGTATGAGATGGAAATCCATGGCCGGGGATGAATATTGCATGGGGTCTCTCTCTCTCTCTCTCTCTCTCTCACTCCCTCTCCACTTTTTCCTGTCATTGCATGGGCCTCTCTCCCTTTCTCTCCCCCATTCGTCCTCCTCTCCTAATATCTCCCCACCTCTTTCTCTTTTTTTGCCCTAGCCACCACACTCATTCTCCCCCCAACTCACACACACACCTTCAAACTCCAACCCCTCTATCCATCTCAAGCTCCCACCCCACCTCCTCTTTCCCTAGCATGCCATACCTAGCTCCATAATGTGAGGCTCAATGAGGCAGAAGGAGAGCTGAGTGAGGCTGGGGCCTATTAGTTTGGCTAGTCATCTATCTTTCAGCTCTATCTCTCTGACAGGCCTGTCTGACGGACTGGCGGGGAACCACCATCCATGCATTTACTGCCGCATATTACCGCCGGCGTCATTTAACACCAGCGCACACATGCAAAAAATAAAAATAAAAGTGCCCATGTCCCTCCTACTTATACGTGTTCTTGAGTGTAGTTTATCAGATGTCAGAACCCTATTTGTTAAAGCAGCATTGTATGCATTTTTAGTGCAGTGTATAATTTGTTCGGGGAATCGCCTTGTTTGGCGAGGGAATCCAGATATAATCAAATTGCTGGTGGATTTTGCCTTTGTGATTGAAGGGAGGTTTCAGAAAGTCCACCACGTTCTGAGGTTCAGAGGTTCTGATGTGTCAGTGCTGTGTTGTTATGCCCGGGTTATCATCATCAGAGACGCCTTGTTTTTCTCTTTTTCCAGCTTAATGTAGTAAGATTTAGCATCTCCTTCCTCAGCCCCAAATCTCTGGCAGGCTTGAAATGTCCCTGTGTGTGTGTGTGTGTGTGTGTGTGTGTGTGTGTGCTTGTGTGGAGATCTCCAGGGAAGGGATTACAGTGTGACCAAGTGAGCAGTGTGTTTGCGCACTTCATCTCCGCGACCAAGATCCCTTAAACAAAGAGGCGCAGATAGATAGAGAAGATGAGAGACAGGGGGGAGAGAGAGAGAGAGAGAGAGAGAGATGGGGGGAAGGGCAAGGAGCGCTCGACCCAAAGAGCCTTTTCCCCCTTGCTTCATTTACAATGTCTCTTTTAATCCCATGTCACTTTAGATTAATTATAATCCATGTTACATTCTTCATGCAAATGTCCCCTATGTGGATGTACTTCCAGATAGCTTTGTGCTGTCTGTGTACTGTAGATGGCGCATGTCGCCACCATGGCTCAGGGGCCCCCTTCTTTGTCCGGATAAACAAAGACCCTGGCATGGAAATGATCTGATGCGGCAGCCCCACTGATCTCTACCTGCTCACAAATGTTGTGTATTCATTTGTGACTTGTTCAGGTAGCGCTGGAGCAAAACTGGAATGGCAGGCAAACAAGATGAGATGTTAAATATTCCATATTCGCTTGTTCACATTCATAATGTCTCCAGTCTTATTTTATATTTGCATGCATCTTGCAAATTTGCCCAATTTGAGATGAGAGCTTTGCTCTTTTTCTGTCCCTCAATGATGAGATTAAAATATATTAAATATATTAGCATGTTTAATTACGAGCCTGCAGCAATTCCTTTGTGTGTGTGTGTGTTTTCTGTGTAATGACAGCTTGTTGAATGTCTCAGACGATTTGTCAAATGTGACAAGGCCACGCTCATATTTATCTCTCATGAGCGTACAAGCCGGAGATGGAACAGAAAGGAAGGGTAGTCATTAAAAATCACAAACTACAAGGCAGCTGTTGTTAACCATCTCTCTTCCTCTCTTCCTCTCCCCCCCTCTCGTCTCCCTCCATCCCTCTGTCTCTCTCTCTCTGGGCCTTTGTCAAATTGGACACACTTCACTCTGTCACAGAGGGCGCCTGTGTTTGTTGTCACACTCACAGCTGAATGACGCACACTTCTCGAAGGTGTGTGGTGTAAATACAGCGGAAAGCTACAGGGTGAACTTCCCTCTCCTCAGCGGAAACAGGAACAGCTCCGTAACCATGGCGACTCCTGAAATAACATGCTCCCGACGTCTCATTTTAAGCTCCTTGGCTTGTTTTTTTGCAACAGTCCCTGGAAAAAAAAAATATAACCTTTAAGTTGTTGTCGCCTGGTCTGAGCCGTTCATGTTTGCACAGAACGTGTTGCATGACAAACACAGCGCGGCCGTCACACGTGGTCAGCATGTCAGCGTCGACGCAGACCCGCTGTTGGGGGGTTTTTATAACCCACTTCCACTCCCCTCTAATTGGTTTGGGATGGCACTTAATGTGGTGGACCCTTCCCATGAACGCACAGACGGAGTGGAAGTGGGTGTAGAGAGGGTGCCGGGGCGGTTTGAGAGAGAGAGAGAGACAGGCCCTCTCTGTCTCTATCTCTCTCTGCCGCGCTCTCCTCCTCCCTCCGGCGAGATCTGGACCTGCTGAGTGCTTCAGTGGGAGTTTGGGGTTCAGAGTGTGTTGCTGTAATGTTATCAGGTGACCGGGGGTCAGCCTAATGCGTAACCTCGGAGCACCAGGGCAGTAAATCATGCCGGCCGGCCCACCCTGGCCTGTTTTGGCCGGCTCTCCACTCTAGATTTACTGCTCCGTAACCTTAGCCAGTCTGCCAGGGCTCAGGACAGCTAAATTGAATACTAAATCCAAGCTGCCGCCACCCAGCCTGCTCCTTCTTAATTGACAGCCCCCTCCACCCCACCCGCAACCACCACTCTCTGCTCTACGTTTCTGCCTTTTTTTTTTTTTTTTTTTTATTTTCATGAAATGAAATGTCAGGAATGGAATCTGCTTGTTCTGTGGCTTGTAAAGGAAAGAAAAAAAGGCGAGAAGAAGATTGCTATAGGTCCACGGCGGTTATTTTTGTAAGCCCGAGCCGAGACGCTGCCCTGATGATGTCGTTGATTTCACCTGAAGTCATAGTTTGAGAGATATAAGGATTCAATTACGTGCTTGTTTGTGCGAAAATCTCATTTGCTTGGTTCGGTTTGCACAAAATGTCTTACCCTTTCCAACACAAAAGGGCAGATTCTAAAATAGATCCATGGGAAAGCATTAGCTATGATGGCATTGTTGGTCGTCCTGCGTTTTGAGGAACAATTTGAGACAGAAATATCCCGAGGTGTTTAGAGCTCTGGGCTTCTGTGTCCGTCCCCACACTGTTTTTATTTTTCCCCGTTCTTCCCTTTTTCCCCTCCATTGCAACTCTTCATTCCAGCCTCCCGCATGCATGTACACAAGTGCATGTGAGCGCCGCTCCCTAAACATCATTGACAGTCGCAAATAAAGATGGGTGGCGAGTGTGCCGCTCTCTTCCCCTGCAATGCAAAAAGGGGGGTTGAGTGTCATAAATCACCTTTTGATTTATCTAATCAAGCAAGGTCCTGCCGTGTGCAGACATTTGTCATTGGCAGAGTGGGGCTGGTGGTGTCAGGTTTATTCTGCCCCTCCGCTTCACTGGGCTGCAGCTGGTGGAGCCCAGCGTCGGGATGAAGGGATTGGAGGGAGGGGGGGCAGAGAGGAGGAGGAAAAAGGGACACTGTCATTAAGTGTAGGGTGCAGACTTGGAGACAAAGGAAAATGAGAGGATAGTCCACCGATCCACCGATCCTGTCTAGTTCTCTGTCCCGCTCTCTCCCATTATTATCCATCTGCAGACGGAGGGATATTTAGATTTTCTTTTCTGAATGTGTTTAGAATTCTATCATCCCTTTTGTTTATGTTGTGTTACATGTGATTTAATCTTTTTGAACACAATCACATGCCTCAAAACTGTGTTCCTCTCCACAGGACTTTCAATTTAAAGTTTCTAAGTGTGCATGCAGAGAGCATTCAGGGTTAACCAAATGTTTTTCATTCTCTGAGTATTTTAAGCGATGATGAAAGCAGGACTTTGCACTGGAAGGACAGAACTTCAGTTTGCGCGCGCGCACACACACACAGACGCTGCACAAATACATTTACATTCAAAATGACAGTAATCACTGGTGATGTGCCGGCTCTTTCCCCCGCCGCATTGTAAATGTATTTGCAATCTCTTGTCCAACAATCGTCTCATCTCTTTATTTTTTTGGCGGGGATGTAATTTAGTTGCAAATTGACTGCGAGACGGAGGCTAAAATTGAAAGTTGAAATTAGAAATGGTCATAATAAATACAGGAGGCGGGGGCAGGCTTTGGAAAAGGTCAGGTGATATGATAGGTGCAAGGAGCCTGGGCCGATCTGACCAATGGGGTGTCAGCGGCCTGTCATGAAGTACACAACATACACACACGCACACTAACACGTGCACACCAACACCCACACAGGCCCTGCAGGGGCCATCACAGGCAGTGGAAGACGAGATTACTTCGCTTTTCTGAGCTGCGGAGCAATTCTCGGATGTTCTCGGAAATTCACATTGTGACCATGTGTTTTTTTTTTTTTTCTTCCCCCCTTCTCGCTCTCGCTCTCTTTCTTCCTTTCTTCCCTCCCTCCCTCTCTCTTGTCACTTTCCTTGACAGGCCAATATTTCAGGCTCCAGATATAGGGGATTACAAATAAAATAAGTGGAACGCCTACTTAATGCAACAGAATTAAAATGCATGAACGGGCCAGAGGAATTGATATGCGCCCAATACAAACACGAGCCACGAAATAATATGAAATACAAAATGTTTTTTTTTCAACCCCCCTCTCCATGTATCAGTGCTTTGATTTCCCTTTTTTTTTCTATTTGTGCATCTAGCGTGAAGCGTTGATTCGCAAGAGTGAGGCTCACATATTGCCTTGAGTGACCAGACAAGGGGAGGAGGTGGGGGGTGGGGGGCAGAAAAGGGGGGGTGATGGCTTAGGGAGAGAGGGAGGAAGAGAGCAGGGAGGGAGAGTTGCTGTTGTTGTGTCTTTGTGTTTGTGTGGGTAAATTGCAGTGGCAGGAGTAAAGCAGAGCCTGCACGGCTTGTATCTTAGGATGAGGCTAATGAAAGATTTATCAGCGGCTGCAGCATTTATACAACCAGAGGCTGATCTCTCCACATTGAGCCCCGCTGTTAACGTCACACACGCTTAAACGTGCGCACACAAACAGACACACACACACACACAAGCGCCATTGCTACTGTACCACCAGCCGTGACCGAGCCCCCGAAAATTTAGCATCTTGTACAGACAGAGGAGCAGTTGAGGCAGCTGGGGAAATGTATATGAACTAATGAAGTGTATAATATTACCATAACATTTAATGTATGTCGTGCTGTGATAATGAGCTTGCCGGAGTTTTCTCCATTTCACATCTCCTCAGGGCAGAAACACATCAGTGTACATGAATGTGAATAACAGAGTCCACACTTGTCTCCATGCTTATGTTGTGTTGTTGTCAGATCAGTTTTTAAATCATCACCCATGTCCCACCGAATATTAACTCTATACTCATGGTGTTTACTCTCTTACTTGTATATCAACGCCTGTTGACCATTTTGTGATCCAGAATGGCCCCAAATATTGTTTTATTTTAGATTATAAGCAGCTCATACTCCAGTGCACATGTGATCATTAGGAATTAACATCCTTCGCATCGACATTCTTGATCTCTTTTAATTATTATCTGTAATATGTCATTCTGCTTTGGTGCTCATTGGAAAAGCTCGAGAACAGCACATCCATTACAAAATAAGATTTACTGCAAATTTGTCCATGTACATTACATAAATGCACACACACTTCATAATAACTAATTAATTCATGAAAAACTTAAATTTTTAATGCTCCACATTCTCTGTCTGTCTCTCCCCTGACCACCTGACAGGAGCGATCGCCATGTCCAAAGAGCTGACTGGACCGAATGCTGCGGTTAAACATTCCCTCCCGCCGGATCGACAAATTGAAAGCCCACCAAAGAGGCCAAAGTCTGCGGAGGGGAAGACGTCTGCCAATGAGCAGGTAAAGGTTTGTGGGAAACTGTCAAGCAAGAAGTTGTTATTCATCTGGCTCCTAGACATTCAAGACAGGTATGCTCTTGCAGATCCTGAGAGCGTTTGAGGTGCACTGTGGGTAATCATGTCTCCTCACTGAAGAACATGCATGTAGGTTTTAGTGCTCAGTGCATGTATATTTCGCATGGACATCTGGCAATTCATATTCCAAATACACGTTGCAGTCTGATGCTGGATGCACATAAGGCTAATGGCTAATGAGGCAAGTTCTTCATAAGCGCTAATTAAATCTAACCTTCACCGTGACTGTGGGATGAGCTAATGGGAAGATACTTATGAAGTCTAAGAAGCAAAAATGCTAAGCTAAGCATTAAGCAACTGCTGAAGCCAGCTTTCTACGCAAGGGTTAAATGCAGCCCAACGCTCCCCCCGACAGAGCTTTTTAGCATCAAGCACAGTGGGCCAGTCTTTGTGTGCTTAAGTGGAATACCTGCACTTGCCTTAAGCCTCCCTCCCTCCCTTTGCTTCTTTCCCCCTTTTGCATCTCTTTAAATTATATGTGTTTTTAAATTAGATTATGAAGTATTAGCTTGTCTGGTTCTGGGCCCTGCGAGGAGGGAGGACTTAGTCATTTCAGAAATGGATTCTATTAAGACAGGTGGTGGGGAGGCAGCTATGTTCAGAGTACTCCCTGTAATGAGGGCAAGGCGTAGCTGGGGAGAGTACACACCTTTGTCATCTGTAATCTCCTGATTAGAAATTCTGGGCAAACGTGTTTTCTGTTAATAAAATTGTATGAGTTGAGACTTAAGTGAATTACATGAAACATGGCTTATCTACATTTTCTGTTTGGAAGTGAGGGGGGGGGGGGTTGAGGTGAGTGGGCAGTGAACAGTAGAAAAACCCTGCATTGATCCACTTTTAATTTTGCCAATATGTGCTGATTGTCACCCCTGACAGCGCAGAAGCAAGGATCCCTGCATGTCTTGAGCAAACCTGTGTGTTCTTAAAAATATATGTATTATCATTTCTCTAGTAAGGCAGACAGGGCTGTACTAATTTCTGCATAGATCAAGATACAGGCCCACTAAGGAAAATCATTTCATAGTTTCTTCACACTGCCCAATGGTTATTATTGGTTATTATTTTTTTTAGGTTCAGCAGTGTCCGTATTGCAACTACAGCAGTAAAGATGCCAACCGTATGCAGCTCCATGTGATGTCCCAGCATTCCATGCAGCCAGTTATCCGCTGCCCACTGTGCCAGGATGTCCTGAGCAACAAGATTCACTTGCAGCTGCATCTCACACACCTTCACAGTGTGGCTCCTGACTGTGTGGAAAAGCTCATTATGACGGTGTGTAGTAATAACGATTATAAATAAGATGTGTGTGTGTTTGTTAATGCAAAATGAGCTTTGTATCCTGGTCGGGATTAAGTATTTCTCATGTCTATTAACCTGATTTTTGTAGTGCACTGAGAGGAGCAAGTTCTCCTTTAAAACACTTTTCCAAAGTATACACATATTAAGATCATTATTAATATAATAATTAATATAATCATAAATACTTTGTTTTGGTCTTTATAGGTTGTTGGACCTGACACAGCAGCACCAAATAATGTAATGCATCCCCAAACTGGACAAGACAAAGGTCTATCTCTGATGGATTCTTCTACCTCCCTTACTGATGGGTGTGGAAAATCTCAAGGTGAGCAGAATGTGATGTTTTAAAATGGTTCAGGGAAAAGAGGAACAATACAGAGCATTGAACTTCAAACTGTATTTCTACTTTTAGGAAGCATCTCAAAGGATGAGCTGACCAGTCAAGAAAAGAATGAATTGGACTCTCAGGGTGAGGAAGTCAAGCCCCCAAAGGAGGCCTCAGAGGCCCCAGACTGGAAGAGAGCCAGTGGGTTAGGACATGATACCAAATCCCCTGATACCCTTCAAGACCATCTGAGTGAGCTCCAGAGACTCCAGCAGCAGCAACAGCAGCTCTCAGTATCTGATCGTCATGTCTATAAGTACCGTTGCAACCACTGCAGCCTGGCCTTCAAGACAATGCAGAAGCTTCAGATACATTCCCAGTACCATGCCATCAGAGCGGCCACTATGTGCAGCCTTTGCCAGCGCAGCTTCAGGACATTCCTGGCTCTCAGAAAGCATTTGGAGAATGGACATCCTGAACTTACTGAAGCTGAAGTGCAGCAACTAATAGGAAATCTTCCAACTAATGGAGATATCACCGAGAGTGAGGCCAGGGCCTTAGAGGAAGCTCAGGCATTTGAACATGACTTGGACAAAGATGATGACATTGACCAGGAAGAGAAGCCCAGTCCTACAGGAAGTGACAGTAGCTCTCTGCTTGATGACATGGGAGCAGAACCTAAACGAACCTTACCATTTAGAAAAGGGCCCAATTTTACAATGGAGAAATTTTTGGACCCCTCTCGTCCTTACAAGTGCACAGTATGTAAGGAGTCCTTTACCCAAAAGAACATCTTACTAGTCCACTATAATTCAGTTTCCCACTTGCATAAGTTGAAGAAGGTCCTTCAAGAAGCATCGAGTCCAGTCCCACAAGAGACAAGCAACAGCACTGATAACAAACCATTTAAATGCAATATTTGCAATGTTGCCTACAGCCAAAGTTCAACACTTGAAATTCATATGAGGTCCGTACTCCATCAGACCAAAGCAAGAACAGCCAAAACTGAAATGAGCAGCAGCAGCAGCAGCAGCAGCAGCATCTGTGGTACAAGTGGTCCAGTGCCTGCAAAGAGTCCAGCACCAAGCACACAAGGGAACAGCAGCAACACAGATGCTGCAAGAAGTGGCACACCCTCTGCTAACAAAGAAAACACTGTGGATCCCAAAGAAGCTCACAGCAGCAACAGTAATAAACAAACAACTACTGACCATGTTTCAGCGCAGGCAAGCGGTCACCAGTCAGCGCAGTCCTCAGCTCAACTGCAACTGCAGCTTCAGCATGAACTCCAGCAACAAGCTGCTTTCTTCCAGCCTCAGTTTCTTAATCCAGCCTTTTTCCCCCATTTTCCAATGACCCCAGAAGCACTTCTACAATTTCAACAACCACAGTTTCTTTTCCCCTTCTACATCCCAGGAGCTGAATTCAACCTGAGCCCAGAACTTGCCCTGCACTCAGCAGCAGCTTTTGGAATGCCTGGCCTTACTGGATCATTCTTAGAGGACCTGAAGCAGCAGATGCAACAGCAGCACCAGCTGCAGCAGGCTCAGGCTCAGCAACAGGCACAGCAGCAACAGCAACAGCAAGCCTCTCAGAAA
Organism: Pseudorhombus dupliciocellatus; assembly: GCA_016785235.1. Taxonomy (NCBI): domain Eukaryota; kingdom Metazoa; phylum Chordata; class Actinopteri; order Pleuronectiformes; family Paralichthyidae; genus Pseudorhombus; species Pseudorhombus dupliciocellatus. Next base: position 1,370,389 of record JAFBJW010000068.1, read on the forward strand.
CAGTCTCAAATTCAGCAACAGAAAAACCATCAGCTGCAGAACCACAAAACCAAAATGGAGTCCAGCAGTATTTCAATTTCAGAAATACAAATGTCAAGAGAGGCAGAGGACCACTTAGAAAAACAAGAGAACAGAGCAAAAATGGAAAATGGAGGTGACTTATTAGGTGATGTTGGAAAAGACAGAGATTCTAAAAAGTCAAAGTTCTCAGAGCCATTGGTTCCTCCTCCACGTATTGTGTCAGGAGCAAGGGGCAATGCAGCCAAAGCACTGCTAGAGAACTTTGGATTTGAGTTAGTCATCCAGTACAATGAAAACAGACAAAGAAACCAAAAGAAAAACAAAGAAGGAGTTGAAAATGCAGAAGTGACCACTGATAAGCTTGAGTGTGGAATGTGTGGAAAGCTCTTCTCCAATATGCTTATCCTCAAAAGTCACCAGGAACATGTGCACAGTCAATTTTTCCCATATGTGGAGCTTGAAAAGTTTGCCCAGCAGTACAGAGAGGCTTATGACAAACTCTATCCAATAAACCCTGCTTCACCCGAGACTCCACCACCGCCGCCTCCACCACCTCCTCCTCCTCCGCCCCCTCCTGCTCCAGCACCAGTGACGGCTCCACAGCCTCCATCTACATCAATGACCAAACCCCAAACCCCAGTACCTTCACCAGGTCCTGCTTCCCACCAGACCCCACACCAACCCTCTCACCAGGCACCACCATCCCAGCCACCACCACCTCCTCAAACACCTTCTGCCCCATCTGCACCACCCCAAGTGCAGCTTCCTGTGCCCTTGGATCTGCCCCTTTTCCCACCTCTAATGATGCAGTCAGTCCAGCATCCAGGCCTGCCCCCGCAGCTGGCCCTCCAACTGCCCACAATGGACTCTCTTTCCACAGATCTTACACAGCTTTGCCAGCAACAATTGGGTCTCGATCCAAACTTTCTCCGTCAGTCTCAGTTTAAGAGACCACGCACTCGTATTACTGATGACCAGCTTAAGATTCTGCGTGCCAACTTTGACATCAACAATTCTCCCAATGAAGAGCAAATCCAGGAGATGTCCGAGAAATCTGGCTTGCCCCAAAAAGTCATAAAGCACTGGTTCCGTAATACACTTTTTAAAGAAAGACAGCGGAGTAAAGACTCTCCCTACAATTTTAATATTCCTCCTATTACTACACTAGAAGATATTCGAATGGAGCCCCAGCTTGGTGCTCAAGAATATTACAGAACTGAGTCATCTATGAACAAGAGGTCCTCCAGGACCAGATTCACTGATTATCAGTTGAGGGTACTTCAGGATTTCTTTGACACCAATGCCTATCCAAAGGATGATGAGATTGAGCAGCTCTCCACAGTGCTCAACCTACCAACCAGAGTCATTGTAGTGTGGTTCCAGAATGCTCGCCAGAAAGCGCGTAAGAGCTATGAGAACCAGGCAGATTGTAAAGATAATGAGAAAAAAGAGCTGACCAATGAGCGATACATCAGAACCAGTAACATGCAGTACCAGTGCAAAAAGTGCAACATTGTGTTCCCACGAATCTTTGACCTCATCACTCACCAGAAAAAGATGTGTTACAAAGATGAAGATGAGGAAGGCTATGATGAACAATCCTTTGAGGAATTATCAGAGTCTACTGAGCAGGGTCCTGCCAGGAATGCCCAGGGACCTTTAGAGCCACCTAAACAGGCCCAAACAGGAACGGCCACAAGTTCTGGCTCAAGCTCCCCTGTGATGGCCTCTCCTCGGGCCAGTTTGGGGAAAATGTCCCCTAAGCCAGACAATGGCCCTGAAACTGAACCTAAACAAACTGAGACTGCCCAGTCCCCAGTCATCAAGACACTACCAGAGCCCAGGCCATCTAAGGCTTGCACTCCTCAGCCACCACCTCAGAAGGCTCCCCAGCCACAAATATCAAGACCCCATTCCCAACCACAGGCAGCAGCAGTGCCCTCAAGTCCACTGTCTTTGGCTCTTTCCTCACTCACAAACAGTCTCCCCCACCAAATGCTTCAGTACCAGTGTGATCAGTGCAAGATTGCATTCCCCACTATTGAGCTATGGCAGGAGCACCAGCACATGCATTTCTTGGCTGCCCAAAACCAGTTCCTTCATTCTCAGTTCCTTGAAAGACCCATTGATATGCCCTACATGATTTTTGATCCCAACAACCCCCTAATGGCTAGTCAGCTGCTATCTGGAGGCCTTTCCCAAATCCCTTCTCAGGGTAGCTCTGGTTTAGCCTCTGCGGCAGGCTCTGGAGCAATGAAAAGGAAACTGGATGACAAAGATGAAAGTGGTAATGACAAAGATGGAGGAAATAGTGGCGAAGAGCAACACAGAGATAAACGTTTGAGAACCACCATTACACCAGAACAACTGGAGATTCTCTATGACAAATACCTACTTGACTCTAACCCAACAAGGAAGATGTTGGACCATATTGCACGAGAGGTTGGCTTGAAAAAGAGAGTTGTGCAAGTTTGGTTCCAAAATACTCGTGCAAGAGAGAGAAAGGGGCAGTTTAGAGCTATAGGGCCCTCCCAGTCCCACAAGAAGTGCCCCTTCTGCAGAGCATTGTTCAAGGCTAAATCTGCTCTAGATAGTCACATAAGATCCAGACACTGGCACGAGGCTAAGCAGGCAGGCTTTAGCTTGCCTCCAAGCCCAATGATGAATCAAGACAATGAAAGAGGAGAAAGCCCAAATAAATATAATTTCTTTGACTTCCCACAGCTGCCTACCAAGACTGAGCCAAATGAATATGAGCTGCCTGCTGCATCCTCAACCCCACTCAAACCATCTGATGCACAGATAAAAAACTTCTTAAGCCCTTCATCCTTAAAAGCTGAAAACTGTGATGAACCTGAAGGGCCCAATATGAATTCAGCAGAAGCTTCATCTTGTGACCTCAATAAGATGGACTTTGACGAGACATCATCAATTAATACAGCCATAAGTGATGCTACAACTGGAGATGAGGGTAATAACAATGAGATTGAGAACCTCACTGCCAATGGAGGAGACAAGTTGAGTGACAACAGGTGTGGCCTGGGGCCAACTTCTGATGTTGGCAATGAAAGGTTCCAATTCAGCATGGTTAGTCCCTCCCTGAGCTTTTCTGGAAGAGACTGTGACTCTTATTTTGGATCCAGGGATGATGAAATGGATGAAAGCAATGACAGGAGTGAGTCATCAAGCCTAGCTGATCCTAGTTCCCCTAGTACCTTTGGGACAGGTAACCCTTTCAACAAGTCTGGTAAAGGCAGCAATACTGGGGACAGGCCAGGCCACAAACGCTTCAGGACTCAGATGAGTAACCTGCAACTTAAAGTTCTCAAGGCCTGTTTTAGTGACTACCGCACTCCCACAATGCAAGAGTGTGAGATGCTGGGCAATGAGATTGGACTTCCTAAGCGTGTTGTCCAAGTGTGGTTCCAGAATGCTCGTGCTAAAGAAAAGAAGTTCAAGATAAACATTGGAAAGCCATTCATGATAAGTCAAGGCTCACCAGAGGGGCCCAGGCCTGAGTGTACCTTGTGTGGTATAAAGTACACTGCCCGGATGTCTGTCCGAGACCACATTTTCTCCAGACAGCACATCTCCAAAGTACAAGAAACCCTGGGAAACCAGGTGGATAGAGAAAAGGACTACCTAGCACCGACCACTGTCCGTCAGCTGATGGCCCAGCAAGAGATGGACCGCATGAAGAAAGTGGGCGAGGGACTTGGCCTGCCTGGCCAGCAGCAACAGACTTCAGTGGACAACAGTAATGCACTTCATGGCCTCAGCCTACCCTCAGGCTACCCAGGGTTATCTGGCCTACCACCCGTGCTACTTCCTGGGGTCAATGGGCCATCATCACTTCCTGTTTTCCCACCCAACACACCTGGTGAGTTAGTATGACGAACAGAAAAAAATAGACTATAAGCTTTATGAACTGAGCTTTATCATGCACTATTTGATTCTACTGTACTACTGTTTATTCTGTACCACAGTGGTGTTTGTCAAAAAGTCTTATTTTTTAATCTATTTTAAAATGAAAAATAGTGGGAGTTAATGCATGCATGTCGTCAGCATCAGTTGACCTGCTAATTGATATGATGAGATTTTTTTTTTTTTTTTTTTTTTTTTTCTTACAACAAATGTATCTATATTATAACTTTTGTTCATGTTTGTTTTTCCCCTTATTGTAGGTTTGGTATATTTATATT